>BSBM01000639.1:2635000-3235000 GCA_027924585.1 Larix kaempferi
AGACATTGCAGTGCACTCACCTTGCTCCTAAAGGTTGACATCTCTCACAAATCAATCCCCAGTTCCGGATGTCCATAGAATATTGTTGTTCCTGCTAAGCATAGATCATGAGTTCTAGATGTCAGAGCCTCTAAAATATTTTTTGTATGAACATATAATGAAAGATGGACTAGCTTTGAGGATTCATGCCATGCAGGTTGGAATTACAAAGGATATTGCAAACTATGAGAATGTTTCTTTGGGCACATATTTGTATAATTAATGCATTAAAAACTCAACCTAGAATAGCGTATCCAAGTGGTAATGTTGGTTTTCTTTGGAGGGATGAGTTCTTGGATTTCCGTGAGGAGTGTGGACTAAGGCGATGAGACACCTAGCCACCATGCACTTGCAACACAATGTTTACACTACAAGAATAGGAACTTTGGGTCATGTAAAGGGAGAGTTGTGAGGGCCACGCCATTTCATCTTATTGTTCTTGTTGTGTTCCTTATTGCATCAAGATATTCACATTCTTGCGAGTGCAAGGAGGGTCCTTGCATTCATTTTACCTTGTCACTAATGTTGTTAAATTTTGTTATGCTACAACCTTTTTTGTAAGGCCTCAACCAGGGGTAATGTATCCACCCACGGGTATTTTTTTTACTAGAAGCGGCTCGATGCTTCCATCCATTAATGTTGATAAGATGTAACAAGTGTAGTTAATGGGTTTGTACGCAAAAAGTGAGATGGTAGTCGTAAACGTTTAGTCGATTGACAATAAGTGCAACAATATCATTCATGCATGAATATGGCGAGCATTTTGAACTATAGCATTTATGATTGACAATGTAGGTCAACCAAATAATTTATCTGTGTATCTTGACAATAGGAAGATCCAATTAGAATGAATTAAAATGAGGTCCAATAGCATTATGAGTTTGTTTTAATATGACCAGGTCTCCGTTAGTATTATAAAGTTGCTCCCGTTGTTTCCACCGGCAAAGGTCCAAGTCAAGCCCAGGTAACATGCATTCGAGGTTCGAGGTGCTAATGGAACCACATGCTTTCAAAAGCGAACTAATTCATCCCAAATCCGCTCCATTTCTTAGACTTTGAATTCCTTCACATTTTGTTGCAAAAATATTATATGTAGTCAAATCCACGGTTGTTTGATTATTTCCGAGGAGTTTCCAACACTTTCAATGTGCATAAATCCTTATACACATAATCAATGAATGCATACATATATAAGAATTATTGTTAGAGCTATGATTCAATGTACTAATGGTGTAATAAATATATATATTATTTCATTATCAAAAATTTCATAAATTCATCATTAGCATATCTTATTTTACTTGATTATTTGCTATGTTGCTTTATATTATCAAAAATAAATACTCTGCAATTTTATACAAAATCAATAAAAAGTAATAACATAGATTTGAAAATACATCAACATAGATCCATCTTACACCTGGATCTAATCAAGCACCAATAGGGATTACAAACGATCTAAATATCAAACTGAGTTATGGCATTCAGATGACTATGTTACAACCAAGGAATACCACCACCATAATAGCAAGAGTATTGTTTTTCACTTTTGTGATTGGAATGTGACAATCTTTAATCTTACCCAACCCTTGAATTAAAATCTCGTGTGAATGCAGCATGAAGTTCTAAGAGTGGGCGATTGGTTCTTGCTCAAGGCTTGTTTCTTTAGCCACTAGAAAACAAACACTGAAGGAAAGGACTTGTTGATATGCAACTCCACTTGTTTCATCATTCAACGCTATCTAAACTTCTTTTTGCACTCGAAGTCTCTGAATTATGTATGTTTTTTTTATTATATCCACACCATATACACATACATACTTTGAAATAAGGTTGCATTGGAACCTGGAAGTAGTAATGTTGGAATAACAATGAAATAAAATACAATTTCATCTTGGAAGTCAACTCTTACCGCAAACAAAACTAGGATAGTTGGATTTGTTTATTTTGGAGTTGGTGCATCTTTAAAAGTTCTTCCTTAATCAATGAAATTGAAGACAAGCTAAAGTACAAATTCACAAACACAATTGCATTCTTTGTATTATTGATATATTATCATTTTAAACATATAGTTTATCATTAACTTTAAGGAAAGGTTCAATCTTTTCTCAAATAGAAAGAGATGTCTGTAATTTAAATGTACAAATTGTGTATTCTCTAGTTATACATTCAAAACATGAAATTGGATTTCAGATTTGATGAAATGGTTTACTTAAAAAAAAAAAAAAAAAAAAACAATTAAAAAGTTAAAATTGAGTTTTCAAATATATATTTTTATATAAATAAAATTTTACAAAAAAATAAATTTAAATTAATTTTTTAACAACATTTTTTGTTTTATTTATTTATTTCCATTTTTAATATCATATATTTTTAACTTAACTCTTATATATAAACTTATAAATATTATTAAAAACTATTTTCATTTTAAATTGTTTATTTTTAAAATGATCTATTTAAAAAATTATTAAAATTAGACACATGTATTGTATTTCATTATGTTAATTGGAGTTACATATCCTTTGTTATGTAGATGACCCTTTGAGAGAAATTAAAGGATGCCTAATGAATATGATAAGTAAGCATATCATATTTATCTTTAATCTAATGTATTTTTATTTGTTTATAGATCATTTTTATATAATTGTTATGTTTTTTTAATAATCACTTATTAAGTTTTTTGATGTTATAAATATTTAAAGAAAATGAGGAACCAATGATGAGGACAATAAGAAAGAATAATCAATATATAAAGTTTTGGTAAAAGAAACATATTAAATTATACAACATTTGTTTCACATACTTTATATTTATATAATGAATGAAAGTATACATGGCTGCCATCAAATCTAATCTAACATATAATATTGAGTATAATGCAAGCTATCTTAAACTGTAAATAACTATAATAACAATAAAAATGAAAAAAACATGTCTTCAAAAACAGTACTCAATAATAAGAATTTAGTCGATGTAACCACAGCCACAAGACCCAGCAATCAAAAAATATCATAAATGTCTAAATAAAATAAATAGCCTAATACTAACATTAATATATCTACATCTCAAAACTGGAAAAGAACCCTAAACATGTTTTTGAACAAAAATATATATATATCTTTAAAGGCAATTTCATGTTTTCCTTAACATAAGATCCATTTGCTTATTAAAACATCTATATATATATGTATAAGAAATCTCCTTGAAAAGACATTGTAGATCTCCAATATACCGCATCCATCCAAACAAACAAAAAAAGTACATGTAGCTGATGTGGATAATGAATTTCTCATTTTGAAGTGTTATTTCAAATATTTAGAAAATATGTAAACGTTTTTCACGTTGTGTAGCTAGAGGCTACAATTATCGATGTTATTGAGTTTACAGAGGTATGCTTTCTTTGGAGAAATACATAAGTATTTAATGTTATTATATGCACTAAATTAGTTGGACACTAGTTCAATTGACTTTTCAATTATATATTTATATATATTTATTAGTTATGGATGATTATATGTTTCGTTTTTCTATATTAATAGACAATCCTATATTAATTAAACTTTTAAAACTTTGACTTTTATAAATTTTGTTAGTTTTTATTTTTTATTTTTTTAATATAATCCTATTTTTATTTTTAAAATACTAATAATTTGGGCTATTATGAATTGATATGACAAATTTTATGATTAAATTTTAAGATAAATAATAAATTTTGGAATTATAAAAAAAATATAATAATTATTAAATTGAATTGACATGAAAATTTTGTGATTAAATTTTAAGATAAATAATAAATTTTGGAATTATAAAATTATAAAATTAATAAATAATTTAACATTTAGGGTTGTTGGATCGTATTTTGAAGCACTTCAACTCCTCGATTGTTTCAATGGCAGAGATGTACCAAGTACTCACGCACTTAAGCACATGGTGGTCGTAATGGTCGCAATGGAGACATGGGTTGGATTGAATATCTCTTGCACTGTTGTGATCTTCAACGTTATAAAGCAATTTCACCTACAACTACTTCTAGTAAAAAATATTGATATTCCATCATTTTCACGAAATATATATATATATATAGCGCTACAGAGATACTGCAAGCAAATACATAAGCAAAACTAAGATGCTGGCTTGTCAGAGACTGGAACTAATAATAACAGAAGAGTTGGGTGTCCAGGAAAAGAATATATTCTCAATTATTTTTAACAAACGTGGGGAGCGACTCCGGGTTCAGACTCAACCACTATCTTCCATGTTCGGATCCTTCTAACCTAATAAGATTTGGCAAACACACTGACCCCCAGATTTTAATTGTCCTAGACTCCAACAATGTAGACGATTGCAGGTTTTATAAAGAGATGGAAAGTGGGTTATTGTGTCCCTCGATCCATCCTTGTTTTCTACAAACATTGGATATTATATGCAGGTATTGTAACATACCCCAAAAATCATAAAAATAAAACAAGACATACCTGTAGACTACGCAATTTGGGAAAAAACAATAGGGAAAAAAAGCACTTGGAGAATTCGTTCCTCCCAACAACACCACAACTAACCCAACTCCACCCCCAATCTAGATCACCACCATGCACACTAGAACAACAAGAACGCTTTCATGCGGCACTCTCTCTCTGAGTTCATAACAAGCTCAATGATGGACTTATGAAAAACGAGAGAAACACTAAACACATGCACTCATAGCACAATTTCTCCATGCACAACACATTGTCCCGTGCTATCTCAGTGCACCAATATAGATTTTTTGCCCAGGTCTTGTGCCATCCCAATCAAATCTCAATGAATCCTTCAATCCCTATCATTTAGGATCTTGTCTAGTAGTTGAGCTTTTAGATTGGGTTTGATTGGTAAAATATCCTTTGCCTGCTTTAGACATGTTCTGTGTCTCATGGTGGTGTCCTCTCATTCAATTGAATTCTCCAAGTGTCTTTTTCTTTTATTAATAAGAAAATAATAATTTGTTGTGCAAAGTGTCACTCACACCTCTTGTGAGTATTTTTGAGTTTTAGAATAACTCTTTACTAAAATAATTGTTTTAAAATATTTTTCAAAATACTAAATAAAAAATAAAAATAATAATGTCTTGTGGGTATCACATTTCTCCCCCCCCCCTTATTCTTAACACCGTCCTCGATGTTCTTTATGCAAAGCCTTCATGTTCATTCTGGAACATGGAAGGATATGCTTCTCGCATTCGATCCTTCATTTCCTATGTCGCCTCTTAAAGGCTAAAGTGCTTTCATTGCACTTTTATTCGAGTGATAGCTCGATCCCGTAGCATAACTTCCATCATGTCTAGGATGCGTCAAGGTTCTATCTTGGAAACTTGCCTTCGGGTTCTACTTGAATCATATTCCAATCAATTACATGAGTAGCATCATGCACATTTTTTTTTAACAAAGAAACATGAAATACATTGTGTACTTTTATAGTAGGGGGAAGTGCAAGTTGATAAGTTATTGGCCCTATATTAGCTACCACTTCGAAAGGCCCACAATACCTAGGTTCCAGCTTGGAACACCTTCCCAATCTCAAGATACTCTTCTTTGGTTTTACCTTTAGATGCACATGATCTCCAACGTTGAAATCTCTTGGAGTTCTTTTTAAATCCCCATAACTCTTCTGCCGATCGTGAGCAACTTTTAAGTTTTGTTGCACTTCTTTGACCATCTGTTCCATCTCCTTTAACATGTCAGGTCTTGATAAACAAGAAGGGATAACTACATGAAACATCCCCCAAATATTGAAAGTTTGGAAATTAAAAATTGTTTTTTCTCATGCTCCAAAATAAAAATACATAACCCCTTTTTCTTTTTATAACATGTATATTCATTTGTAACTCTACACTTGATAGGAATGAATGGTTCCCTAATTTACAACATGATCAAAACATAATAATATAACTCAAATTGTGTCATAATACTTTTCTTTCTTTTACATCATCCAATGAGAAGGTATCTACCATGGAAAATTTTAGGGGCAAAGTTTAGTTTATGGGCGAAATTATGGGGTTTGAAATTTTCAATGGGCGAATTTTTAATATAGAATGGGTTGATTATGGTTATTATTTATTAGCCCATTATTTATTTATTTTTTAAATCCTAAAAATGATTAGTCCAACCATATTTGTGCGAAATAATAGGGAAAACAATTTTAGCCCACTTGAATTTTTCATAAAACTCTCATTCGCCCTGGATTTATAGCAATGGTAGTTACTAAATCCCCATTCGCCCCTTATTTCCAAAAATGGTGGTTTTTAGAACCCCTCTCGCCCACAATCCAACAATGGTAGTTTCTAGAGCGCCATTTGCAAAGCTGAGAAGCTCATTGGAGCTATATATCTGAATCTATGATAGCATAAAATTACAAAATTATTCTAAAAAGCATCTCTGATGTGCGATGCAGAAGTGGCCCTCCTCGCCTTCTCCAACAACGAGAGATTATGAATTTGGACTAAAAGGTGCATATACTGTTCTAACAGACAAAGACTATGAATTTGGAATAAAAGGTGCGTATTTTATTTTCTCATGGACAATTGCAGGCTCACATTGTAGATTAATGCAACAACATTACAGAATATACAAATGATTTTAGCCCATGTTTTCTTAAGCATGTTTTCACGAACTTTCTTACCAACGACAAATTTTATTTTATTTTGTCTTTCTACCTAGAGGTTCTAGCTTCCACATTAACTTTCTCCCATAACTAAGATAGTTATTTTTTCATAGATCTAGAATCCAACCTTCACATTCAAGATAAACCGAAATACATATAAATTTAGGTTACACTTCATTAACATATGATGTGAATCTCCCAACCACATATGGTTTTTCTAAGCTTATTAAAATTTAATGTCGTCCAAACAACCATATGTCGGCATCTATGGCAAATGGGTTAGTTGCGTGAGCACACATCGGTGGTTCGACACAAGTACTATTGACCACAACTTAAATTAGGCCCAACTCTAAAATCATGCCATGCAACTGGAGCTTTTACAAAAAGAATAAAAAGGCATGTTCTTTATAAACTTATCGTATAGATCAAAGTAGAACAATGCCAAGGACATTTTTGTTCAATGTTTAATTTGTTAACTACATTTAAGAAATTAAAAGTAAATCTTTCTTTTGGGAACAATAGTTAATAATCAATAATCAATAGTATATGTCCAAATAAGGAAAAATAATGTACTTTGTTTGCTTTTCTTCCTTGATTTGATTAGTTGGAGTTGAAACTTATAAACATTTACTCTTAACTTTTATATTTGTTTTGGTTTGATAATGAATAGACTTACATTTTTAATTTCCTTTTTACTTTGATATTTCATCTACACTAAATTAATTAGAAGATGAACTTGAAAAATTATCAAATTTCTCTTGAGAAACACTTATAATATATTCATAAGTATATTAATTCGTATTGACTACTCCTAATCAATGGAACCTCCTTTATTTCTACTCTATGAAATTGTTATAAAAATTATAATACTTTTAAAATTTAAATTTAGTAATAACGTATGACAATGCCAAATTTTTATTTGATAGCTAGCTCTTTGGTAATCAAATTGTGATAGAAGGGGAGAAAAGACCATAATAATTTTTTCTAATGAACATGATATGGAACATAATGTTTTGGAGATTTATAATGATAATTTATTTAAAAAAGTTCAAGTTTAGAATGTGGAAAATGAGAATTGATATAAGATCTGGGAAATTGATATACCCTAAGATATTACCTAAACCAATATATATTAGGGGATTCTTATTTTGGAATATTACGTGTTCCATTGGTGGTGTAGAAATAATTAATGGAATATCAAAGATGATGTGATTCTTGTTTGTTGATTGATTTCATTGTTTCTCTATTTTTGGAATAGGTTCGAAAAATGAAATTATCTATGGGAGCAAGATCACCATATATAAATTTGAGGTTGCATTATAGGTAAAAATAGGTTTTGTATTTTGTATTAAACATTGTAACATTGGAGCTACATTTCCTTGATACAAGTTTGATGTTTTGATAGTTAACTAACACATTGCCTTTTTCTTATCTATGATGGGAAATGAAGCATGTATTTGTTGAAGCTAGGACCTATCTCTTCACATAGATAGTGTCCTAGTATTAAAGGTTAAATAACTAATTTAACAAAACTTCCTTTAAGCAAGAATGGGCTCATTTTAGAGCATTTTTTCAAGTTTGGAAGGTTGAGTTTATTTAAAGGTTAAAAATTGTGTTAGACCCTTGAATGTTTCTAGTTCTAATTTGATGCTTGACTAAGGCTTGAGCCCTTTGTAGTAGCTTTATTGGTTTCATTTGACTTTCATTGATTCATGAGGTTTGGGTTAAAGCTAAAGATCTTTGTTGAGTTAAAAAAATATTTTGTTCATGCTTATTTGAGAAAAAACAATATTCATATTAAGATATAGCTCAGATTGTTCTCTAGGAATTCAATGTTTATTTTCATAATTATTATTATATCTTTAAATATTTCATGGTTCAGGAAAATATGTTTTATTTTTCTTTCACTTTTTAGCATGACTTAAGCATCTTCACCATTTAGAATCTACTATATTTATTTTATATTTTTCTTGAAAAGACATGTTGGTATTTAGGAAGGGAAATGGTCTCTAAGTTGTTAGGCAAAGAGAAAAATGGTTTATGCACTAACCTACTAAGTTCCTATGCATTCATCACAGGAAACCTATTTCCAATGGCAATGGCATTCCTATAATTCAATTATAGTTTTGATGTCATGGCTAAAAGATCATTACATGTAACCTCTAGGCTTCTAGCTATATTCAAAAACTCATTGTTGAACTTTGGTATTTAATCACATAATAATGTGAGACCTCAAGTGGTATGGTCACTAACACACCCTTGATTGTAAAGCATGTGAAGTAGAACTTGAAAGAGTACGTTGAGGTGCATGTTTTTAAATCTTCCATGCTATGAATCATAATTAGATAAATAGGAGAATCAATATTATATGGAAATCTTATAACATCGGAAATGGTGTTATATTTCATTTTAACATTTCGTGAGAGGTAACTTATTATCTTTCCCTTAAACAAATTATTTACTTTGATTGCATGTCATTGTAGAAAATTGAGAGATTCATGCAAAGAAGATGCTAATGTCAATGTGGATGAACTACAAATATCCATTGAATTTTTTAAGAAAATTGAGGTACATATTGTCAAGCCTGTTATTTCAAGTAGTGCTTCAAATAACTAGTTTCTTTATAGCTATATTTTTTATTAAGGGGGATGGTTAGTTCCCATATACTTGGTGAAAATTGATTGTGCACCAAGTGTCGTAGGCTAAATGAGTTTCACACTTTGATCGAGTGCTCAATTGTATATTGCAAAAAATGATGAAATTATATCTCCATTTTATCTCTAAGAAAGTTTGAACTTAGTATCATACAAGTAGTTGCGATGAGTAAAATCATCAAATTAGCTTGGATTTTGTTTACAAGGTGCTCTAGTGCAAGAGTACATGGTGAATCCAAAGTGAATACAAAATCATCTAATAAATTTTATTAAGTCAAGTTTCAACCAATTTGTTAAGACTTTACAACGTTTTATATTTCGATGAAAGATTCGCTAAGATTTTACAAGCTTTTATAATTCTATGGGAGATTCGCCAAGATTTTACAAGATTATATAATTCCATGCATGATTCGCCAATATATATATATATATATATATATATATATATATATATATTATTGATAAAATAGCCTTCACACTTTCCCATGTATCATGGGGATTCACCCATTTATTATACATGTTAATTTAGGGGTGGTTCTTAAAATTTTCGCTGCTCATGACTCCTAATGCATGTGCAATATGTTGTCTTGTGCACATGATGGCATACATCAAGATGCCAACTATTGATGAATAGGGAACCTTGGACATGTACTCTATTTCATCTTCTGTCTGGGGACACACCATCTTACTTAGCTTGAAATGGCTAGCCAAAGGTGTACTAACTATTTTTGCATCTTGCATTCTAAACCTCTCCAACACCTTTTCTATGTACTCTCCCTGAGACAATGTCAATTTGCAATTTTTCCTTTCTCTTGTTATTCTCATATCAAGGATTTTCTTTACAGCACCCAAATCCTTCATCGTAAATGAATTCGATAATATCCTTTTGAGCACATTTATATCCTACATGTTAGACCCTACAACAAACATTTCATCCACATACAATAACAAGATAATATATCTTCCATTATCCAGCTTCTTGAAATAAACATAGTGGTCAGAATGACATTTACTATAACCTTGTTATGTCATAAACCTGTAAAATTTAAAATACCACTGCCTTGGAGCTTGATTCGGGACATACAAGCTCTTCTTCAACCTGCATACTAAATTATCCTTCCCTTTACCTCATACCCCTATGGCTGCTACATATAAATCTCTTCCTCCAAATCCCCATGGAGAAAAGTTATTTTTACATCTAATTGTTCAAGATGCAAATCTTCTACTGCCACTAGACTTAAAATAGTTATAATTGAAGTCATTTTAACAACAAGAGAAACTATTTCATCAAAATCTATACCTTTCTTTTGTGCAAACTCCTTTACAAGAAGTCTGGCCTTGTACCGCTTCTTTCCTCCATGTTCTTCCTTCAACCTATAAACCCATTTATTCTACAATGCTCTTTTACCTGCAGGAAACTGAACCAAATCCCAAGTCTGGTTTCTTAGCAATGAATCCATCTCCTCATTCATGCCTTGCTCCCACTTCCTTCTGGTTTCCACCTACATTACTTCTTCATAACATTCTGGTTCACCAAAGACAATCATCAATAAATAATACAGTGAAGGAGAGTATCATTTAAAGGTCTAGTTAACCTGGTATATATTCTCACTCTTGCAAGAGTTTGAGGTACCTGCTTTTGTTCTTCATTTTCTGGCACCTTTGGAGTTTCATTTTCTTTGATTTCATCAAGCATCATGTATTCTGTGTTTTCATTTTCCTGCAATTGATATTTATACATGACCTTTCCATTGAATACCGCATCTCTACTCCTAACGATTTTGTGATTTTCATAATCTCATAAGCAATAACCAAAATCATCAACCCTGTATCCAATAAAGGTACACTTCTTGGATTTATTCTCAAGCTTTGTTTTATTTTCTTTATCAATATGGACAACTGCTTCATAGCCAAAAGTTCTCAGAAATGAGTAATTTACATTTTTACCTATCCATGCCTCCTCTAGAATGCCACCATCGAGCTTGAAGGACCTCTATTTATTAAGTAAACAATAGTATCTCTACAACATCTGCCCAAAATTGTAAGGAAAACCTTGCATGCAATCTCATACACCTTGCGTGCTCCATGATTATTCTGTTCATCCTTTCTGACACACCATTTTCTTATGGTGTTCCTAGAACAGTCCTCTCTTAGCTATGAATCCCTTGGTATGAACAGTAACTATCAAACTACTTGTCGTAGTATTCACCTCCAATATTAGATTTGAGACACTTAAACCCTTTTACTGTCTCAATCTCAACCAAAGCTTTCCATTTCTTAAAAGTAGCAAAAACATCATATTTCTATCAAATGCAATAAACCCAAGTTTTTCTAGTTGCATCATCAATAAAAGCAACATAATAATGAGAGCCACCAAGAGATTGAACCCGAGATGGTACCCATACATCTGTATGCACGAGCTCTAACTTCTCACTCTTCTTTTGCTTCCCAACCCTGAGAAATATGACTCTCTTTTGTTTTCCATAAACACGGTTCTCACAAAATTCAAACTTACATGCTTCAAATCTGGCAACAACTTCCTTGAGTGGAGAATCTACATCCCCTTCTCACTCATGTGGCCAAGCCTATGATGTCACAATGTTGTATATGTTTCTGTGTAATCTACAAAGATAGAAGAATTAGTATTATGAGGACATAAATACAACGTACCTATCATATCTCCTTTTGATATGACCAGTGATCCTTTAGTGATATTCCACCACATTTTTCTAAACATAAATAAACAACCGCCATCTCCCAACTGCCTTGTTGAGATTAGATTTATTTTCATAGCAGAAATGTGCCTTACATATTTTAGCAACCATTCATTCCCATTCTTTAACTTTATTCGTACCTTACCCATTCCAACAATTTTACATGTTTCATCATCACGCAACAAAACATGTCCAAAATCACCTGGAACATAATCATGAAAGAATTTACTATGGGGTGTAGCATGACATGAATCCATTGCATCTAATACCCAATAATCATTAGTACTATCTAATGCAAGAACAAAAGCATATTGTAACACATCACCTACTACATTTGCTACATGAGTAGTCTCCTTCTATCCATCTCCTTTCTTCTTTAGAGATCTGTAGTCTTTCTTCAGATGTCCTTTCTTTCCATAGTTCCAACACTCTATCTTTCCTGGTCTAGAATCGGATCTACCCTTCCTAGACTTCCCAAGATTACCTGGGCTCTTTCCTCTCTCTCCCTTTGTCTTCCCCTACTCTCCATTGTCGACGCATTGCCTAATGTTTCACCTGTGCTTTTCCTTCACATTTCCTTGCTAAGAATAACACCAACAACATCATCAAATTTCAAAGTGTTTGAACCAGAGACATAGTTACTTACATCCATGACCAAGCCGTTCCAACTTTCTGGCAATGAGCACAATATGAGAAGAGCCCTAACCTCATGTTCAAAGTTCACTTTTACAGAACTTAGTTGATTAGTAATTGTATTAAATTCATTTAAATGGTCAGCAACAGACCCACCTTCTAACATCTTCATATTAAATAAATGCTTCATTAGAAATACCTTGTTGGAGGCCGAAGTTTTTTCATACAGTTTAGCCAATGTGCTCATCAAACCCTCTGTTGTCTTTTCTTTTGAAATATTGAAAGCCACTAACGAAGCCAGTCATAGCTGTATTGTTCCTAGTGCCTTTCTGTTAAGAACCTCCCATTCTTCATCCTTCATAGTCGTCGACTATTTTTCTTTTCCTCCCAACGGTAGGGATAGATCCTTCTAATACAGATAGTCCTCCATTTGCATCTTCCATAACTGGTAGTTTTGGCTGTTAAATTTCTTGATCCTAAACTTTGCTTCTTCCACCATTGCTCCCACTTGAACTAGAAACTCTTGTTTCCTATGAGTTAATGTGCTAAATAGGCCTTTGGCTATGATACCAATTGTTAGAAAACAAGATGGCAAAACAAAAGCATAAAACAAGATGCAAAAATAAAACACATAAACACAATACAAGAAAGACACCAATATACGTGGTTCAGCCAATCTGGGCTATGTCCACAAAGAAATTTCCAATCCTTTTATTAATCTTACCAACAAATGAAGGGACACAATCCGCAACACATCTGCTGCAACTTCCTCTTCACTCTCTCACAGTCTCTCTTACACAATTATAGATATCTTTACAATACTACAATACACAACCGTATTTCAATGGCTTCCTTTTAAAGAGGGATTACCATGGGAAATACCATGGGCCTGTAAATCACTCATTATTGACCAAGTCATGACTATGAAATTACAACATTTTACAAGGCATTTTTTCTGAAATTTTCGCTATGGGGGTGCTGCCCCCAAACCCCTGCCAGGGGGGCTTCCAAAATTAGTCATAGCCCCCTTTGGACCCCCCATGGCGTCTATAGTGGGGGGTAAATCCCCACCACACCCTCACTGCATGGGTTAGGATCCAAACTCGGTCGAAACACGACCTCTAAATCAGGAAGATCAGGCTCCACAACCAACACATAGTGACCATGGTTAGCCATATTGTCCATGGTTTACCAAAGTGACCATATAAACCATCATTTATTATGGTTAAATCATAAGGGGCGGGGGGAGGGGGGGGAGGGGACCAACTATTAGGGGAACCTTAAAAGTCTAGAAAATACCATGTGAGAGCATATCGAGGGTATTTATTTTTCTCAATATATTTTTTGGTGTGAGGGTAAATAATTGGGACAAGGGACTTTAAAATTATATGGGAGTATAAATTTTTAACTGTTGATACAATATTTTGTGACAAAATGATAAATTTTCAACAAGGGCCTACTATTAATTAGAAATCAATTTATGACTAGGGGACTAGAAAATTAAGAGGAGTATGTAGTAAATCCAACTTTTATAAGTACATGAATGCAAAGTAATTAGCCAAGAGGTTAGCTCAACTGTTTATGGTTGATGTTATTGGGAATCTAGCTAGTTTTGTCCCAGCGGGTGCTCAATTCAATTCTCCCTCATTAAGGTGCACTAGTATACAACGACAAATTTATTCAGGATGCCATCTACAAATGTGGGCAAGCATCTCTTGGGTGTTCGCATAAGTTTTTTCTTGAGAATCTTGAGAAAAAAATTCCATGAATGTACATGTTTTGAATATTTTTCACTCAATGACCACCTCGTGTATGAACTATAATAATTATGGTTAACCACATTTGACATATGTTAACTAATGTTGAATAACATATTAACATAATTTATTTGTCATAACTAACCACTAACCCCTAACATGTAAACCCTTTGACCCACTACCACTTTAATTCACTCACTCACTAAGCACCCTTACCTCTCTATATTTTTAAATAGATGCTCATGTATACTCTCTTATATATATGTCTACAAACATTTAAAATGGCACAATGAAACTATTAATATTGATTAAAACTATTGGTGGTTATCATGGACAACAAGAAATCACATATGCATGGCCCCAGGTGAGACGACAAATAATCAAGTAGGAGTTCTTGTTGTTTATCAAGGAATCTTAATTTAGCAAACGATGGGAACAAGAATATTTTAGTTTTTGGAAATTCATCCCTTGTCATTAGACAAGTAAGAAAACAAGGATCGAGTCTCTCATCATGCCTCTCAAGGTCTATAGACAAAATGAGGGTTTTGATTGCTTTCTTTGAATCTCTTGAATTTTAACATATTTTTTGAGATTGCAACACCCAACCTAACACCATGGAAAAACTCAACATTTTTTTTTAGCAAAGGGAGTGTTGATTCAAATGGGGTGATCAATTTAATTCCACACAACTATGCATTACAACCTCAATCATACCCTTTGTCGGCCTTTGCTAGACACTTGAAAAATGGATAGATTCAAGGAGAGGGTTTTAAATCCTCCCCTCCTTCCCGTACCAATCATACATTTCCATATAAGTTGTCATAGGGGGTGAATTAAGGTTGATCCAATGGCTTATAGCATTGAAAACGAGATATATTGGCTCTCTAGGGTGGAGAATTTATGTTGTCTTTATTAAGGAGTCAAATGTCAAACTGCTCTCAAGCTTTAGGGTTTACATGCATGGACTTACTCGTCTTAAGGTAAGTTTATGTGTAGAGGAGGCACGGAGGAGGAAAAATTGTGGGGACAATCATTTCAAATGGAAGTTTGATTCTATGCAAAATGGGTCTATTGCATCCAATTGATACTCTCTTTGTCGACCGGTTGGTTTTGCACTAAGTTTGTGGGCTTGAGAATTGTGGATGGAGTGGAAATTGACACAACCTTACTCTGTTTGTACAGGCTTTTGGCATGGTATTGGCTATTTCAATGGTATTGTAATGAAGCATGGCCATCATGGGAAATGTGCTTTGTGTGAAGTTTTGGACATATGCAGAGTTATCATGCCCTTGGTAAGGTAATTGGATGGCTTGCGAGAAACAATATCTCAATTTAAATCAAAGCATTAAGGATCACAGGTGAACAAATTGGCCTTTGATGCCGATATGCATTATCATATAATACTCGGTTTTACCAGAAGCTCTTAGTACATGGTGGATGGGTCCTCAAACTCCATACAATCTATGAAGGAGGCATGCATAGAGATTTAACAATACAACCAGAAGTAGAGGAACATAAAGATATTATAACAAATTCTATTTCGATATTGTATTATCATCTAATAAAGTTTTGAAAACTTGTTAATTATAGTTATACCTTATAATTTGTACTCAATATAAATTTATATGTTTTTTTCGTCAACTTTCTATTTAAAGATACATTTTAACAATTTTATAATAATACATTTTTACTCACCGAAATCTTCACCCACACTTTAAACTTCCTATTTGGGTCAATTTTCACCTTTAACACTTCTATTTGTCTAAACACTATCTTCTTCTATAAGAAGAATGGAATTTTAATTTGCTAGTTTTGCAACGAGTACAATACATTTTTAAATAATAATATTTGTTTTATGGATCACGTGGAGTTATGAACTTCAATATTATATTAATGTGATATAAAAACTACTTTCCATACTTTTTATAATCATTAATACTTCACCAATATATTATTAAGGTTTTTATAGATATTCATTATAATAATCTAAATTTAAAAAATAATAATAAATTTGCCATTGGGGCTAAGCTTAAGCTTCCAATATGACGAGACAACCCTAATAATTGGAATATTCTACTCTACAAAAGTCACTTTATTAATTTATATAACTTCCGGCGTTAGTTTGTGAATTTATACCAAAATGAATCTTCAGGTTACGTCCAAAATAGTACCATCAAATTGTCCTCAAGTTGGTCTTTCTAGAGATTTTATATGCATTTACATCAACACACTTTTGATTGCCATAGCCTTCTATTATATAGGTCTTAAACCTTAATAATTAAACCTACAATTTGTGTCACTATCTTTGTCTATATAAAGACACAGACACCTTGTGTGGTATAATGAAAAGGAGTTCACTAAATATTCTACATTTTTTATTTTTTCAATCATTTTTATCGAAATTAATGATAAAATTTCAAGCGAAATCATAATTTTTCATTATTTAACTTACATTTTTAATTGTAAAAATAGGTTAACACCCTTCAATATCCCTAGACACCCAAATTATGCAATTCAAATAACATATATCTACAATTTCAATTGAATTTCAGCTTAAAAATCACAAAAATAGTGGAAAAGTAAAGTGTTTAGCCTAAAATACATCATTGACACCTCTTCCTTTTCAATATGGGTTTGGAATATGCCTTCCAAAATTTGCCTCATTATTGTTTCCGAATTTTTACATTAGTAGATTTAATATTTCAACATTTCTAAATTCTAGTCAAAGTGTTAAACTTTAGTCAAAGTGTTGGTTCATTTTTTTTATTTTATTTTTATATTTTTATAAGAATTTCTTTCAATTATAATTTGTGCTATACCATAAAAATTAAGAATAAAAAAATTCAAAAAAAAATCCTAAGAAACTTCCTTAGATGTGAGCACAAAAGTTTAGAAAAGCTTTCGTGCTTTTCTAATTTCATTATGTTTTTTTTCTTAATTTTATATATAAAAATAATTAATATCACACATAACAACCATATAAAGTAATTATCATTCTTAAATGCACAAATCATGGAGGCTCCCAATAGATAGTCATCCCTCACTAAAATATTCATCACAAAATAGAAATTGCAACCATAAAGAGATAGATAAAACGCAACATTAAATTCTCCACAAATCAAGGCATTTTCTAATGAAATGTTTCCAAGGAAAGCTAGGGCGTCAGCCCCAATATTTTCTCCATGCATGCATTTTGAAAGGAGGATAGGTTCAACACTTGGCTTTTTCATTAACATTACAAGCTCAACCAAAGAGTAGAGTTACTCTATGCCCAATGAGCTTGCTCTCCACTTAATGTTTCAACGCTTGGGTTGATAATACATAGGCATCTCCTCTCCATGCTTTGGATATCTAAAACTCGGCCCTTAAGGAGGGTCGAGCAAACATGATGGAAGGTAATTTCTTCTATGCAGTTTTGTTATAATTTATATTTATACTTTTTTGCTCAAGAAGTATTCAATCTGAGATGACTTGCTTGTTATGCAAGTTGATACATTAAGTGTCAATGACCAAATATTGATATTGTACCTGATTAAAATGCTCCAAATAGAGGGGCCAAATAGGGTTTTTGAGATATAAATATGTATTGAAGTTTGATCTCAATTTTCAACAAATACGAGGCATGAAAAAAAGACAAGATTTTTAAAATTCCACATTGGTACCTGACATGACTTGTCCTATATCGAGGAGATGTTCTCAATCATTTTTTACTGAAATCAGCGTCATCTTTCAGAGTATATGCTCCATGTAGTACATCTTTTTGTCTCTTGAAGAAAAGCAATTCCTAGTTGTATGAACTTTTCGTTTAAAAATGGTTGGCAACTTAAATTCTATGTCTTCTCATCTAGAAACATTTTGGGAATCACCTTCTTGCTTGCTAGTCAACTTAAAAGCAATTCCTATTGATATTGTAGTAGACTCTGGTGAAAAGCTTAAACAAATCTTTGAAGTGTAAAATTCATTATAGTTTACGAGTATTTTCCAACATAAATCATTACATACTAATGTATATGTGCTTATTGAATAAACAATCTTGGTGGTGGTATTTATTGCGCAAAATGACCAAAGCTTTCTAATTTGGTTGAAGTGAACTATCTTGGAAGTGCTACTAACATTGGGAAAATTGGCATGTATGTTGTTGTTTAGTATTTCTTAGTTCTGATTATTTTCCTTTCAATTTATTTTTCTAAGGTAGGGACTTTGTTGCTCGCAGCCCTTGTTATTAAATGTTTTAAACCCTACTTGTATTCAACACACTACTTGTACCCTTAAATCTTGGTTTTCTTTGTCTCTTAGTAGCTAGTTGCTCTTATACTTTAAAATCTTAATGTATTTTTAGCTAAAGATTAAATTATAGAGAAATCATAATTTATTTTATATAAATGACAATGGAAGTTGGGTTGACTTGATGGTATTTTATGTAACTAAATTGTAAACAGGGTTGAAATTTTTATATGACATTTTAATTTTAACATTGTCTCTTTTTTTTGTAAGCTAGAGATAGAACCTTATATTGCCTTCACCAAAATATACAGTAACAAAATATACAGTGACAAAGTGGTACAGGGCCCTCTCTTAATCGAGAAAACAAACCCCAAAATATAGTTTGAGACAGAGTTTAGAAATGTAATCCTCTTGAGGAAACCAATGTTTTGCTAAAAAAAGGAGATTAACAGAGCTACCGACAAGCAAGAGGGCTCTAAGACCGTATAAAAAAAAAAGTCTAAAGTGAGCTAAAAAACCAGACATAGCTAGTTACAGGTGTAATCCATCTGTCCAACCTGGGTGGGCTGGGTAGTCGGTTCTTTAGCCAGGGTGATCTTGAAGTGCCGAGCGAACTGCTGCTGGTTGAACAGTATTTGCTTCAGGAAATCAAGCATTTCATCCTGTTGGAGGATTATTTTGGCTTGAGCTTCATTTCTGTCAGTGAGTGCTTTGCCGAGCACCAATTTCTGGGACCAATGATAATCAAGCATTTTTTGGTATAGGGTGGTCCGACCCCTGGTGTTCCCTAGGTCGGGAACCAGGGCTTCAAACTCACTGTGAATTTCCTTATCGGTAAGGCACCCGCGCGTAATCCTGGCATCTTCCTCAGTGTCCTAGATTTCATCCTGAGCCTGCATCAGAATATCTTTTTAGAACCTGCGGGCTTTCCCTACTACGCCGCACATGAGGCACATCGGCGGATTGGAGGAGGAGCTGCCCTACTACGCAGAGTGGTGGGTGCAAACCTTTTTGGTGGGAGGCATGTTCGCATCCTCTGCCAAAGGACCTAAAAGTCGAAGAAAACATAAACCGGAGAGCTGAGAGTGCTGAGCACCTGGAAGATGAGAGCGCCGAGGACCGGGGGGTCGGGAGAGCCGAGGACTGGGGGGCTGCAAGTGCTTCAAAATAGGAAACTGAGGACTAGAGAGTAGAACTTCTAGGAGCGGAGAAGTGGAAAACGAAACTTCAAGGAACAGATAACCCCAGAGTCGAACTTCAAGGAGCAGAGAACTAACGAGCCGAAAATTCAGGAGCCAAGCCCGATAGAGCGGAATGGGAGTGGAGCCTTGGTGCAGTAAATATCGAAGCCAAGCATCTGCAGTGCTAATGCATCTCTGTTCGAGGTGCGGGTGAACCCCAATCTCTTCACTTGAACTGCCAGCAATTGTCATGAAGGCGAGAGGACAACCCCATTCATCATGCTTCGTGGGAGCCATAATAGCCAGAACACTGAGCAGGGCGGGAGAAGCAGACAGGACATTGCGCACGCAGGAGTGGTCAGGCAGCAAACGAGAGAAAAAGCGTCCAAAGAGGAGCTTGTAGGGGGAGTTATGAGTATGCATGGGTCGTGTGGAAGGAGGAGGTCGGCATGTGTTCAACATCAAAATTGGAGCAGGCAGGCAGGTGGGCATGCATGTGGGTAGGCAGGTGGCCTGTCATGCTGGCAAGCGCATGGCAGGTCATGCTGGAGGGCAGGTGGTTGCTGCTATTGGCGAGCATGTGGCTGGGCCTGGAGCCAGTCACATCCTTCTGCACCCGCAGTGGGGATTTTAACATTGTCTTTCATTTGACATTTAAATCTTAATTTTACCTGTCATAATAATAGTTGTTTTTTTTAAATAACATTTATAATAACTATATGAAACATTGAATTCTCATATATTGCCTCATATGATAGAAAAATATATGATACAAAATTATAGTTCAACATATCATAATATAACTTTTAATCTTAACACAAGTAAGACTTTTGCAACACAACAATGTTTTAAAGAAAAAGTTTACAAAAATATAGTTCAATATATGATAATATAACTTTATATCTCACAAGTAAGACTTTTGCAAAGTTCATTTTTATTATTGAACCAAGACCTCCTCTTAACTATATTGTAATGAATTTGTCGTCATACATTAAGCATCATTTGACATTTAATACTCAAAATTCAGAACTTTGAAGGATTTTCCAAGTCTCGATCAAACGTTGTATTAATAGATTTGTTGTATAATAATATTATGTTGCAAGGAGCAATATTCAAGAGCAATTATGATCCAACAACATACAACTATGATCGAACTATAGCTAAGAAATTACAAAATTGTTTAATAAACGTTTTACCTTTTTATCTAACTCGGCTTGATGAAATTCTACATTTTTTTGTACTAGGGGATTATTCTGGAATCTCCACATGTTACTTGATCTACAAAACATATCAATATAAAATAAAAATTAAATGCTACACAACTAAAATTCATTCAAAGATTTCAAAATAACAAATAGGAAATTGTAGCAAAACAACAATTATTTACCGAGTTTAGCGGAGCTTGAGTCCATGGGTGTTATAATTAGAAGCACATAATAAACATAATGATTAAACCAAGAACACACATAATGACAAAGAAATTTTATCCTGGAAACCTTTAAATAGGATTCTTCACAAGCAATACAATGTGCCATTACCATGGGCCACCAAATACCATGGGCCCAAAAAACAATGAACTGTAGATGTATTTGACTCTCTAACTGACTCAGTCAAGTTTACCGAAAAGGGGAGAAAGTTTACTAACAAAAACCAAAATTTCCATATTAGAAATAGAAATATAAAGAGAAAATATAGAAATATATATACACACATTTAATTACTAATAATTATTCTACAATTTCAAACGGAAAAAAAAAAATTATTTTTCCAGCACGATTTTGAAAAAATCTAATATAAATTTTTTTAAATCTTAATTACAACTCTCAAACTCGGAAATTTTGTGTGCCCTAGAGGTTTTTGATGGTGTTGAATCCATTTCTACCATCAAAATCGCAAAATAAAAAAAAGGTGGATTACGGTGAAAAGCCCCATCCGGTCCAAATCATTGAATTTTTAGAAAACTCCTAAAAATAAAAATGCACTTCAAAATGATGGGTGAAATTAAAATCCGCACTTCATTAATGACGCTTAATTTTATAAAGTTATAATGTTTTTACGTGTAAAATGGAAAATCACTGCTATTTACCCATCAAATTTCAATCGAGATTCTACCTTTTGAATAGGAGATAGAGTCGTTGATTCACGATGTTTTTTAAAATATATAATGATTAACTGATTTTAATTTGAGTATATTTATTTGTTCGACTTTCTCCACACTCTTTTCTCTTTACCGGTGAGTAAAATTCAGTTTATTTTTATTTTATTGTTGGTCGATATTTGAATTTAAGTATTTTATTTTTGAAAATCGTATTTATTTATGTTTTCATTGATGGTGTGCAAGTGACGTCGTTATGGTTTTCTGTGCCCCAAGACGTGGCACTAAGATGGCATCAGCTTCTGGTTTTCGTAACTTGCATCGACCTTCGGGTTTCCATGACATTTGTGTGATGTGTTGGAAGCAAGGATGCTTTGAGGATCGTGGGATAGGAAGCCACATTGATATAGTGCTAAAACGTGGTGGCTTACGTGTGCTAATTCGATTTAAGAATATAGGCTTAGAGGATTGCCATTTTTTTTAGCAGATATTGGGGCATGTTACGAGATTGTTGTGCACTTATTTGATTGTGATGTGTGTTAATGTGATTTAAGATGATGGATTTAAAGTGTGCAATGTGCCTATAGCCGAGGGTCCTAGAATATACAAGTGTGGTTATTATGTCCTTTCTATTAGATTTATTGTTTTTTAGTGGCTTCGTATTTGTGGGTTTGGAACTCTTTCTTCTTCATCATTTTTATCTAGTCATCCAATTGCCATGGATTTTCGTCTGGGTCCTTATTTGTCATTTTTCTCTGGTCATCCAACCGTTGTGGCTTTTTGTTTGGGTTCCCATTCATGGTTCATTTTCCTGTAGTTTGCATGTTGTGCCTTGTCGTTCGAGTGTATGTTTCGAGTTCCATTTGCACGAGTATGGGTGGCATTGACATAGGGTGGTATGGATTGTCCTTTGGGTGGCGTTGAGGTAGGGTGTTTCATAAAAAAAGGTATGTAAAAATGATTCACTAGTCCAAATGATTATGGGTGAATATCGTTTTCGATTCTTTAGCAATTCCACTTTTGTCATTTACAATAAAGCAATTGTAGAAAGTTTGTGCAATTGCATAGGAAATTAGGATCATGAGTTTCTTGCAGAATGATTACTGTGTTTGTTCGAACAAATGGTGAAAAGTTTTTGAAAAACTTTTGGTAAATATTGGTTTATGCTCTGCATGTAGGATATGTGTGACAATTGCTCCCTAGATAGAAATACATGACTCAGTGCTTCTTGTTGTATAATGAAATTCTTTCTAGTAGCAAGTGTTCCCATGAATTTTATGCCAATTACCACATACGGGTACAATTAGTAGTATAGAAAAATACCACATGCACTAGATGACATCATTTTTTGTGTTTATTTAGCAATTGCACTATTGTCATTTGCAATAAAGTAACTGTAGAAAGTTTTTGCAATTGCATAAGCAACTAGGGCCATGAGTTTCTTGCAGCATGATTACTATGATTGTTTGAACAAAGAGTGAAAAGGTTTTGAAAAACATTTGGTAACTATTGGTTTATACTCTGCATGTAGGATATGTGTGACAATTGCTTTCCAGATAGGAATAATGCACTTAGTGCTTCTTGTTGTAGAATATTATTCTTTCTAGGGGCAAGTGTTTTCATGAATTTAATGCCAATTACCAGATATTGGTACAATTAGTAGTATAGAAAAATACCATGTGCACCAGGTGAATTTTTTTGTGTGTGTTTCTTGTCTAGATTAATAATCACTTGTACTATTTGTCAAATTCAAAAAATACTAAAAATACTAACAAAATAGAAGAAAGAATGAATAGAACCTAGAGTGTTGATACATTGATTGATTATAGAGCAAAATTTCCCTGCTATGTTTCTATTATAACAAGTTTTAGCCAAATACCGCAATATACCCTTTACTACTTCAGAAGGACTTTATTGAATTTTACTGACTGTGAACTTCCTCTTTTACCGGTAGGTTCCAAAAGTTGTTTCAAAGCATAGAAAACCACATTTGAAGCGCTCATCGAATGCTTCGAACAGTTGGAACAGAGGCCACACGCCATAGTCTTGTTCTTTTCGGAAGTTGAGAAAAGAATTAAAACGCTATCGTAGAAGGTTATGAAAGCCACCATATATTAAATGCTCATGCATACTACAACATAGCGGGAGGAAAATAGAAGCTAGGGATCTATTGTAACTAGTTCCATTTTTTTCTATCCCCATAGCATCCCGTCGTAGGATAGAGTCAAATGTCTCCTACGCAAATTTCTCTCGAGGATTGTAGCAAAAAAATCCACATGGCATACTCTAAATTTGCTTTGATCTAGGCATTTGAAACAACCTTTATTGCTAATTGGTATATTTTGTAGATTGTCCAAATTGCTCTAGGTTTTGTTCTGCCTTGTATGCGTAGTGGTCTCTGGATACCAAACAGGTCTCTGAGCCTTTTTTTTTTTTGCATAGGACCATTGCCATATGTCCATGTGGTTGCTTATGAAAAGTGGATAATCGGAATATTGTTTGCTTCAACATTTTTTTGTGTAGTTTTTATCCTAATTGAAAAAAAAAACAATACACAAAAGACAACTTTGGAAAAGATGTTCATGTTTTGCTTGTAGTAATTAGTATATTGGAATCTAGTTGTTAGTAGTTCAAAGAAACATGGCTAGAAAACAATCTATGTTCTTATTTTTTTGGATTTTCTCCTTTATCGATTTAGCCAGACTTTGTTGCCATCTTTTTCCCTTTACTTCTTAATTAGAACATCATGAAATATTGTAAGTGCATTTAGCACTCTATGCATTTAGGGTAGTTTGCTGGAAAAAAAAACTTGCACTCCTAATGTTTTAATAGATAGTATGGATCAAGGTTCTAGTGAAATAGATTATCTAGGTAAACCAGAGGGATTTGCAATTGAAGGCTCAAATTACAAAAAATTGACAACACTTTGACTACATTTCATCTATTCTAGCTAAATAATTTCCATTATGAACCAAGAAACTACTTATTTGACATATCGGTTGGCTTGCTACATTTCTGATATGGATCAACATAAATAAGAGAAAGGGTTGTGAACAATTTTTGTTTTTGTTTAGATTGCGGAGATCCTACTACCTTGCTATCAATGCGCATAGAGTTGGCAACTAACTCCCATTTAAAATTGCACAATGTCACAAATATTCCTACATACTTGGAATGAATGTCGATGTCTGCTTCATAGGAAAATGAGGAAAAAGTATATGGACTCTAGGGCGATATTTTCTACATCAAATGGTTCTCTAAATGGTTGAATATTCCACTAGCTATTTGTTCATTGACAAAAGGAACAAAGTACCTTCATTTTAATTCAACACGAACATAATATTACTACAACTTATTGTTCCATGATCAAAATCCATATTCTGGTCACTTTGAGCCACTGTTGTCATATAGATAAATGGATATTTTGAAGCATAGGCCTAATATATGTTGTCAAAGCATCGATGCAAATCAATATCCACATAACCAACTCAAACTTCTGTGTACTCAAGAAGCGTTATTGGAACAAGATTTGTGTATTGTTGATTCTATCACTAGTGATTGTCATGACTCATTATTTGAATGTATTTCCAAATTGACAATGTTGTTTGATGTTCAAAGTATAATAAAATCAAGTGCACAAACTTTTTACAATTGCTTATTGCAAATGACAATATATCAATTCAATGTTTACATAGATATCTTGATGAAAAAGCAATTGCACAAAAATACTTTGTTTCTAGTTGGCAAGGATACATTGTACATTTGTCAAAGCCATACGCCATTTGTGGCATAGAAGGAGATCGTTTTTCTATTCAATGGCTATGTGAATTGCTAAATGTCAACATCTACATATGGGATATTAGGCTTCAAAAAATTGTTCTAAGATTCTACTCAACAAATAGTTCCTTTAAAGTTTTATACCTAATGTAAGATGTTATGGATTCGTTGCATTAGCAGTTTCAACCATTGGCAACAAAACTTGAAAAAAGACTATGTTGACTGCATTTTCCTATTTAGAAAATACTCTTCCTATTAGCTCAATGGATAGTTGCAAAAAGAATGGCTAAGCGATAGGGCATAATAATTTCATTGAGAAAAATATCAATGATGGCTTGCCTAAAGAACCAAAAAGCATACATGCAATTAACATGAGAAGGAAAATAAAAAGAACAACAAAGGACACAAAAAAAAAATATAATGAACATAGAAACAAATCTTGTGTGCTTTCATGAACCTCATTCACAAAATAAACAAAATATCCAATTTTGCATTGGTGGCAATATATCAAAAAACTTGCATTCTTTGAAATACGAAATATGTAAACAAGGAACACATGCATGTAAAAGGCAGCAAGAGTCTAAAAAAAGAAAGCAATTGCTACATACTTAAAGCTTATTCAAGATACACCAATCCATGCATGTTTTGTATGTGAATGTTTGCAATTCAAAAAGGGAATTCATGTCATTGAAAATAAAACCATATTGGATTTTAGATCTTTTGCAACTGCAAAGGAAGTGGCGATCATTACCCTAGATGGGCAAATTTGCAAATTTGCAAATTTTGCAAAAAAACACTATCTGATGGAAAATTCCCTATGTTTTCATCACCAATCCGAATTCGCTGCAATGATGTATTAGTGGTAGTATCTTCTTTGACTGCTTTGGAAGAGAGGATAATGTCACCAAGAACACCTTTTGCACAAATAATACAACTTGGTTACAAAAGAGCTAAGGTTGGCCTAACTAGAACAATTTTAATGTCCCAACATACTTGGATATAGTACAAAAAACATTGCCTAGGAGTATAGTTGATTCTATGACAATTGTAGTCATGTTAAAATGAAAATTGGAATACAATAATGCCTACCTATCTGAAATGTATGACCAAAGGTTGTGATGGATGCATTGAATGACTTATGCAAAAGTAAGCTTTATAAAACTGAAGGAAATCTAAGCCCCAAGAGTTAGCTCGATCGGATGTGTTCTCGGAAGTTAGGCCTCCCAGCATGTGAGGTCACGGGATCCATTCTCATCGACTCTCTTGGGGTTAGGCACGCAGCGGCCGCAGGGTGGAAACCCCTTCGGGGCGGGTCCGCCGGAAATTATTTCATGGATGTAGCGGTCGGCTAAGCCGATTAAAGTGAACCACATGGAAAAAAAAAAAAAAAAAAAAAAAAAAAAAAAACTAACTGAAGGAATTGATATCAATAATAGATGGGAAGAGATGCTTAACAAGACAATTGAACAAGAATCAAACAATTTATTTCCTATAGAAATATCAGAATTAATTGAAAATAAAGCAGATTTGGAGCCGATATCTAAACCAATGGTACATGGATATGGAGAAACTCATTTAATATATGATTTGGACAATAGAATATTAGAAATTGCACCCTCCGAGTATTTTCAACCTTTGGGAATTTCCCAAGACAAGTATTATGAAAAACTAAGCTTCCCTCAACTTTTTTATGGATCTAATCGACTTGAAGACATGTTAGGTCAATTTTCTTATCAACAAATAGCACAATGGTAACTTTCGCATACAACTACCGACTTTGATGCACACACAACGGACATTTCTTTAAATCAATTCGAGTTATTATAAAAACAAGCTTCCAGTGCTACTACTTGGATATCCATTCATACAAGAGAATTGAAAGGTAAAAAGTTTCTTGCAAAAGATGTCAAGTCCAAAAACAACCTTGAAAAAATAGTTAAATCTCCAATTTCATATCACTCTCTAAAAGAAATAAGAACATCACTTGATTATTTTGAAAACATGAAAAAGGATCTATTTGCAATTATATGACAACTTGGTCCCCCCACTTCCTTTGTAACATTTACAAGTGTTGAACATATTTGGAGCTCATTATGCAATGCATTAGAACAAATTGAAAACTAGTCTCCAAAGAAACCTTTGGACAATGTTCCAGAAGATACTATTGACTCATTGATTAGAAAACATCCAGTACTTTGTAGTTGCTACTATAGACACAAAATAATGGCATTAAAATATTTAATCCTAAAGAATCATGAGTTATTTGGAAAAGTGAAAGACTTTTTCTTCACGGTTTAATTCCAACAAAGGGGCAATGAACATGAAAATGGATTGCTTTAGATCTAAAATGCACCAAATTATGGAAAAAGTTCCAATGGTGAGATTACTGAATTTGTTTATTGTTTCACATCTTCAGATTCATCATAGCTTCATGAAAGCCTTCTTAATATTCAAACTCATCGTCACACAAGAACATGCAAAAAACATTGACACTCTAGCTGTAGATTCAACTTCCTGCCGCCTCCTTTGGATAGAACTATAATCTTGGATCCATTGGAAAAATGTGTTGAG
Source organism: Larix kaempferi (assembly GCA_027924585.1). Classification (NCBI taxonomy): domain Eukaryota; kingdom Viridiplantae; phylum Streptophyta; class Pinopsida; order Pinales; family Pinaceae; genus Larix; species Larix kaempferi. The sequence continues at coordinate 2,663,282 of BSBM01000639.1, forward strand.
AGACTCAATGAAAAAGAAAAACAACTATTTTAGGTTTTTGAGCATAAAGAATACCCTAGAAACATGTCTTTCAAAATTCTCTTGATAGAGCTAGAAGCAACTAAAGATGAGTACATTCTATCATTGCGCTCTTTGCTTTTTCACCCGACTTTGATACTAAAAAGATATCCTTCTAACATCTGGGTGAATTCATTTTCCAAATCAATACCACAGCTATGGAAATCAAATACAAATGTACAATATATCTTGGATGCCTATGCTATAGCAATATATGCTAGCTCTTACATAACCAAGATATATAAAATTATGACAAAAACCTTCAAGAGAATTAGAGAACAATGTCTTTGTGAAAATAATGGAACAAATGAAACAATACGCAAAATTGGAAATGCTCTCTTGAACATGCAACAAATGTCTATTAGACAAGAAATGCACATTGTGCTTTCATTTCCTTATCATTCATCCTCAAGAAAAACAATTTTCATTAGTACTTCAATAGAGGACAAACACACACCTGTTCTAAAGAGGCCAATGCTTTTATAAAAAGCTCTCGATGACTCAAAGGACATTGTTTGTGCTTCGATTGTATACAAATACATTGCACGGCCTGCTGAGATTGAAAATACTTCTTTAGTAGAACATGCCTCTTGCTATTCATGCATTCATTCAATTACAAGAAAAAGCACCAAACCATGCATCATACAATACATATGTTATAACAAAGAGAAGGATCCCAAGAATTACCATAAAGAGAAAATAATGCTCTTTGTGCCACATAGAGGCAATGGTGATTTACTAAAACGCAACTACCAAACATGGTTTGAAACATATATAGCCTGCAAGCAACAAATAAACCCCATTGAACAAATATTTTTAGCAAAAATAGAATCAAAATGGGGAAATATGATTCAACATATGAATCAATTGCATCCAAGGTTAAGGAAATAGTTGAACTCGTTGCAACAAAAAAAAATAGAACATCTACGCTTGCATTTGAAACATATGGCATTCAACATGACCTACTGGATAAAACTTCACTTCAACTAATGTAGCATAACACTACTTGCAACTCAACAAGAAAATAATTTCTTATAGGAATAAATGAATATCATTTCCATTAGAATAAAACTCAATGAGGAACAACAAACAATAACAAAAGAAATAATTGCATGAAAAAAAACAACCCTACGATTCCATTCTATTTGTTTTCGATAGGAGGAGCAGGCATTGTTAGAATAAATAACCCACCTAGACCCTGACCTGCTGATTCTAATGGGCTCAAACACATCAAAATTGACCTTTTGATTCACTCATACGCCAAAACCCTAGATTTGGGGGTGCACTCCTTGATTTGAGGGCGCATTCCCTGAATTTGGGGCACATTCCTTGATTTAAGGAGGTAGTTAAGTGAAGACTAGGTGTGCTCCACTGATTGAGGTCCTAACTGAACCTAACTATTCCTAACGGATCCTCTAGTGACATTAGTGCCCCAATTTAGTTCAGTTTAGTGCATGTCAGTTGAATTCAGTTCAATACATGTCAGTTCAGTTCAGTTCAGTTCAGGATAGTTCAACTTAGTGTAGGAGAGCTTGCATGACTAACTAAGGTTATTTTCTCTAAGTTAATCCTGACTAGTCATTTAGCATGGAATGGGAAATTCAAATTTCCTTCTAATATAACTTGAATTGCCTCTCTATATATTGTAGGATTCTCCATTCAGTTATCCAATGAATTTGATCATTCTTTTCTCTTCTATTCCGAGTTTCTTATGTAATAATCAACATTATCCATTTATTACATTATGATTTGATGGATGATTTGTTTCTCATTTCATATCTAGTTAGTTTATGTACCTATATCTATGCATGTTCAAATTTCCTTCTAACCTAACTTGAATTGCCTCTCTATATATTGTAGGATTCTCCATTCAATTATCCAATGAACTTGATCATTCTTTTCTCTCATATTCTAAGTTTCTTATGTAATGATCAATGTTATCCATTTATTACATTATGATTTGATGGATGATTTATTTCTCATTGCATATCTAGTTAGTTTATGTACCTATATCTATACATGTTCAAATATTATATGGTATCAGAGCATAGGGGGTACTAAACTAGCTAGTGTTTCAATGATTTCTTTCCATTTATCTAGCTTGGAGGTTGAGAAGGGATTCCGCGACCATCAAAAAGGATTTTGCACCTACCCATGAAGGATTTCCCATCCACTAATGAAGGATTTTGCAGCCACCAATGAATGCTTTTGCAACCACTACTCTTGCATATTGAAGAAGGATTTTTGCAAGCCACCAAAGAAGATCTTTTGCATCCACCAAAGAAGTATTTTTGTAGCCACCAAAGAAGGATTTTTACAGCCACTAAAGACTTTTTCAGCCACTAAAGAAGGCTTTTTCAGCCACCAAAGAAGGATTTTGCAGCCACCAAAAATACCATTTATAGTACTCATTAGCAACCATCAAGAAGTGCAATTGTAGCCATGGAAGTAGTGCTCAGTTACAACCATCAAAGAAGTGTAGTTGAAACCACCAAAGAGATAATTTGCAGCCATCAAAGAGCTCATTTGCAACCATTAGAGATATCATTTGCAGCCATGGATCTCCTATCCCCCCATCTCAATTGCTACACAGTTGGTATACTTGATCTAGTTTTGTTGAAGGAGGCCCTAGAAGCTTCACAACACATGTCTTATGAGGACATATGAAACATTAATTCAAAATATGAAAGAGGCCATTGGATAAGTTGTCCCAAATTAGGTTCTTGTTGAAGAAAACCTCCAGAATGTTGTCTCATTCTACATATCTACAACCTTTACTCCTACAATTCACCAAGTTCCGCACAAAAGCTTTAGGGGATTTTCCCCATTCGAAGCAAGGAGTGGTCAAGAACCACCATTCAAGATATTCAAAGTGTTTGGATCTAGTGAATGGGATCACATGCACTTCAAAATAAGGAGTAGTTCACAAAGTTTTGCAGGGATCTTCACAAAGCCCTTTATCGAGCATAAATTCACCCAGTTGAGAGATTCTTTGGGAGTGAAGGAATTTTTTTAAGGAGGCTCCTTAAAGTCTTGTTTTCACATTCTCTTTTATGGGGGTTTTTTTTCCCTCTTTCCCAACTTTCATAGAGTATTTTACGTGTGCATGGGTACCTAATATGGCAGCAAATTGCTAGTACCCATTTTTTACTTCGTTTATTTTTACCTAGATAGGCTTATGGGGGGGTGTTAGAATAAATAACCCACCTAGACCTTGAAGTGCCAATTCTAATGGACCCAAACACACCAAAATTGACCTCCTAATTCACACATACACCAAAACCCTAGATTTGAGGGCACACTCCTTGATTTAAGGGCACACTCCTTGATTTAAGTGCACATTCCTTGATTTAAGGAGGTAGTTAAGTGAAGACTAGGTGCGCTCCACTGATTGAGGTCCTAACTGACTCTAATTATTACTAACTGGTCCTCTAGTGACATTAGCACCCTAGTTCAATTCAATTTAATGCATGTCAGTTCATTTCAATTCGGTACATGTCAGTTCAGTTCAATTCAAGATAGTTCAACTCAGTGTAGGAGAGCTTGCATTACTTTCTAATATTATTTTCTCTAATTTAATCCTGACTAGTCATTTAGCATGGCATGGGAAATTCAAATTTCCTTCTAAACTAACTTAAATTGCCTCTCTATATATTGTGAGCTTCTCCATTCATTTATTCAATGAACTTGATCATTCTTTTCTCTTCCATTCTGATTTTCTTATGTAATAATCATTGTTATCCATTTATTACATTATGATTTGATGGTTGATTTGTTTCTCATTGCATATCTAGTTAGTGTATGTACCTAGATATATACATGTCCAAATATTATAGGAACATGGAAAACATTTACTACAAAGGAAATCTATGACAGCTTGTTACACTACTACAACAAAAATATTGGAAGTGATCCTTTGAAAAAAAGGAATAATAGTTGCATTTACTGGAAAAGCGACATACAATGCAAATGGAATTATAGTCGATTCATCTTTATGACTACCGTTAAGATTATTTAATGCACTCCCACTAAATTCAAACATGATGGATCTAATGACAAAAACAATGAACTTCAAATATTGCTAACAGACGAAGTATCCTTAATTGAATCTTTAATGTTATATAACATAGACAAAAGACTACATGAAATTATGCACACTCCAACAAATCCATTTGGAGTTCTAGACATCATATTCTATGGGGACCTTTTCCAAGCACAACATGTACATGATTCTTGGATTTTTTATCAACCAAAATTCTAGCAACAAAGAATTCCATATAGTTTTTGGCATGATAGCATCAAGTACTATGAGTTAAAAAAGGTTGTCATGCAAAAAGACAAAACATTTATATTTATCTTAAATCGAATCAAAACATGCTCTCAGACACAAGATGAAATTGATTTCTTGAACATACATTTCCATATACAACTGCCAATGGATCTAGGGTTTCCTTATCCCTTCCATAGTAACAAAGATGTTCAAGAACACAATTAAAAAATGTTGGAAATTATATAAACAAAAACATTTACACTTGTATCGCATGACAAGAACATTGATCTAATTGAGAAAACCACATTTGGACACAAAAGACTGCATTTGCCTTCTGCAATTGTGCTAAAAAGAAATATGCTCATTGAATTAGTTGTAGGCAATTATGCAATTGTAGACGGCTTAGTAAATGGTGCATAATGATTATTTAGACATTACACAATTCTCATTACTGGTGACTTTAACATTGACATCTTGCAAGATACAACATTAAAAATATAACTTAGCTATTCATGGAAACAAATGGCTTCGAATTAAAAACAAAAAAAACAACAACCGAATTTGGCTTTATGCTTAACCATTTTTGGAAACATTTAGAAAATAATGATCTTGATTTCAACATTTCTGATGCCTACTAGACTGACCACTATGCAACTTTTCTTTCCATTTCTTGCATAACAATATGAAACTTATTTTTTTCGACTGCTCAACATATAAATATGTATATGTTTTTTTATTCAACATTGCAGACTACATCGAACAACAGTTTTTATGTCTTTTGAGTCTGATTCTAAATAGAATATTGTCAATGAAACCGAATTCAAATTGAAAATAAACCAATGTTTTCAATCTTTTATTTGCAACAAAAGGTCAATGAACGTCAATAGCCAAAGAGAAAAAAAAACATTAGCCTAAGCATCTTCAAATCATGGTTTTATAGATAATATGTTTGAATGTCCTTTTTTTTCCTGAATTGTGCTCTCCAAACAAATATCATTGAACAATATTTCTTTTGGAGAAGATTTAGATAGATGCATAACAAAGAAAAAAACCACATATTAGTGAACATATTATTACACTAACACTAACGCATCAACAAGCATCGTTTTTCCTTGTTGATTTCTTTGGAACAAATTGCCACATTGTCTTCCTGCATATGACTCTTTTTCATGAAGACAAAGGTCTTGCCTTCATGCTTTAATCAGTTTTCTCTATATCTTCTTGTCTATTTTTATTATCTATTTATACTTTTTTTTTTTGCATTTGTCCTGTTTTTAATATTTGTTCCAAATGTAATTACAAAAAATCCCTAGCAACTTCTAAAAGGACATTTGCATAAAATAATATCTACTTCCTGCAAAATACCATGGAAACAACATTAGAGAACAATAGCAAAAAGAGGTAAAAAAACCTTTTAATTTTTCCTTTTTTGCAAATAATGCTATTACATTATTCATTTTTTCCTTCCATCAACAACATTAAAACAAAATCAATTGCATTTAATTCTCCATTCAAACAGTTCATAGAATCCAAATTTCCTTTTCAAATTTTAGTTATTTTTTCCCTAATTATATTTTGTGCATTAATATTTTTAGACTAAAATAGTCACCATTTCAACCATCTACTATCATCCAACTCTGCTCACCAACAGACAACATCTTTGAAAGAGATGTTTTAGCATTATATGGACCCGCTGAAAACAAAAGTAGGCAAAGCACAATTGCTCCATGCAAATTTAGTAGACAAAGATGGACAGATGATAATGACAACTGACATAAACAACAACTTGATCAAGCGTTTCATTGACTATTTTTCTCCTGGAGAGGAGATGCAAAGTATTGCATTATGGTGTTAGAGAAACTAAAGTAGAAACCATAGACCAAGTTTCCAAAATGCATAAAGTGCCACCAGATACAACCATCAATGAACTGTTGGCTCAAATGAATCCTATTATGTTGGTTCTATTGCAGCAATTGTTGTTGCATATCAGCAAAACAACAAACAATATGAACTTTATATCAAAGATGGAGAAACAACAAACGATCACGCGACTATAAATGTTGCTCTTGCCTATAAACTGGTTTTTTTCCTCGTCGATTTCTGCTCTCTATTACCCCCCTGTAATTAAAGAAAAAAAATAGCTCCAATGGTTTCTAATTCCTGGACATAGCTACTGATCCTTGATTTTACTGTTTCAGCTACAAATCAATGAAGGCTATAGGAATCTGTTCTTGCAAATACAAGAACAATTAGGCTTTGATGATGCACCATTGTATCTATTTAAGAACATGGTAATAAATGGTCTAAAATGGAGCCACATGATACGGTTCTCCTCAACAACATTTTTCGACGTCTTGTATGATGACTTCGCAATACAAAATTTGCTTCCAATAATGGAATAAAAAACCCAGGTACCTAGTATTTGAGTTCTTCTTTTCCAGTTTTTGTATCATATGTTTATAGTCTTTCTTCTTATTATTTTGTTGTTTTTCTTTTTTATCGAAGAGCTGAGTTGTAGACTAATTGATGTAGATGCTTATAGTAATAGCACTTCAGAGGAAAGATTCTACTTCTTCTGTTTCCAATTCACAATTGCACATTACATACGTTGTTTGCTCCTCAAACTGCATTTGACCTTGATTATTTTTATAATTATTATGCAATTAATCCATTTTCTTAAAAGGCCTTACAGTTACTGTTAAAAAAAAACCTCATTTGTCGTACTGCCCTATATTGCAAAAGTATTAATGACCTTTATGTTTATTTTTTCTTAAATGTTCCATAGATACAAGGATTACTTAGACCAAAGAATGCATTTGCAACTTCGTTCCAACAAATCTACAGCAAATGCAATCAACCAATGATTCAGAATTCATTGGCTTGTGCATATTGCAAAGACGAGACAACAAGCACCTATGAACACTATGTAGAATGTAATTTGGAAACAGAGGATGTCTTGATTGAATGCATGTTACACAATCCACAACTAAAAGAATGTTGTCCACTAGTTGCTAGCATTTCCTATGAAGACTATACAAAAAGCATCTCATCAACAGTGTTCCATTTGCGAACATTCTACCAACAAGCATTGTTCACTTTAAGAATGGACAACAGAAATACTGGAATAAAAAATATTTGACTGTCACACAATAGATTACACGTTTCCTTCAGAATTCGATAACTCTTGGCCTTTGACTCAAAACTTATATTTTCCAGGAAAAAGTTGTTATGCTTGATATTGTATTTTTCTGAAATTATAGCTTAATACATGTACTTTGTTTTCTTGATTTTGCAAAATAGAAACCTCTTTTTTTATCAATTGCAAACAGTAAACTACCATATAAAATGCCTATGTTGTTTCATTGCCATTATTTTCTAATTAATTTAGTCTATGTAAAACTCTTATTCAAATGCAAAATAACTAAAAGCATATACATTGTCTCTACAAATTCATTCATTATCATAGCCATTACAACACCATAAGCTGAGTGCTTGGCCCATATGGCCAGGATATCTTGGTCCATATGCCCAGTGGCATAGCAGCCTTATTTTGCCTTTTGTATTTCCAAGTTTACTATAGGTTTTCATGCCTCTTTTTTGCATTGGTAAAAGGTACATATAATCCTTCAAGCTTTTTGCCTTCTTGTTCCACCTAGACATGCAGAATGCATTCTATAACCCATCTGAGATCATCGCATCACTCATAAAAATTTCCTCTTAAGCCAATCGATCTACTCTGTTTTTTTACATGAGTGTTTCCATGTTACCAAGTTAAATATGCATAGTTCATTGAATTTGGACAAGTAGCTTATGTATAAAATTTTGGAAATAAAAAAAAAAATGCATTTTCATCCTCCTAACCATAGCACGCAGACTAGATATAGCTTTAAATAGGCCTATGCTCCTTTGCACATTTTCACATACTTCTATGTCAGGGTAAAATTCAATACAAGCACAACCGTGCAAAAATATTTTGATATCTTAAAAAAATCATTGTATCTTGTCGACCTGGACTTAAATCCCATAGGTAATTTTGATCTAATTCTGTCTTTCAAAAAAATAGAAGATGAGCTTTTCCTGTACATATTGCATGTATTTAGATACAACATTATGCATTCCCTTGTCTTTTTGTACTTCTGAATATTGTCCTAAATGTCTCAAGAATTGACCTGTTGCTATCAAACCTCTATAGGAACTAGGAACCTGACCTCTTATTATCAGCCTAAAAACTTAACTTGTTACTATCTAGCAATGACTCGGAATCGATGTCAATGCTTCTGGCACAATTGATTATGAAACTAAAGGAATTGAGACATAGAACTTGAAGGAAAATAGCCAGAACGAAAAATTGTTGGTACAACATAATTTATCATACACTGTTACTATTGGCTCAAGATTTTCAGAATTTCTATTATGCTGCAGCTCCTATCTTCTGAAGACCTTGGTTTGCTTCAAAAAGGAATATAGCTATTGCTAGCTACATATGGCTCCAAGTTAATCCAAAACTTGAAATAATGAACCTTAATTAGTGATATAATGCAACAAACATTTGCAGTCAATATAGGAGCAATTTTATGCTTAAAATGCACAACACTACTTAAATGAATTGAAATTTAATCTGAAGTTGTAAATCTTATTGACATTGACACAAGATTCGGACAATGCTAACTGAATTCAAAATTATGCTTCTAGTTTCCTAGCACACTGAGGATACTATGCTTCTAGTTTAGCTTCCCATTGCAGGGCAACGTAGCTTCACACAAATACTTCAACTATCTACAGTGAATCACTTATAGGCCAAGATGAAAAAAGGAGTTATTGCAAAGAAATACAAATCTCGCAGTTTCCAGTCTCAAATGCCTAACGTAACCATAGAACAACATAATCGCATACTAATCTCTTTTTAGGCTTTCAAATAGATTGCAATTTTATCTTGGAGATCCATGTCATGATCAACTTCAATTGTACATTTTCCTTTATTAATAACAAAGTTACACATGTATCTCTTCCATTGATGCTAAGGAGAAAAACCACAAACAAAATTTGACTTGATGGATGAAATTAAGATCAGTTTCTGTTAATTTAATCCATCAGAAAATATTGTGAATATGTACAGAAACACCATCATTCTTAGACTTTCTTGGACAATGTGTTTCCAGCTGAAATCTACAGTTGCACATCAGATATAAAACGGACTAAATCGTGATTTGAAGTGTTGACCTCTCGAGGATCTAGTTTATTGATAGTGTTGTATTGTATTCCAGAGAATACAATAAACATGTTTAGACAATACTTCCAAACTTAGACAAATAAATAGATTTAGTTTTCGAAAGTACAGAAAACGGAGCAAAACCTCTTAATCGTTTTTCCTGTAACAACTTATGAAACAAATTTTCACTCAGCATTCTTCAATTTGTCAGCAAAAACAGTGTAACCACGCTTCATTCACACTGCCCAAAGCAATTTCAACCTTTTATGAAGTCAAATCAACAAAACCACTCCCATGCATTTTTTTGGTTTCGGAGGTTGTATTCATGGTTTTCTCCATGATCTGAATCTGTTGATGTCATGACAAGTGTTAAAATCTTTAGCATTGCATAGATAAAGTTAAACTATAAGCATGTTTAATCTCTGAAATCTTTTGAGGTTGCAACGTATTGTGTGAATCAAGGTAAAGTATCCTAATCGTTTTCAAATAAGGCATAAGCTAACTTGCTTGGATTTTAATATATCATTGTTATAGACTTATAACTAGCACAATCATAAGTAAAGTGGTCGGTCAACACGATAGGTGTAGCTAACTAATCAAGATGCATTTGAGCATAACAAGATACGACTACCATGAAATGAATTCACATTGTACACTTGTTACACTCAAGTTAATCTTGTTGATCCACTCAAGGAAGTCCAAAATCTCACATAATATCTAAACACCTCTAAATGTAATGAGTTGAGAAGAAACTTAATATATCACATTAAAAATGAATGTCATTTAATTTCTATGGTGGCAAATGAATCCAAACAAGCTTTTCCATCTAAGTTTTTTTTGTAGCTTTTGTGTTATAGCAATACTTATTAGCAACACTGCAAACATTTCCATCTCATGGCTCTGGTTTACATTTACACATCAACAAATGTTTGTAATATTTACAACTATGTTTCATTTATCAAAAATATAATTAGTTGTTATTAAATTTTGAGTATTAATTACAATGGGTGTATGCAATGCTTATGACATTATGGTATTAAATCTCATATTATGGTTAGAGATTGGTCAACCATTGAGTTCAAAGAAGAAATAAATATGGAGAAGATATTAACATAGAAATGGTATTGAGGACATGTTTAACTTAATCTACACAAACATAAGTCATGATTTGATCCTATAAGAGAATATTCAAAGGGTCTAACCCCATAAGAGAATCTTTACCCCTGCAACAAGTTTGGGTAAAACATCCAGGATTGCTAATGGAATTGTGGTGTAAAGAAGTCTTGAAGATTCCTAAGAGACAGTGTAGGAAACTGTATAGACTTGGAAGAATATTTTTCCACAAAAATAGATAAAAAAGTGGATTGGTCATGTATGGAGGGATTTTCCCATTCCAACAAGGAAATGGATATGGAGAAAAAGAGAAAAGGTTTAGAGGGTGCAAGAAATCCTAAAGAATTTTAAGCATCTATGGTGGAAAAGGAAACATAGGTTATAATAGTAGGAACAATTTTTTCAAAAGTACAAGTAGATATGAACTTATGAAAGACTAGCCTAGTGGAGCTAAGGATACAATTCAAAGGAATTCAACTTCTTATGAACTAAGAGGTAAGATCAAGGCTATGGAAAAAGCTATGCAAACCAATTTTGAGTCAATTATTTCACAATCTCCTTTGAAGTTGGATGTGGTAGATCAACAAGTATGTACACAGGGATTTTAGGCCCAAATCTCAAGCCTAGAGAGGGTGGTGGGAGAACCAAGGGTAACATGTCGATTCCTAATGGAGGTGGAAAACATAAATAAAGGGTTTTAATAAACAAATACAAAAAAATCCCTATGCTCCCAAATAGTCTAGCAAAAGACGAAAATGGTTATATGGAATTTGAAGGAAGGAATGAATCAAGATACTATCTTAGGTATAGAAAATAATCTTTCTAGGAAGGAACAGAGGAATATTCACAAAGGAAGTAAAATCTAACCTTTAAAGGTTAGAAGATACAAAAGAAAGATTCTAGAATACGAGGAGGTAGAATGGATACTCAAATGTAGAATGATATGGTTGGAAAAAGGTGATGAGAATACCCAATATATTTAAAACTTTTGCCGATCATAAGAAAACTTATGGATACAATCTGGAAATTAAACACTAGAGACGTATCAAGCATTAGGATATTCAAGGAAATATCAAAGACAGAGTAAGACATTTAAAGTTCTTATTCAAAGGACCTCTAAATGCTATTATTGTAGATATTTTGGAAGTAGTATATATTTTCCCAAGAATGATCAATGATCAACAAAATGAGGACGTAGAGGTAGAGGTAACTAAAGAAGAGATGAAAATAGTATTGCGTTCTTTCATAAAGGATAATATCCTAGGACCAAACGAATGGTTTATTTGGTTTTTTATGAATTTTTGAAAGAAGAGTTATCCATGATAATAGAGGAATCAAGGACAACATGAAAAAAAAATTGGGGCTTTGATGTTTGAACACTAAACTCATATCTCTAATTCCAAAAGTAAATGAAATTGAATACTTATATGATTATAGGCCTCTATCTCTATGTAACTCAATGTACAAAATCATAGGTAAGATTCTAGAAAGCAAACTAAATAGGACCTTATTAAAATAAATACCATAGTATCAATTTGATTTCTTGCATAATAGACAAATACATGATGGTGTGGGGGAAACACAAGAAGGTATACATATAATTAAGGTAAAAAAAATGTTAACAATGGTGATGAAGTTAGATCTGGATAAAGATTACAATAAAGAATTTTTTTGGTATATAAGACTATTACTAATGATGCGCTCATGCTTCATATATGAATGAGAAATCAAGTGGTGAATTCAATCTAAGGGTAAATATCCTCTGCTACTTTTACAATATTGATCATTGTGTCAACTTCAAGATTCCTCTATACATCAAGGGGGATAAGACAAGAATGTCTATTATCACATTTTATCTTCCTCCTAACAATTGAAGGTCTTAGCAATATGTAAGAGAGAAGGAACAATTTAAGGTGTAAATCAAAGAAATTCATTCTCATGAACACATTTATTATTTGTAGATGATGTCATGATGTTTGGAAAAGGATTAGCAAGAGAAGCAATAAAATTCAAAGGAGTGTTGGATTTATATAGCAAGGAAACTGGACAAGAGGCGAGCTTACATAAGTCCCCATTGTACTTTAATTAGATAGGAGAATACTTAGAGAATTGATGTAAGTAGATTATGGGTTTTGAATCATATCACCTTGATCAAAGTTTGAAATATGTGGGATTTTTATCTAAATCCTAATGGATACAAAAGTATAAATTGGGGTGGATATATGAAAAAATTAAAGGTAGAGTAACAAATTGGTGTTATAGTGACTATCAAGAGGAGAAAGGCTAACCTTGGTTAAATTGGTTCTTCAAGGAATACCAATGTACTAGTTATCCTCAGCACACATCCCAAAGAATGGAAATTTGATTCACAACCAGGCCTCCAAGGGGTTTTAATAGAAGAGTGGAAACAATTTATTGGAAATCTCAACATAGTGCTATAAAACTAAAGGATGAGGAGGATGATATAATATGGTCAAATAATTAAGCTTTAGGAATGTACACAACCAAATTGAGTTATGTAGCAAAGGTATTTGAGAGTGAGCAAGATAAAAATAAATGTTGTTGGAAGGTAATATAGAGTTTAAAAACTAAATTATTTTAATGGCTTGCACTAGCCAAAAAAGTGTTGACTTGGGATAACTACAAAGAGACATCTTGGGAAGGTCAAGGGAGATGTGTGCTCTATAAAAACAACGAGGAAGCAATGGGGAAATCTCTAATACCAAGTAATGTCAAGAGGAAGAGGGAAGGAAAATACATCACATGTGGAGTGTTACAAAAATTGGTGCTTGGATAGAGCACTTTCATATCACAAGGCTTTGCCATGTATTGTTGCATGGGATTTGTGGCTAGTAAAGAATGGAATGATTTTTTTAGGGAAAGAGTTACTATCGATTCAATTAATCCATTAGGTAAGGTATACTTATGATGGAATACAAAAGCTAGCAAAGGTAAAATCTCCAAGAATCTTGAAATTATCAAATATTGACTACACAAAGCATGGGGCTACTTTGAAAGAGAAATCCAAGGAAACCTAGGTTTATGTAGATCTATTAGAATTCTATATGTGTCTTCAGTTCTTCATATTTATTTCATCGTAGCATTTGGACAAGGATCAACTTAATAAAGTTGAAATGTGTGCCTTATGGGTGTTATTAAATCTATCCACAAATAAAGGAGTATCAAGTATAAAGATCATGGGAGATTTGAAGTTAGTAGCCAATTGGGATAATGAAGTTAGAAAGATAGAGAACCTAAGTTTAAATCCTATAATGGAAAAAAATCAAAGAAGAAAAAAACACACATGAAGATATATCTTTACATCATGTGTCCAAAGAACTAAATTAGACAACATTAAAATTATCTAAGGAATCTTTATTACTTCAAGAAGCACAACCACTGACAATGGAAACAAGAGAAGGAGGATTTATTCTTGAAGATATTGTTGGAATCTAATTAATACTAAGAGGGGGGGTGAATCAGTATTAGCGCAGTTATGAACAGTTTTTAACTTCTTATCTTATTTAAACTTGAACTTAAATTATGCATCCACCATAAATATAAACATTCAACATCATATGCATAAAACACATATTTTTACGTGGAAACCCATGTTGATGTATATGTAACTTCAGAATGTATTTCATTTATATATTATTGTACTCCTATAGAGATGTGTCATTCCTCTATACGGAAATGTCGTCATGTGTATTGACAAGTGTCGCAAGTATGTTAACTTGCCGATGGGTTATTAGACCACCATGTGTGGGATCGACCCCGATATATATATTATATGGTTTATGTACCTAGATAGACAAGTAGGCCCCATAAGGTTATTGGGCAAACAGGTCAAGTATAAATAGAGATCGGGAGATCTCTATTTGGATCATTCGGAAACTCATTCTTCCTTAACTCAGAAAGTGGCGCACTAGTGAGGAGGAGGATCATCTGCTACTAGGAGACTATCTCTGTGTATTTTGGTTGTACTTTGGTTGAGCCATTGCTCTCTCTATCTCTGAGGAAGTTGTGGGGTTTTTCACCTTAGGGTTTTCCCCACGGAAACTCTATGTCTCTTGTCTCTCATGCTTTTGCTTCTTGTGATGATTGACATGCTTGTTATGATTGATATACATTGATATACTGTACATGTTATTCTCTTAGTAAAGATCCTAGAGTATTGTGAATTAATTCTCAAAATTTAACATGGTATCAGAGCTAACCTGAGAAGAAGACATTGTGCAATGACGGAAACCAAGGGTTTCTTGTTTATTGGGTTTTTCTCCATAGTTTTTGGAAAAGTAGTATAGTATATTGACTCTACTCATCAAGGAGAATCTATCTGTCCAATCAGAATTCAATTATGAGCATTTTCATATTTAGCCCTAAAAATTAGGGTTTCCACAAAAATAGGAATTTATGGAATCTAAAGACATAGCTGGAAGCTCCTTGCAAAACTCTAAGTTTAGAGCTTTCGATCGAGATTTTTGACTAGGTAGATCTCCGGGAAACTCAAACCCTAATTCAGGGTCCTCCTTAGTAAACCCGGGAAGACAAAAAAAGGCATTTCTGAAGGGTGAAGCTTTGCAGATCTCAAATTTTGAATACACCAAGCTGATCAGCTCATCAAGGCGCATCTTTCTACCATTTCATAAAGTTGAAATTCATATTTTGAATTTTTAGGGTTTTTCCGACAAACCCTAATCCAGAACCAGATCCAATTTTTCAGCCAGTCAAGTGGTAAGACCTAAATATTTTCTATTTCCATTTGAAGCACTCTTTAAGATGTCTGACCACACCAAGCTTGAAGATAAGCTTGAAGGGGATTATAACTTCCGAGCTTGGAAGTATAGGATTGGGTTAATCCTGGAAGAGAATGAGTTGGACTCATACATAAAAGAAGACATCCCTATCCTAGAGGATGAAGAGGATAAGATATTGCATAAGAAGAACTTGGTCAAGGAAAAGAGAATCATTGATGATTCTATCAAGGACCATCTCATCCCACATGTGTCATCTCTAAAGACACCCAAAGAGATGTTTGATTCTCTGACCAAGCTATTTGAAGGGAAGAACATAAATCGGAAGATGACCTTGCGGAACCAATTGAAAGGAGTCAGAATGGAAAAACCATTCAATCTTATTTTTATAGGGTCTCTCAGATTAAGGAACAACTAGAAGCGGTAGATGAAATGGTGGAGAATGGTGAAGTTGTCATGACCACTCTAAATGGCCTACCTAGGTCATGGGATTCCTTTATTCAAGGAATTTGTGCAAGAAAGAAGTTGATCTCCTTCAACAGACTGCAAGAAGAATGTTCACAAGAACAAGCAAGGCTTGTGGCTAGAGAAGAAAATATGGGATGTGAAGATCAAGCTCTTACACTACACACCAAGAAAGGAAGGTTAGAGAGAGAGCACTCTCATGCCAAGAAATCTTCACACTATCATCAACATAAAGATAAGAAAGATCTCAGATGCTTCACATGTAATGAGAAGGGTCATTTTGCTTCAGAATGTCCCAAGATCAAAAGGAACAACAACATCAAGAAGAAGAAGGGTAGCAGGAAAATATATCATGCTCATGCTGCTGAAGATGATGAACCACCCAAGAAGAAGGCTAGAGCAGAAAGTGACAATGATGACTCATCAAGCGAAGAAGAGTATGTTCTGATCTTTGCTCTCACAGGTACTATCTCTCATGGTTGTAATGATTGGATTATTGACAGCGGGGCTTCTAAACACATGACTGGGTTTAAAGAATCTTTCGTAAATCTATCTGAACATGAATCACCCCATAAAGTGAAACTTGGGGATCACTATCAATACCCCAAGAAAGTGGTGAAGCCTCCTACAACCTAGATTCTGGAAAATCCTTGAAGATGAAAGAAGTTCTTTATGTACCTGGGCTCAAGAAGAATCTACTTTCCATCTCTGCATTGGATGAAAAAGGCATGAGGGTTGCATTTATAGATAGCCAAGTCCTAATGTGGCCAAAGCGTAAAACCATTGATGATGCAGTAGTGATTGGAGAGCAAGAGGGAGGTTTGTATAGATTGAAGGGACAACCTGAGCATGCCATGGTGCATGATTCCATGGAGCCAAGTGAACTTTGGCATAGAAGACTTGCACATATGCACTACAGAGCATTACCAATTGCAATTAAGGCTGTAGAAGGTCTTCCTGAAATCAAGACCAAGCATGAAGGTGTTTGCAAAGGATGTGCAAAAGGAAAGAACATAAAGAAGGCTTTCCCAAGTAGTGAAAGCAAGGCAAAAGGTATCTTGGAAATTATCCACTCCGATGTATGCGGTCTAATGTCATCCAGTTATTTGAGTGGGTATGTTTACTATGTATCTTTTATTGATGACTTCCTTAGGAAGACTTGGGTTTACTTCTTGAAGAACAAAGATGAAGTGTTTGATAAGTTCAAGGAATTCAAAACCTTGATGGAGAATCAAACTGATAAGAAAATCAAGACTTTCAGATCCGACAATAGTGGAGAATTCACTTCAGGTGACTTCAAGAAAATTTGCAGTGATTCAGGGATTAAGAGGGAGTTGATTGCTCCTTACAATCCACAACATAATGGAGTTGCAGAAAGAAAGAACAGAACAATCATGGAAGCAACAAGGGAAATGTTGCATGACCAGGATCTACCTATGCATCTATGGGCAGAAGCAGCTAGGACAACTATATATGTGCAGAACAGAACACCCCACAAAATATTGGACAACAAGACACCAGAAGAGGTCTTCTCTAGTAAGAAACCTGAAGTCAGCCATCTCAGAATATTTGGTTGTCCAGTATATACACATCTCCCAAAGGAGAAGAGGACCAAGCTGGATCCTTCAGGAAAGAAGGGAATCTTTGTGGGTTGCAGTGAAAGCTCGAAGTCTTACAGAATTTACTTTCCAGGTTTCAAGAAGATTGATGTTAGCAGGGATGTAACATTTGATGAAAACTCAGCATTCATCAAATCAAGGAAGAGACCTGTTGAAGTTTATGAAGAACCTAAGGAAACTAGATTTCAAGACACTACCATGACTGAAGCAATTCCAGATGTTGATCGTGAAATTGAAGATCCGCAACAACCTGTAGATCCACCACGTGAGGACAACTCTCACAAGAGGAAACCTGCATGGGCTAGAGAGCTCATTCAAGATGCAGAAAGATTTGGCATTCAAGAAGAAGAACACAGAGCAAAGAAGAGAACTAGATCTCATACTAGCTATGTTGCTTTACTCTGTGATATCATGAACAAAGAACATTCCAATTACGAAGAAGCAATGGAAAAGAAAGAATGGAAGGATGCCATGGTCGAGGAATACCAATCAATAATGAAGAACGATGTTTGGGATGTTGTCCCAAGACCTAAAGGGAAGTCTGTTGTGACTTCCAAATGGATCTACAAAATCAAGCATGCTGCAGATGGAAACATATAAAAATACAAGGTAAGATTCGTAGCTCGTGGCTTCTCTCAGAAAGAGGGAATAGATTATGAAGAAAATTTTGCTCCTGTAGCCAGGTACACTTCCATCAGAACAGTGCTTTCCCTGGCTGTAGCAATGAAATGGAAGATACACCAGATGGATGTCAAGACTGCCTTCTTGAATGGTGTAGTTGAAGAGGAAGTATATGTGGAGTAGCCACTCGGTTTTGAAACATATGACAGGGAGTCATATGTGTGCAGACTGAAGAAAGCCTTGTATGGCTTGAAGCAAGCTCCCAGAACTTGGCATGGTAGGATGGACAGTTTCCTATCTAGTTTGGACTTTAACAAGAGTAAAGCGGATTCCAACCTTTACTACAAAGTTGAGCAAGGGAATCCTGTGATTCTACTCCTGTATGTGGATGACCTGTTTGTAACAAGAGATAATAGATTGATTGTCGATAGAAAGAGGAAGATTGCTGCCAAGTTCGATATGAAGGACTTAGGGATGATGCATTATTTCCTAGGTATGGAGGTGTGGCAGTGTGCAGATGGGATCTTCTTTGGACAAGGGAAGTATGCAATAGATATCTTGAAGAGGTTCGAGATGATGGATTGCAAGGCCATGGCCACACCTATGGAATCGAACTTGAAGCTTCTTTGTGATCCTTCATCTGAGCCGGTTGATGTCTCTATGTATCATTAGATTATTGGATCCTTGATGTACTTGATGAAAACGAGACCAGATATTTTCTTTGTGGTGAACACATTGAGCCAGTTCCTGACGGATCCGAGGAGTGTTCACCTGGTTGCTGTAAAGCATATTCTGAGGTACCTGAAGGGTAGAGTTGATTATGGGCTCAAGTATGTAGCGAATCAAAAGTTTAACTTGCAGGGTTATGTTGATTCAGATTGGGCAGGCAGTGCTGCAGATAGGAAGAGCACATCTGGGTGCTACTTTAGTATGGGATCAGGTGTGATCTCTTGGTTTAGCAGGAAGTAGTCCTGCGTAGCACTGAGTACAGCCGAGGTAGAGTATGTTGCAGCCTGTTCGGTTAGTTGTGAGGCAGTATGGCTTCGAAAGCTACTGTCTAAGTTATTTGATCTCCCATTGGATGCTACTGGTATCTTCAGTGATAACCAGAGTTGTGTGAAGTTGTCTGAGAACCCAGTGTTTCATGACAGGTCGAAACACATAGAGATCAAATATCACTATATTAGGGATATGGTGCAGAGAGGAGTAGTGAAGCTCCTGTATGTTGCGAAGGATGAGTAGATTGCATATGTGTTGACAAAACCACTAGCCAGAGTAAAGTTTGAGTACTTCAGAGAGAGGCTTGGTGTTCTTCAGATTGATGACACTTCGAGGAAGAAGTGATGGACACATTTGCAGAAGCCATTCCAAGCATGTTGGAAGGAGGATCCTTCACATGGCTGTGGATTTAAGCGCTAGATGATGAGCATCAATACGATGCTCCAGTTACTGCTCTGTATACACATCATGTTGTATACTGGATATGATCAGTTGGATCATTTATATGTATTTGTATATGCATCATGTTGGATGCTTGGACCATGTATCTGTATATGTATCAGGTGGATACTGTGTATGATCAAGTAGATCATGTATATATATATCAGGTGGATACATTGTGTGGATCATGTATCTGTGTATGTATCAAGAGGATACATTATATGACCAGGTGGATCATGTATGATGATATGTATCAGGTAGATACTTGGTATGCATTAGGTAGATGCATTGTATGATCAGGATGATCATGGATGACGAGCTTCAGGATGTTGCTCCAGATATGCATCAGGACGATGTAGTGATGAGTATCTAGACGATACTTTAGATGATATGCATCAGGATGATGTTATGATGATGATCAAGATGATCATATGTATCAGGTGGATACATTACATAATCAGTTGGGTTATGTGTGATGAGTTCTGAAGACACAAATGCACAGTGCCTTTCCGACATGGTGGTAGATGTGTTCTCCCATGTGCATTGATGTAAGTGCAGAGCCTTTTCGACATGGTGGTAGATGTGTTCTCCCATGTGCATTGATGTAAGTGCAGAGCCTTTCTGACATGGTGGTAGATGTGTTCTCCCATGTGCGTTGATGTAAGTGAAGAGCCTTTCCGACATGGTGGTAGGTGTGTTCTCCCATGTGCGTTGGTGTAAGTTCAAAGCCTTTCTGACATGGCGGCAGATGTGTTCTCCCATGGTCGTTGATGTAAGTGCTATGAGCCTTTCATGGATGGTGGTAGGTTGGTCCTCCCATGCCGGTGAGTGTAAGTGTTGTTTGTGTGCATTTGGGTTGTGCTTCATGATACTCTGTGGCCATGGACAGGTTGTGCAGTAGCATGTAAAAGGTCCTGGGAGATCCGATAGGTTGAGCTGTGTGCTCGTATTCAATCCTGGGATGCTCTTTCGAGGTTTTGTTGACTCACGTAATAAGTCTTGAGGATTCCACAGTATGGCTAGTGATGATGAAGACCTGCAGGTGGTGGGACTACATCCAGTATGAAAAAGGACTGGCTCTAAATAACTTCCTACGACGAGTAGATCCATAGATTGATTGAGATAGAAGCAACTATGATGATGACGATGATTCGAGGATGATGCATCGATGACGATGATCCAGAGAAGAAGACTTGTGCTAGCTAATTTGTGTCGAGAAATACCTTCCTAGTTAAGAGGGAGTGTTGATGTATATGTAAATTTGGAATGTATTTCATCCATGTATTTCATTTATATATTATTGTACTCCTATAGAGATGTGTCATTCCTCTATACGGAAGTGTCGTCATGTGTATTGACAAGTGTCTCAAGTATGTTAACTTGTCGATGGGTTATTAGACCACCATGTGTGGGGTCGGCCCTAATATATATATTATATGGTTGATGTACCTAGCTAGATAAGTTGGCCCCATAAGGTTATTGGGAAAACAGGTCAAGTATAAATAGAGATCGGGAGATCTCTATTTGGATCATTCGGAAACTCATTCTTCCTTCACTCAGAAAGTGGCGCACTAGTGAGGAGGAGGATCATCTACTAATAAGAGACTATCTCTATGTATTTTGGTTGTACTTTGGTTGAGCCATTGCTCTCTCTATCTCTGAGGAAGTTGTGGGGTTTTTCACTTTAGGGGTTTTCCCCACGGAAACTCTGTGTCTCTTGTCTCTCATGATTTTGCTTCTTATGATGATTGACATGCTTGCTATGATTGATATGCATTGATATACTATACATGTTATTCTCTCAATAAAGATCCTAGAGTATTGTGAATTAATGCTCAAAATTTAACAACCCAAACAGAAGAAAACCACGTAATGCTCTCTTATAATAAAAGATTACATTCGAGGAAGCACCAACTTCCTAAGTTCTCCAACACCAACTGGAAGGAGGCACAGACCCCCTGTTTTTACAAGCATCAACCTGAAGGAAGCACCAACTCCCTAATTTACCAGCTCCAACTAGAAGGAGGATTCGCCCCCCTACTCCTTGCCCCGTCCTACCACCCTGATATGATAGAAGAAGATATTGATTTGGTGTACTTTTGATCCATGCACTCTTCTGATAAACTATTGTTCATTATGTTGTGTGCACCTTCTGCAACCTTGAGATCTTGAAATCACTGATCTGTATCACGAACTTCACTTGAACACATAAAACAGATACACTTGAAATCATCCTTCACAAACTGTGTACTATTTCATCATATTCTGCAGTCTATGCTCAATTTTTGTATTATGTTCTGTTTTTGTGCATCTGCAACTTCAATTGATACTGCAAATCTTCTGATAAGCCGATGTTCTGACTTCGCGCATTAGTATCAGATAAGTCTGTGCACCTTCTAAAATATTTCCGTTCTGCCTTGGTGCAACATTCTTTAGATAATCTACGACCCTCTGTGCATGATTCATTCTTTTGCTCAATGCACTTGTCTCTGATAATCCTCATCATAATGTGCATCCTTTAGTGTGTTGCAACTCTATCTTTGCATCTGATAGACTGCTTTATGTCACACATTACAGGATATACTTCAAGTCTATCTTTGCGCTCTTGTCTTAGATCATCTATCACTATTTGTGTGTTGTTTGTGATACTGTCATTCTAGTCTTGAGCACTTACGCATCCTCTATAGTTCCGCCTTTTTGACTTTGCACAACTGTCACAGATAAACTTGCATCATCTTGTGCACCATCAACAATTCCATTCCTCTACTCATGCACACTTGGCTTTCTGCTAGCTCATGTTGTTCTGGTTCCATGAGCCCTTTATGCCTTGAAATAATAAGCTTGCTAAATATTTATCTTCCAGTCTTCAAGTCCCAATCTTACTTCATTTCTCCAACTTGGCTTCTTATTTATACTTGTCCTGCGCGGATTGTATGTCCACAAGTTGGTTGTGTCTTTCCTTCTTCCTTTCTTCATCGTTCATGCTTCCGCCACTTGTCATGTTCTGTGCCACTGAGGTGTCATCTCTTTGCGGGTCTTGTGCATACTTGGTATTTTCTTAGTGGGTCTTGCGCCCTTGATGTACCATCACTTGTGGGACTTGTGCACTTGATTTCTTCAATCTCTACTTTCTTATGGTACTCTTGCACGCTTCAACAACTTGAAATATTCTTCTGATTGGTGAGTCTTTCACACTTTGAAGGCTTTCTTAACTATTTCTTGTTCCAAGCTACTTGCGCAATCTCGAACCTTGTCCAACCATGTCTCTGGAATATACCCTTGATGTAGTACGACTGGGTGGAATTGAGAACTGCACCTGTACCATATGCGCTGAATGTATTCCTTATGTACTTCTTCATACTGGGTATACTTGATGTACTTTTGGATATACTTCTTCACAATGGATTTCATATATTTATTCAAACTAACACAGGAATACTGAATCCTCTTTGACATTAGTTGGCATCAATGGAAACCAAAGTTCAACAATATCACCCTTTGGCACTGATGTCAACACCTCATGAAGCTGTGCATAATCATCTTATGAATTTGTGCGCTTCATTTGTGCTTTTCACAATACTCCCCCTGTGTGTACTCCCCCTGTTTTATTTACCTTTTTGAGTCTTTGCTTCATTTGTGCATCCTACTGTCAATTCTCTTTCCTATGTCACTTACTTCTGCACAGATCTCATGCTTCATGATCTCTCTCAGCTGTTTTTAATTTCTACTTTGATCGCATGCTTCATGATCATTCTCCCCCTTTGACATCAATGGAAAATAGGTGACATTACTGCATAATTATAGGTTCTCCTTTATTCAGTTTTGCATGAGCCTCATACATATGCTTGTTGGGATTACTCCCCCTGTCTTCATGCTTTCTTCTCTTTGAGAAGTGAAAATATATGTTCATGTTCCTGAATGAACTGTAGTTTCAAACTTTTGCAGATTTGCCTTTGTAGCTACAAATTTTCCTTTCAGTTCCTCTTCTTTGGACACGATAGTTTATTCTACTTTTTCATCAGAAATTGATTCTAGAGTTTCTAAGCAATCATCAATTTCTTCTTTGATTTCCCCTTGTAACCATGGGAAGGATTCTATGATGTTGAAGGCTTCTTCATGTAGGGGTTCAATCCTGTTAATTAAATTTCGTTTCTCTTCCTGAATCATGTTTACTTCTTGATTTTGCTTCTTGCATTCTTCCATTTTACTCGTTTTCTCAATAGCTGGTAGACAAGCTAGACTATCACAGATATTTTGCTCCAATTCTTGTGCAGCCTGTAGTCTGTTTCCTACTTCCTTCAGTTGCTCATCTTCAACCAGTTTTTTCCATAATTGAACACTTTCTTCATGCATCTCTGTACATTTCAACTCCATGGTCTTGATGTTCTCAATTGAAATGTTCATTCTTTCCAACTTATTCTCACGTTCTGCTCTGACCTCTAGAGGTGTTTCTCGTGGGTGTTTTGATGACAATTTTTCAACTCTAGTCTGTAGACCTTGAATAACCTCACCTATCTTCACCAATTTTATTTATGAAGAAGTTCCTTTGTCGTCTTGAACTTTTGGAAGTGCATTGTACACTTCTTCCATTTCCTTTTGTATTTTTTAGGCATTATGTTGTATTTTCTCCACCTCCTTCTTCAAATGATTTCCTCTTGTGACTGCTTCTTCTGCTTTCCTTTCCAACTCCGATGTCTTTTCCACAGTATTTTCTTTTTCTGTATTCATCCTAGAACATTCTTCTAGTAGATCTTCCCTCTCACTTTGAATTTTGTACCAATCAGATGTAACAGCCTCATGTCTCCATTTGATTTCATGTGCAATGGACGTATGCATTGCATGTAGCTCAATTTAAGCTAAGTTATATATATTTATTTCTACATGACTTACCACTTTCTGCATCTCTTGTGTGGGAAGCGTCAAGGCTGCAGATGAGATCTTCAGCTTTTCATGCGACTTTGTTTCCTTCATATGCACAAAAGGATGTGTCTGTGAACTACTTATTTATGCCTCTGGGCATGCTTCCTCGACATTTTTCCTTTCTCCCCTGTTTGTCTATATTAGTTGCTTCACTACCGCAAAATTCTCTTCGATCTTCAACAAAATATCCTCTTGTTGTGTTGCAAGTTATTCAATCTCACTCTTTGTAGCCATATTTTCAATGACTTGTTCATTAGCATTCCTGACTTCTATGCCAATATTTTCAACATCATATGTAGGCATTGTTTGAATAGAATTGGGTTTGGACGCTTTTATTTTATTCTTAGAATACCCTTCAGGATGAGACATATCTTTTCTCTTTTCATCTCGCGAAGACAACTGGGTGGGTTTAGGAGGAATCTCAGTGTTGACAGTATCCTCCTCTATGCGTGTTGGTTTATTTGGTTGTTCATGCTGTGCAACATTTTCTTCTTATGTCAATGGAATCCTCCACTTTGAATCCCATTCTTGGACAATTTTTGCAATATCATTTTCAGAACAAATAAACATTGTGGGAAACCTCTGTTTGTTAGGGTCCCTTTTAGCTTGAATGTAAGTATGATGCATTCCAATTTTAAAATGTACAATCCCCTTGTATTCTTCGACTATGTGAGGCTATATGCATGGAGTCTCTCATAAAATGAATTTGATTTCCTCATAGTACAAGAAAAGGTTGAGGTTGTTTTCTTCCTATCTACGCCCAATCTTAGAAACCCACATGTTCATATATCTTGCAGCCAAAAAGGGTCTCATGTTTCTATCAAAAAATTAACTTCCCTTAGGTTCCTTCCACCCTATGAGCGCAATCCATATAAATAACCAAGTGTAATGAAAGGGATTACCTTTTTCCTGTGCTTCCAGACAGTCTTCAAGAAACTCATTCAACAAGAATGTTGACTAGTTCATTTGTACTCTCTCCACACACTTTTTTGCGGCTACAATAATTGTTTCTAAGACCTGTTCCTGGCGACTCTTCTAGAATGGCTTGCATGCCAGTAGTTGAATAGTGAATTTCATAGCATCGTCCTTTTTTTGTGCCACTAAGAATCATCTGCTGGCTCATTGAGTTGCATATTTTTCAACCATCTTCTTTCCAAGTGGTTTTTCTTGTCTTTTTTAAAAACGAAGACTTACATATTCTCCTACGGCATGCATCCCTGTGATCGACTCGATTGTTTTGACATAAATGGAGATAGATTTGTTCATCCATAGGTACCCACCATGCACTTGTGATAACAACAATTTCACACACATTTTCACTTGTGGGGATCTTTCAAAGTGAGGAATTTCCAACATGTTCAGTATTCTTGATTTTGAAAATCCATTTGCCCATTATTTGAGATCCATCACAGTTGGTATCTTAGGATCAGGAGATTTATCAAGGTCATTGACATCATGATATGCAAAGGCGAACTTGTACAGTTGTCCGTGCAGATTTTATTCAACAATTACACCTTCATATTTCTTTCGTTATTGTAACTCTGTATCTTCTACATCGGGAAAGTTAAAATATGGAGCGTCATCTTTTCGAGGAATAATATAGTCACGATAAACCCTTGTCGTCGTTGATGAGGACATGCTTGGGGTTTTTGCAAAATCTTCCTGCACATTCTCTGAAGAGTTCTTTGATATGCACTGTCTCTTAGGTACCACGGCTTCTGAGCTTCAATATTTCACACACGTTATTCACTCTATAGCTATTGTTATTAATAGGCGTGGGAGTTCATACTATAGATACCCATGGTTTATAAAGGTCTATCATATGTCCGCTTCCATTAATGATTTCCATTCTTTGTGGATTTCCCTAGATTTGGTTCGTTTTTGAAAACTGGAAAGTTTCAATTTTTTCGAGATTTTATTTGATCTTGTCCAAATTCAATTAACCACTTTCCATCATTAAATGTTGTTTCCGCCCAAGAATTAATTACCACTCGTGTCATTACTCCACTAATCATTAATGCTTACCTTTTGTCACAGTCTATTTTAGCGCATAAATATTTTACTACGACAAGTCCATTGTCTGTGAGTTAACCTTGAGTGGGAGTGGAGATGGATTGGTCTCCCAAGCTCTCCACTTTTTCATTTAGTACTTAAGACTTGATAGTGTCTAAAATGTTACCCTTAGTATTCCTTTTCCAAATCTTTCTACATTGTTCTTTTCCTTGATTTGCAGGAGTACTACATCTTTTATAAAGAATAGTTTGGGGTTCCTCACCTGTTTTCTTCTTCCAGTATTTAATAGATTTTCTTGATCCTACGTAGTTCTGAGCTTTATGACCAATTTTATTACATTTGTAATAAACCAAATTGTTACAGTATTTTCCAACATGTCCAGCCATTGTGCATTTCCAACATTGAACAGTTTTGCACAAAGACACATCCTTTGATTGCACAACATTCCTTTTCTCTTGATCCATTTCCTTCCTTTCTTTCTTCTTGATATCACCTTCATAGCCTACACCAATTTTGTTAAATGGTGATCTTTGCTTGCTTAGAATCTCATTTAATACTTCTGTTATTTTGGCAAACTTCTCATTTGTCCTATATTGATTTTGCAGCCTTTCAACTTCTTCTTCTTTCTCTCGTAATTGAGTCTTATGTTCACCAAGCATTTTTTCATACACGGAATTCTTCTCTTTTAGAGAGATGGTCTCCAAGTGTCTTGCTTGAATTTGAATTTGATCATTACTTTTCCTTTGGAGCCAATCCCTTAGAGACAATACTTCTTTGACATTTTCCTCTTTCTCTTCTTTAGTATTTTTCAATTCTTTCCTCATAAGCATGATTTCATCTGATAGCCTTTGATTCTATGTGGTTGATTTCTTAAGTTTTCTTTCCATAGTTTCATTCTTCAACTTCTTAATTTGACAGGTTTTATCCATTTCCTATAATTGACTAGTAAAGTACGCTACCAATCCTTTTGATTATTCTTCTTTCTTTTTCAGAGTATGCATAATATTGGTTGCAACCACCTTTACCTCTTCTATTTTTTTACTCTATGTACAAATGGTGTTTCTTGCTTCTACGACGAAGAGATTTTCTAGAGTTCTATTTTCTTATAACCATGTAGCTTCGCTTTGAGAGGAATTTTCCTTTCTACCCATAATTGTGCACGGATCTATCTTCCAAATGCTAAGTTGTTACTGAAAACAGCTTCTATGATACCAATTGTTGCAATCTAATTAATATTGAGAGGGGGGGGTGAATCAATATTAGCACAGTTGTAAACATTTTTTAACTTCTTATCTGATTTAAACTTGAACTTAAATTATGCATCCACCATAAATATAAACATTCAACATCACATGCGCAAAACACAAAACACATAGATTTTAACGTGGAAACTCAAACGAGATAAAACCACATAATGCTCTCTTATAATAAAAGATTACATTCAAGGAAGCACCAACTTCCTAATTTCTCCAACACCAGCTAGAAGGAGGCACCAACCCCTTGGTTTTACAGGAACCAACTGGAAGGAAGCACCAACTCCCTGATTTACCAGCTCCAACTGGAAGGAGGCTTCGACCCCCTACTCTGTGTCCCGTCCTGCCACCTTGATATGACAGAAGAAGATATTGCTTTGTTGTACTTTTGATCCGCACATTCTTCTGATAAACTGCTATTCACTATGTTGTGTGCACCTTCTGCAACCTTGAGCTCTTGCAATCACTATTATGTATCATGAAATTCACTTGAACACTTCAACCAGATACACTTGACATCATCCTTCACAAACTGTGTACGGTTTCATCATATTCTGCAGTCTGCGCTCAGGTTTTGTAGTCCGTTATGTTTTTGCACATCTGCAACATCAACTAATATTGTGCATCTTCTAATAAGTTGTTGTTCTGACTTTGTGCATCAGTATCAGATAAGTTTGCGCACCTTCTGAAATATTTTCAATATGTCTTGGTGTAGCAGCCTTTAGATAATCTATGACCCTCTGTGCATGATTCAACCTTTCGATTCAACACACATGTCTTATATAATCCTCATCATAATGCGCATCCTTTACTGTGTTGCAACTCTGTCTTTTCATTTGATATAATTCTTTACCCCGTGCATTACATGTCATGTCCCCAAATTTTGCATTGGGTCACAATGGCCTAAACCACTTGGCCATACTCATGATAGTTTGTCAAGTTGATACTAAGGGTCAAATAATTTCCAAGAATTATGTCCAAGTTAGTAATACTGTAAAATTATATCCAAAGAGAAAAGGTGGTTCACATTAAGATAAAAACTCCCAATTCAAAGTTTGTAATATTCCCATCCACTGAACTATCATGGAGGAAAATTACTAGTTCCCTGGGTTGGGGTGGAAGCATTAAAAGTTGGAGTAAAGGAGCTACAAGAACCAAAATGACCTTATACTTACAAATTCACATTAAATGGGTCAATTAAATAATGATATAAAGAAAATAAGGTGGCATTGGATCATGAGGGCACATAAGAGGTTGTGGGACCCACATGTGGCAAGATTCCCCACTACACTTGGCATGATTCTCTCACCAATTCGACTTCAAGATGAAGGGTAAAATACTTGGGGGAGTTTAAGAGGTATTATTCATGGCATGAGTCATGTAAGGTCGAATTGGAGTGGAAGAATAACTCCCATGAAATAGGAAGAAGCATCTTAGAAGAATTGTGACACTTGGAGCTAGATTCCCTAACTCATCTGACAACAATGATGAAGATTCTATGAAACCTATGACAAATTTCAGACCTGATTGCTGACATATGACATATATGACATGTCAGGGCTGAAAATAGCCTCCAAGAGGGCACACAAGGGAGTTATGGAAGCCAAGAATCTTCCCCATTCGAATTGAGGGAAGATGGAGACTAGGAATTGTTGGACAAGTGGCAAACATTGGAATCTCTTCCCAACTTGAGTTGGAATGAGCATTTTGGAAGGAATTAGACCCATGGAGGACTTGATAAGTTTATAAAAGACAAGAAAAAAGAAGGAAAGTGGATTTTGATCATTTCTCATTTTGCAAATTGGAGAGCAAAGCTTGTCCATGTTAGTGGAGTGTTTACTCTACTTGCCTTAGTACCAATTTCGAGGGTGAAAGATTCCCATCCTAATTGGAAATTGGAGAGGTCATTCGGAACTTTCATTTGGAGCTAAAATGGAGTCCCTTGTTTCAGGTTGAAGCTACAGGTAATATCGTGATCTTCTCTTCTTCAACTCGTTCCCATCTCTCTCTGACATTTCTCTTCATATTTTGGCTCTTGGAGGAAGGGTGCACATGGTGAGATGCTAATATCTTTTGAAGAGTACAAGATACACCATTTATTTGTAATCTGATATATTTACTCTGTATTTTATTCTCAAAATATCCTTGTGTCTAAATACCAAGTGAAACTATTTAAACATACCAAACAATGCAGAAATGGTGCCATTTTCCCTATATCTTGTTGTGAGAGCTTGAATTTGCTTTATTTCGATTTGTATCAGTCAATATATGTGATTTTTTTGATGTATGGATAGCCATTAATGTCCTGAATAATTTTCATACACATTGTATAAGTATTTGGAACATAAATCTCGAAATTCATAACAAGTGGTGGAGTTTCCTAGCTCCCCCCCCTATGTGAAGACATGTCTGCAAACCTCTGATTTATAGGAGTTGAAGCAGAATTTCGGAACTGATTAATGATTCATTTGGGTTCCCATTGAAGTCCTTTAAATAGTCCATGTATATTTTCTGAAATTTGGTAGGTTCGTACTGCATTTGTGAAGCCATTTATGTCATCTACCCTTGGGGGTTTGAACCTCGAAATTACTAGTAAATTTCCCTATTTTCTCATGAACTTAAATGAATGTTGCAGAAGTATTTTGAGAGTTTCCAAACATAAATCAGATTTATTTTTATGTCTCAATACATTTCAAACAATATCAGTCCCAATTCAAAATCCTTAGGAGTATTTTGGAGCCATCTACCCTTGGGGGTTTCAACATTGATTTTCCTGGTAATTATGCCTTTCATTCTCTAATTGTAAATGAAAGTTTCTGAAGTGTTTATAAATTTTCCAAGCATATAATAGCTGATTTATTGTGTCCAAATACACCTCAATACACTCCATACATCATTCTAAAATATTTGGGATTATTTGGGATAGTTTGGGGCTTCACTAGTCCAAGTTTCGAAAATTGACTAAATTGGGAAAAATTCCAAATTGGGGACATTACATTACAAGATATACTTCAATTTTGTGTTTCTCTCTTGTCTTATATCATTCGTGACTATCTGCTTTCTATCTGAGATACTGCCATTCTGTTCTTGAGCACTTGTGCATCCTTTGTAGTTCTTCCTTTCTGTCTTTGCGCAACTGTCATAGATAAAATTGCATCACCCTGCACACTATCAACAATTCCATTCCTATGCTCATGTGCGCTCATCTCTCTGCTAGATCATGTTGTTCTGGTTCCACGAGCCCTTGATTCCCTAAAATAAGAAGCTTGCTAAATTTGATCTTCCAGTATTTAGCTCCAAACCTTAGTTCATTTTATCCAACTTGGATTCTTATTTATACTTGTCTTGTGTGGATTATATGTCCACAAGTTGGTTGCGACTTTCCTTCTTCCTTGCTTCATGGTTCATGCTTCCACCACTTGTCATGTTCTGCGCCACTGAGGTGTCATATCTTTGTGGGTCTTGCACATACTTGGCATTTTACTTAATGGGTCTTGCGCCCTTAATGTACCATCACTTGTGGGACTTGCGCACTTGATTTCTTCAACTGCTATTTTCTTATGGTACTCTTGTGTGCTTCAAAAAATTTAAAGATTCTTCTGATTGGTGTGTCTTGCGCGCTTTCAGGACTTGCTTAAATGTTTCTTTTTCCAAGCTGCTTGCGCACTCCCGAACCTTTCCCAACCATGTCTTTGGAATATACCCTTGAAGTAGCACAACTGGATGGCCTTGAGACCTGCACCTGTACCATATGTACTCAATATATTCCTTATGTACTTCTTCATATTGGATATACTTGATGTACTTTTGGATATAGTTCTTCATAGTGGCTTTCATATATTTCTTCAAATTGATGTAGGAATATTGAATCCTCTTTGACATCAATTGACATCAATGATAACCAAATTTCAACAGATATCTCATTCATATATTAAGAATACCTATCCATGCTATAGGTTTCAAAACACTTGTAGAGATTCTAATGATTATTAAGGTTTTTAGTGAGAATGACATTTGAAGGCTTGTCTATTTTTTGGAAGATTGTAATATATTAAGCTAAAAATTTATACTAAATAGTTGTATGGGATTTGTTCTACTTGATTTGAAAATGTAAGTATTCATAAATAAAACTAGTGTTTTGAAACAAAATTTCAATTTATTTTTACAAAATTAATTTTCTTTACTTAATAGTGAAAAACAATTTTGTCATTTTGAAATGCGCACTAATTATATATTTTCATTTCTCCTTAAATAGTAAATATAATTTATTTGTTTTAAATTAACATCTTCAAATTATTTTTAAAATGATAAACACCTTATTTTATTATTATTAAAAATATTTACAACTAAATCAAGTGTCACTTTCACCACTTTTATATTACGAAATAGATAATGAAAATGCATAAATGAATAACAACAAACATTTGAGAACAAGTCCAAGCTTTACGAGTGCTTTGGAGAAATATCATTACGAGAAGTTTCATGTGAAATGAAAGCACATATTAAGTGATCATATACATAGATCCACACATGGAATAGTATTCAAAGGCAATCATTAAATCACTATTTTTCAAAACCATCATTAACATTGAGTGCAATCATGCAAACTTTATTGCGGGCATCAAAATATTTAAAATTGTGAATTATCCTTCTCATCAGTATAGGTGTGGCTTCCAAAAAATATGGAATAAGCCTTTGCATTATATATAGGAAAAACAAATATTAAAAGTCTATGTATTTATCAAGTGATGATATTTGGTGATTCTCTTTAGTTATCAAACAAGCACAGAAGAGGACTACCAAAGAAGGGACCTTGTAGAGTATAACCTTTGAAAGGATAAAGTGGAACCTTTAAGGCCTTGTTGAGGACCATTTCCTCCGTGTTTGGTGTCTCAAAAACCTTGACATTGATCGTTTGGAAAATGTGGTTATATGGCTTGATAAGGGTGTACTCACTAAAAATGGGTAACCCCCTTGAACAAAGGTGGATCCCCTAGTTATGGAATTATTAGCACTAGGATGATTTAATTTACATAACCACATCCATACTTGAAATTAATGGGTATCAATACACTTGGAATCATTTAAATTGATGAAAAAGGGTGAGTCCCTCCACCATTAAGTCACACGAGGGATCCATAGCAATCCCTCGTGCTTCTAGCTCCCTCTCTTCCTTGCGCTTAGCTCCGAGTATGTATTCATTTATGGTATTCATCTACATCTTATTTGGTTGATTTGGGATTATTTCATTCTGCGTTATCTGGTATTTGAATGGATCAGGAGGTGCAAAACACTTATAATTTATTGTCAGTCATTGACTACAAGGAATTGATCCCAGACAACTTCTATACCTTGAGTGAGGTAAGGTCATAGATCCACAATTATCTAGTTTGATTATGAAATAGTGTCCACTTGGGAGTTTTTTGTTCGGATCGGTTAGTGGTTTCAAGATGATGAGATCGTTGGGGTCTTGCATTTTTTCTTTTAGTGTTTTTGGTTAAGCTCTTTGGTCCTGTTGTGAGTTCCCCCTTGTTGGTAGCCTGTGTTCAAGACCTACTTCCTTCTGTTTTGATTATTTTATGGACAACCCATCTCAAATGGATCCAGTAGGCGGGGAGGGACTTAGGGAGATTGAGAAAATTATTTGGAGGATGCACAACCAACTTGAAGGCATGAAACTGGCAATTGATTACTTTAATAATCATTTGGAAGTTCATGAAGCTAAACAAGAATAAATAAAGAATAATGTGAAGGAGCAGGGTGGAAATATTAACGATATTTCCAGTGACATTGAGATGCATTGTAACATAAGTCTTGGATTTTATAGTGGATATTAGTCTACCATAGGTCAACCTTTATTTTCTATTGGTTCTAATCTCATGGAGGATGAAGCAATACAACAAATTTCCATGGAAATTTTGGAACAACCCTCTTATCAGTCTGTTTAGGGACCTGATCAAGATGACCTATATATAGAGGAAGGCCACAATAGCCATTGTTTCAATTAATTCTACATTTTCTTTAATGTATTCCACTTGTATATTTTTTCTCTACCAATGTGTAAAGTAATATATTTATATGTTTTCTAAGAACTCAATGTACTCGGCACTATATCAATATGTTGTGGAAGTATTTTGTTACTTTTTTGCTTCACATAGCCAATTTTGGGTTCTCAAATATGTTTGTAATATTTTGGTTGTGTGGCCTTTAACAAAAAATTTAATAAAAAAATATTATCCATTTATGCCAAAAAAATACTATATGTACTACTTGGTGCTTGGAATCAAGTTGTAGAGCTTCTACAACCATCACCTAATCCCTTAATTTGTGGGTGTCTTATATGGATATTAAAAATCATAATAATCTAGATATGGTATTAGTAATGAGTTCTACCATTGTATAGAGAAAGAATAATTTCATCCCACTCTCACACAATATATCAAGTTAGATTTTCTTTCTTCTTATTGAATTTTTTTGGTGAAAGGTGGATTGGCTACCAGCCACATAGGAAACTAATAATCCCACATTTTTAATGAAATATGATAATAAGAATTTTTTGAATTAACACAAGCTCATCTACCAAAAAACCTAACCATTTGGATTATGTGTTCCAAATAAAACATCGTGGGATCCCACTCTTCCATACAATATCCTAATGGAGGGTGGCTCAATCACCAACCAAAATAGTGACTAGTGACCTGAGGAACTCGACTAGATTCCTATGGCCTCTCCATTGGCAACATGCCTTGTGTGGTTGGTTTAGCCTATTAAGAAAACCCTTGGGCATATTTTCCATGGAAAACCTTTTTGGATCCCTTGTCTTCCCCGAAATATTTGGATGTAAGACGACTCGACCACCAACCACAATAGTGATTAATAACCCTAAGAGAATCGACTAGATTTGGATCTATGTCATAAGGCCTCCCCATCAGTAACGTAACTTGGGAATATGGTTCAAAACATTAAGTTAACTCTTGGGACTTTTATTTGAAGTAAAATTTCATGGGATCCCCCCTCTTCCCCAAAATATCTAAATGAAGAGAAACTCAACTACCAACCACAATAACAGCTTGTAACCTTGTGGTACTTGGATATATTTGAACCTTTGACCTATGTCCTCCCCATCGGCAATACCTTGTGTGGATGGTTCAATTAGTTGAGCTAACCATTGGAGACATGCATACATACATATAATCCCAGTGGGTTAGCCTCCCTAGTTGTTGGCAATGTTGTTGGTTATTTGGCTAGTTCCATGTCGACAAGTGCCCATTTCAAATCACCCGGTGAGGTGCACTAGTTTATGCTAATGAGTTTATTAGGAATGCCATCCATGAATGTAGGAAACCATCCCTTAGGTTTCCCCACAAGTTTTTCATAAGAAAAGAAAACCTCATGTGAATGTAAAATCCTTATCTATATATTATTCTATTGTAATAAAGCATTGTGTGTGTGAACATAAAATCCTAATCTATCTATCGCTATATTATAGTAGGCCATTGTGTGTGAATGTAAAATCCTTGTGCTTGTGGTTGTACAAGAGAGTAATATCGAGAGTACACTATTGTTATGCGGTTGTATTAGTGATGTATGAGCATTGTGTATATAAAAAGATATTTTGGTCACACACACACACACACACTCACACACATATATTGGCAATGTTTTTGGGCATTTGGCTAGTTCCATGTTGATAAGTGCCCATTTAAAATCACCTCGTGAGGTGCACTAGTTTATGCTAATGCGTTTATTAGAAATGCCATCCATGAATGTAGGAAGCCATCCCTTAGGTTTCCCCACAAGTTTTTCCTAAGAAAAGAAAACCTCACGTGAATGTAAAATCCTTATCTATACATTATTCTATTGTAATAGAGCATTGTGTGTGTGAAAAAAAATCCTTATCTATCAATCACTATATTTTAGTAGGCCATTTTCTGTGAATGTAAAAGCATTGTGCTTGTGGTTGTACAAGAGAGTAAGATCAAGAGTACACTATTGGGCTGAGGTTTTATTAGTGATGTATGAACATTGTGTATATAAAAATATATTTTGGGAAAACTAAGTGTTGTGAATTGCAATCAGGAAGTCACAGGGTCAAATCCCCATGATAGATGCCTTTGTTGTAATATCCCAATCAAATCTACCCTTAAACTTTCCGCTTCTACTATATAGTTGATCAAATTATTGGTTGAAAAAATCCCTCAAGCCTTTACTTTTATTCCAAAGTTGGTCCCCCTCTTACTGCTAATATAAATTATAGATCAGATATGTTGTTTCTATGTTTGGTTTGGAGTGTCTAACTTTAGATCTCATCCATATTTCATTTACCATCAACATGTATACATTGCAGAACTTATTGCTTGTTTAATTTCCATGAAATTGGTTTACAAACAGAGATATTGGAAATGAATTATAATTGTAGCAGCTACAATATTTCTTTATTGAAATATGAGTTTATGAGCAATATATATAATAAATATAGCAGTAAACACTAACAAAGATGGTTGTAGAAGCCTTTTTCTCACACCTGGAAATGGTCTCGATGATGATATTCCTTCTGAATGCGCCCAGATTTGACTAGGGTGACATCAACAACTAAGGTGTGCCTTCAAGCAATTGAATTTGTGCTCAACAGTGAATATCCAATCTGAGATATGAAGTTTTATCCCCAAATTGCACCCAACATTCAAGATTGACACAAAAGTGAAAAGCGTCCACTTTAGATCATGCCCAAGCAGATTTTAGTTCACAATAGAGATATTTATAGTATGGTAGAAGATCACGCCCATAAGATGGATTTAATGCAGCTATAGGTGTTGATTAGTAATTGAAAATGTCTTCCATAGGATTAGAAAATGGTAGTTGACCCTTTTTGGAGATACATGCATAATAACCACTTACTATAGATGCCCCCTATCTGGTATAACATGCTGCTAGAGGAGATTATGGATGGCATGCAATGAATATCATCCCTCCATTCAATAAATCAACCCAACTCTCCCGGATGCGGGTGATCATGCTGCACCATCCTCGGCCATCGCGCAAACGGAGAGGCCGCCACCACACCCCACCGTACACGACGACAGAGCTTGCATGCACAAGCTTACTCCAGCAAGGTTTGAAGGATAGTGCAGCCACCTAGACACACCATCTCTAGCTCCTAGGAAAGCCTCCATCCAAGACAACGCTTAAATGCTGGACATGACCCTCTCCCAGGTGGCCATCTCGCACGTTCCTACTATCTCTGCCCACATGGTCTGGTGGGTGGCATTAATGTTGGATCGGTTCCCTACGTCCTCTCGCCCCCGCTGGTTTCACTTCACCATTACTATGTCCCGTGCGAAGTTCCTCCCTCACAGATGCCTCCTCCAGGATATGAAGAGCCCTTCCCATCCTCCTGCGTTCATTTCACACTTCCGGTTTTTCCGCCTGCGTCTTTCGCTGAAAGTTCAACCCCTGTGCAATGCTCCTGCAACCTCTCCAACACTGCCATGAAGTGTACAAGGGGAACTTCCAGGTGCGGCTCCGCTCAAAGCACTGGAAAATCCACGTCGGTTGAGAAGTAAATCCTTGCAGACATTGGATACAAGGATAATGTATCCATGCCAGTTCGGCGTATGGTGGATGACTGGGAATCGTGAAATATGGCAGAAATCCTTGCCTTCGGCAGCCTGGGCACTCAGGTGAATCACTATTGGCTTCTCAAGAATTTGATAGGCACATTGGTAGAAGAGATGCTGACCCATTGGAATTTGGCCAAGATGTCCATTATGGATACCAGGTCCACTATGGCTCACTTGGACGGGACTCTTGTGGCGTTGGAAGCCATACTCACAAATTGCCATATTTACTCGTTGTTTCCTCAGCCGACTCAGCCCATAGCTTTTGGACCTGAGGGTCCTGTTGCAGGTTCCGGGAAGGAGGACATGGATCTCAACAAAGGCATTGGCTCTCAGGAAACGACGCAGGTGACTGGCATCTCTCTTCACGACTCCATGGGCCTCACCACTTCAGAGGATGCTGCTCCTGTGGCGGTTGTGGTGCAAGGTGTGTCTCCTGGAACTTCCTTTCCGGTTCCCTCCACAATTGCAGTCACCCAGTTTAAATGCACTCGTAAGGATGGAATTGAAGAAATTCTCCCACGCAAAGTGGAGCCTCTGCCCACCAAGCTCCCAGAACAACAATGGACAGATGATTTCTTCGGTCCCTGCCCCACTTCTGTTGATATCCATGATTCCAAAGGAGCAGAAGCTAGTTCTTGAATAGGCTTGTCTAGAGCACCACACTTCCTGCTCTGAAGCTCTGTTTTTTGTTTATTTCTATTGCAGAGTCTCTCTCTGCCTATGTCTTTCTTGATCAATGGTTATTTAGTATAATTCTCTAGGATTTTCTCACATTACTTTTATGTAATATGGGCATAGTGAGTAGCGCCAGAATTTTATATTCAACTTCTCCCGATGATTGTACTCTTTTTTGTACTATAATATAATCTTACTATGCAGCTTACAAAAAAAATAAAAATCAACCCAACTCTATGGAATATGCCTATTGAATTAATGAATGGTGTCACACCCTTCTTATAATGGATCCAAACCCCAAAACAAGGGATCATTGATTATGATGTGGAATCGCTCCTCAAGAGAGATGAATGCTAAGAAAACAATAGGTTGTTTCCCCCAATACTTGCTAAATATGCCATTGCACAATAAAAGGGTATCATTGTCCCAATCATTAATGAATGCGCCTCTACTTAGTAAAATACACAACCTCTATTTGAGGTGACCCTTATGCTCATATTTCCAAGAGAACATGCCTCATTAGCAAACCACCAAAGAAAATGCACCTTCCATGTCATTGGCAAACCACCAAAGAAATGCGCCCTCCATGTCATTAGAAAACCACCAAAGAAGATGCACCCTCCCTATACAATATGTCTTCAATAACAAACCACCTGAATAATAACTTGCAAAACTGCCAATAAACTCTATCTCTAACCTAATAATTCAACATTCGTTTGTCATCTTGAAGCACAATGATAGATCAGGATGATCTATCCTCTAAATTGACTAGGACAAATAGAGTTCACCATCGAAACCAATGTTGGCTAGGGAAATTTTCCCAACCCTAAATCAACTCCTAGAGCTCTCAAACCAATTCTCAACAATGAATAATAACAATGGAAACCTACCCAATTCACTTTTTCTCTTTTTATTTATTTTTTTAACCTTTTTCATGTTGCATGCATGCTGCATGCACTTTGATTTATGCACTACATGTCACTTGATACTACTTAATTGGTCAAATCGGGACATTACAAAATCAAAAGGTCAAATCTCTATGATAGATGCATTTGTGAATATTATGGGTCTCACTCGATGTCCCCTACAAGTTAGGTTGTCAAAATTACAAATGAGGGGAAGTGCTTGGAGAGATTCCCATGATGTGTATATTGTTGGAATATATATAAATATGTAGCCAATAAGTTAGCTTCCTTGGTTGTCACTAATATTGTTGGGAACTTGTCTAGTTCCATGTCGGTAGGTTCTTAGTTCAAATCCCCTAGGTGAGGTGAACTAGTTTACACTAACAATTTTATTAGGAATGTCATCCATGAATTTAGGAGAGCATCCCATAGGTTTCCCCATAAGTTTTTCTTGAGAAAAAAAATCTCATGTGAAAATAAAATTCTTATCTATGTATCATTGTTTATAATAGAGCATTGCATGATTGTAAAATATGCATGCTTATGGTTATACAAAAGAGTCAGATCAAGAGTACACAATTTAGATGAGGTTGTATTAGTGATGTATGAATATTGTGTATATAAAAATAGATTTTGGTCATATAATGATCCACTGCTATAATATCTGAGTTTTTTCTTGTCATTGTTGTATATTGAGAAAATTATGGTCTCCTTTTAATATTTTTCGTTACAACTTGTCATAGGAATTTAACATTAGAATTGGTCTATTATCATATCTCATCTTAAATTTAGCAAGTAATGTGCCTTTGTGCCAACAAATAGTATGACAGGAAAATATATACTTTCCATTTGGTGGGATATTCTATTGTGGCATGGAGAGCTAGGACAAGTGGGCCTAAGGAGCTCCATCATTGGCATGAGTTCTCTTGGAGCTAGAAGGATTGAAAGTTTTTTCTCACCATGTGAGGACACGAATTGTTGAAGTAGTTGATGCATCATTAAAGTTGCATAGTTGGACAATGGTTTTGTATTTCATTGCAATTTTGAAGGGTGATGTAGGTGTTTTCTCTCAGACATAGGAAGTCTCATACTGTGAAGACACCCATTACAGCTTGAGGAATCCCAATTTGTAGAAAAAAGATATGGTATTTGTGATAAGGATGGAGATAAAAATTTTAGAGGGAGGATTTCAACATATGAAAGTTGAAGATGGAGTACATATTTATTGAAAGGGACCTTTCAGTTGTGTTGAGTGGGAATAAGAATAATGATGTAGAGCAATAAGAATGAGACCAGATGGATGAGAAGGCCAAGGGTCTCATTTATTTGATTCTCTCTGATTAGGTTATCTTGAATGTTTTAGGAGCTTCTATAGCTAAGGCTAGATTTGGGACAAATTGGGACCTTATATGAGGCAATAACTA
Organism: Larix kaempferi; assembly: GCA_027924585.1. NCBI lineage: Eukaryota > Viridiplantae > Streptophyta > Pinopsida > Pinales > Pinaceae > Larix > Larix kaempferi. The sequence goes on from BSBM01000639.1 coordinate 2,703,643, forward strand.
TAGTCAACAAGTTGTTTCTTCAAAAGCATTTGTATGCCCTTAAGATGATGGTTTGTGATAGAGTGATAGATCACCTAAAATAGTTGAGTGCATTAGTTCACCAACCCTTGGATATCATGGATGACATCAAGGATGAAAATCAATAGATGGAATGGTTATGCAACCTATTGAACTCTTGGGGAAATATAATTATAGGAATTAGTGGGGAAGCTAAGGATAAGATGAAAATGGAAGATATTGTGAGTCAGTTACCACAAGTATTGATGTTGAGAATACTTATGTGATTATGCAAGAATCATAAGCATTGGTCACCAGAGGTCATTGTAAAGAGAGAACAAATAGTGGATACAGTGGGAGTTTCAGATTGAGAAGAAGATCGGCAAGTAGGAAGAGGATTATTGCAGATGGAGTTTGTTGGAAGTGCCATCAATAATGGAAAAAGAAGAATGAAAATATTAAATTCCAAAAGAATAAAAGGAGGAACTTTCATTTAGCTAGTCTAGCAGAGAGGACCCTAGATCTTCCTTTCACTATATTTCTCATAGAAAGTGGCTTGTATAGTATGAGGAGAATATTGGTGAGAAAGAAAATATATTCTTGGGTCGCAACTTTATATATGAAGTTGTTGGATACATAAGCATATAAATGAGGTCAAAGAAAAAAGGATCGATGAAATTCCTGATGTGAATCACGTGTCAAGTTTGTCCAAAATTTTATCTTCATAATAAAAAATGTAGATGTGGGGGTGAAGGTAACATTTTCCAAGGAAGCTTGCAAGTTCTTTCTTAAAGCATTCATATTTGGTAATAGTATGCAACTTGGTACCCTTTGCAAGCTTGATGTGGTTGCACACATTGAAAATTGTATATCAACATCAAAGAGTAGTGATAGCCCATGGCAAAGGGGCTTTAAGGGTGTGATCCAAGAATCTCAATGTGAGCATGACCTTAAAACTAGAAAAAAAAACATGTGTTCGAAAAAGATCAATCTTCTATCCCTACCGCTAGAAGTAAAAAAGTAATTAGTTTGGTGCATTCAAATGTATGTGGGCCAGTAGGAGATGCCTTCATTAGTGGTTTAATGGAAGGTGGAGGGAATTTCCATAACAAAAGAATTACATAGAATCAACAAAGTAATGTGGCTAGAAAATAGAGTGGAACTATGAAGGAGAAGGTAAGGATACTAAGAGCGAATGGAATCTTTGGCAAAGGCTTGTAGGATCCCAATGACAATATTTATAGTGGATCATCTATTTCTACCTTGCATTATGTCCTTGCATGTGACATTTAGAGTGGGAGGAAACATGTTCTTGTTGCACATGAAGAATAATTTTGTTGTAGGGAAAAGGTGAACATGCATGAAGAGAATGTTGATTATGGGGACAAGCATAGGAATTTTGTTTTGCGCCAACATTTGTGGGATATTAACCATGGATATGTTTGGAGAATCCAAACTCAAAGATGTTGATCATATTGAGGATGTTCTTAGAGCCTAGGTGGAACAAGTAGTGAAACAAGGAGAACAAAAATTCTATAATGGAAGTTTCATTGGATGTTCTAAAAACTACTAAAGAATTGCCACAAGTGCTCTAAGAACAAAAATACAATACCACCATGAGTAGAACATGAAGAGCAAGAAATTTGAGAAGGCACTAATTTTTCCATGGATTTGATCCTTCAGTGGAAATATTTTTGTGATTGTATAAGAATAGTTGCTATATCACCTGATATATTTGGTCTGACTTGCATAATTCTTGAGCTTAAATTGTTGAGTAAATCTCTAGGAGGCAATGGGTTTATTATTGATAGTAAGTCATGGAAGTAATGATGTTGAACAATAATTTGCAACATGGGATATTCTCACTTAAAGATAAGATGGCCATGTTTAGGTTGTTATCTATGGGATCCAAAGTAGTGAAAATGGTAGTTGTTCACGATTTTCCCGTGGAGGAGGTATTCCTAGAGTAGATCATTGGGACTATGATGGAGTGATGCAGAGAATATGGAATGAAATTTTCAATTTCTTATGAGAGAGTGATTATGTTTCTTATCAGCACTCAATATCCAATTCAACTTGGCATAAGAGAGAATGTAGAGCATTGGTTGCTCGAATTGATCACCAGGTGGGAGATTGTTGGATTATGTGTCGATCGCTTCTCAACAATTGGAATAATGTGTAGATGCTTTCCGGACGTGGTTTTGGTACATGTTGTGTAACTCAAGGTGATATATGTATGATTATGGTTGTACAAGAGACTGATATTGATAGTACATCATTGAGGGATTCTCAAAATGATTCATCCTTGAGAACAGTATACTAATGGAAGATTATTGTCAGGAAGAGTCGGTCAACCCTTCCACAGGAATATTATTCTCATCAAGGGGGTTCTTGTTGAAGGGTTAGTGGACCCTTACTTGAACATAGTATTATCATCAACGGGGAGGTGAGGGAGTGTCAATTGATCTTTCCTCAAACACTTAGTATTCTCATTTAGGTGATCCCAAGAAAGGGTTAGTCGACCCTTTCTATAGCTTAGTATTCACGTTGAGGGTGAGATCAAGCAATGGTCAACCAACCCTTTTTTGTGTATATTATTCACATCGAGGGGAGCCCTTAGAAGGGTTGAAAAACCCTTACTAAAGTTTAGTATTCATATTTGAAGGATATATTTTGGAAGTGTCAACCGACCCTTCACCTAAATTAGTATTCGCATTGATAGTGAACCTTGGGAAGGGTCAATCAACCCTTCTTCTAGCTTAGTATTATCATTGAGGATGACCCCGTGGAAGGGTTAGCCATCCTTTCCTTGAGCATAGTATTATCATTAAGGGGGGATAATTGAGGGTTAGTTGACCCTTTATGAAGTATAGTATTTGCATAGACAGTAATCCTAGAGAAGCGATGATCAACCCTTCCTAGAGAATAGTAGTTTGGAAGAGGGTGAATTCATGGGATGGAAGAGAAATATTTCCTTGAGCAGAGTATTCTCATCGAGCAAGAGCTCATTGGAGGGTTAGTGGACCCTTACTCAAACATAGTATTATAATTAATAGGGAGGTGAGGAAGTGTCAATTGACCTTTCCTCCAACACTTAGCATTCTCATTGAGGTGATCCCAAGAAAGGTGCAATCGACCCTTTCTCTAGCTTAGTATTCATGTTGAGGGTGAGATGCAACAATGATAAACCAAACATTCCTTGAGTATAGTATTCAAGTCGAGGGAGGAACCCTTGGAAGGGTTGAATAGCCCCTTACTATACTATACTATTCACACTGAAGGGGATATTGGCGAAGTTTCAACCGACCCTTCACCTAGATTAGTATTATCATTAGCAGTGAACCTTGGGAAGGGTCAATCAACCCTTCTTCTAGCTTAGCATTATCATTGAGGATGATTCTACGGAAGGGTTAGCCATCATTTCCTTCAGCATAGTATTCTCATCGAGGGAGACCCTAATTAAGGGTTATTCAACCCTTTATGAATAATAGTATTTGCATTAATAGTGAGCCTAGAGAGGTGACGACCAACCATTCCTAGAGGGTAGTAGTTTGGTAGAGGATGAATTCATGGAATGGAAGGGAAATCCATCCTCGATCATAGTATTATATTTAAGTGGACCCTATGAATGCATGGTCAATCCTTCCTTGAGCACCATGTTGTTAACTTGGGGCATCCCAAGGAATCGTTTGTTGACCCTTCCTTGATCTTTGTATTCTCATAGAGGAGTATCCAAGAGAATGGTTGGTTGACTCTTCCTCCAACATTGTATTCTAGTTGAGGGAGCCCAAGGAAGGGCCACCCAACCCTTCCTCAAGCATAGTATTCTAGTAAAGGGGGAGCTGGTGAAAGAGCCAACTGATTTGGAGCCTACAACCTCCATCTTTGTATTCTTGTCAAAGGAATGTCGATGGAGTTAATGGTCAAATCTTTCTCCAACTTAGTATACTCATTACGGGTGGGGAGGGAAAGGAAGGGTTGGTCAATCCTTGCTTTAGCATATTATATCTCTCGCCATGGGGTATCCTAGTGAAGGGTAGGCCTATTCTTTCTCTAGTGTAGTATACACATCATTAGGGAGATCACGGAAATGTCAATTGATCCTTCTTGAAGTATAGTATTCACATTGTGGAGTACCATAAATAAAGGTTAGTTGACACTTCCTCAAGATTAGAAATTACATGGGGGGTATTGTGAAGCGTTAATCGATCCTTCCTTTATTTTAGTATTCACTTTGGGACTATCCAAGGGGAGGGTTGGTTGGTCCCTCATGACGCATAGTATTCCCATTGAGTGGGAGACCCTAAATGGTTAAGCCAACTCTGGGTAAGCCAACTCTTCTTGAAACATACTATTTGTGTGGAGGGAGACTTATAAGGAAGGGCCATTCAAAGAAATATCATACATGCAAATATCTTCACATTCGTTCCAATTAGCAAACCACTCATAAACATGGTGTCATCAACACATTTATGACTGGGGCTTTGAGAGTTATTAGAGTTATCTTTCCCCCTTATAACACTCTCAAGGACATGTAGGATTATGGTAAAGATGCCATTGATGGAAAACAACAAAAAGTTGTTTACGCCATTCCTTGTTTGTGTGGAAAGCATTATATTCGTGAGACAGGGATATCTTTATAAATCAAACTAAAAGAACATTGTGCTAATTTAAATATAATTATATTTAATAGAATCCTTCCACGAAAGAGAGGCTTTTGTATGAAATTCGCCTATTTAAAAAGTCAAAATTATGGATAGCACATAAATTAACATATCTCTCATTCGTGAAGAAATGTCATGATGCTGAGTTCATTCTTGAATAGCTCAAGAAATATTACTAGGATTTAAAAACACAAGCGTGGATCGTGTTATTAGATTTACCAAGAAATATTACTAGGATTTAAAAACACAAGCCTGGATCTTGTCATTATATTTATTGTAGAAAAATGGTTCAAAATGCTTTTGGAGTTAGCCAACAAGAAATTAAATGGCATTAGCTTGGGAGTGGAATCCACAACAATTTAGCATACAGGAAAAGTGTTGAAGTAAGGAAACCTAATAAAGAGATGGAAAGATTATAAAATAAATGTGAAATCGATCTAATATATAAGCTAATGTAGTCAACCTTCCAAACCTTGAATTAAATGATGCCACGTTCAGGGTTCTAGAACATGGTTTGGATTTTGTGAAAGCTCTAATGAGTTTTAGTTAAATATTTGGTTTATAATATTGAAATTGTTATTATTAGTCCTTCCAAGGTATGGAATCTAGCAATCAGATTATACATAAACTTTGATTTTATATTAATCCTAAAATAAATTCATAATGTTTCTCAATGTTTTGTAATATTTATGTATTAAATTTAATATTTTGAAAATACAAATTATTTTGTTGAATATTTAAATTTTGTTATTTCTATTTTATGATTTGTTAAAGGCCTTGAAGTGACAAATTACCCCTAATTGGATGTGAAATTGTTTAAACAAAATAATAATTTAAATTTTAAAAATTCAAAAAAAAAATCTAGCTTAACATGTGGTCTTTGTACTAAATGTTTCATTAATGCTAATGAATAATATAATTTTTGGACACAGTCATTAATGATAAGTACACACTTCTATTAATTATATCATTTTGTGCAATCTACCATATTCGCATTAAAATTAATTTTTAATTCTAAAAACTCAATCAATTACATACACACACACACATATATATATTTAAAACATTTTTTATGAACTAAATATTAACCATTTTTTCCTTTTGACCTAACACTAATATAGACAAGTTTTTATAGTACATTGACAATATATAAACATATGTTTGTCCTTTTATTAGCATATATATTTTTAGTTAATAAGAATGTATGAATATAAGTTTCTTTAATATACTTTTTTTTTTACTTAACACTAATATATATAAACTTTTGTGGTTACACAAACAATATATATTATGTATATGTTATCTTTTTATTTTTATTGATACATATATTTTAAATTAATACAATATATTTGACTTGCTTTTTTATCAACGTGTAAGATATAATTGCACACTATTATTTGTACTTATTTTTGTTTTTACAAAATATATATTTTAAATATTATACACTTTCACATTTATAATAATACACATTTAGTTTAATGGTTTTACAAAATATATATTTTTGGACATAATATATACTTTAAAATGGTAAATATAGACACATGCATTTATCATACTTTAGTTTAGTTGTATATATATCATATTTAGAATATTTAGAATTTTAACACCACTTTAATTGCAAGGAAATCCGTTAACTCTTTTAAAAATAAAAATATGAATTAGCTTTTGTTAATAATATTTAATAATAAATAAGTAATAAAAATAATATCATATATATTAAAAAAATTATAAATATATAAATCATATCTTAACTATAAACATAATCTTAAGGCAAGGACGAGTTGCTTTGCAACTATTTCTCTTATTATTATTATTATTATTTTTGATACACTAAATGAGAAAGCAAAAAAGTTGAGATAGGAATGTGTTGAATTAATAAAAATGGATAAGTCACCCAAGCACAATATTGATAGGGTTGAAGCCATTGCCTTGATAAATCTGAAAGAGAATAAAAAAGTCATAGTCATTAAAGTTGAGAAAGACATAGAAACTATACAAATAAACAAATCATATTACGAGGACAATATGTTGGATCATCTATTGAACGATGAAAGCTATAAAAATATAAATAAAGACCAAACCATAAAAAAATAAATCATAAATGAAAGCTATAAAAATATCAATAGAGACCAAACCATAAAAAAAAAAATCTTAAATGAGGTGACAGTGGCCATAAAAACTCCACTTGAAGAAGTTAAAGCTAAGCTAACCTCCCAAAGTAACGTGGTTATGCATATTTATGGGTGGTCAAAATTTCAAAAAGAAAATGCTCTATTTGAGACCCATGGTGAAGACTATTGCCTCGCCAAAATATATATTATCAAAATGTCTTGCAAATAAACTTAGAATCTTGTTGGGCAAACAAATCTCTATGTCAAAGTCTGTGATCACATGATTAAAGAAATATGAAACATAAAGGTTTATATATAAGATCTTTTAGTTAACTTCAATATAATCTCAGTATTGATCAAAAGTTTAGTAGGTAATGTTATCAAGCTAATCAATGCCATTAGAAACAAGGAAACCACAAATCTGGTTAAGTTTTGCCTAAAATACATTTATTTTAGTTTTTATGGCAACATTTATGAATAAATTGAAGATGTGGCGATGGGTCCCCGACTCCCCACTATCGCTAATAGTGGTTGATTTGTATACGAAATGGTTTGAAAAAAAATGTATTGAATCCTATAAGGAAAATATTAGTGAAACCTACATAATTTGTCCATGTGGAAAATGAAGCTTAGACAAGTTTAAAGTTTATTTGAACAATCAAGCCAAAATCATAAGCTTTACAATGAAAATAGAAGAACACGATATCATCTTATTCTTGGATATCCTCATCTCTAAGGGAAATGATGGTTTGACTTCGCTATCCATCAATTTTACCAGAAAACTCATACGAACATGTATCTTCATCTTAATTCCTATCCCCACTTCCTTTAGAAGCATGGTGTTCAACACACTCTTGATTCAGGATATTAGAGTTTTAGATAATGGTTAGGTAGAGTAGGAATTGAGACACTTGGTTGAAGTTTTAAAAAACAATGGCTATAAGGAATATTGATTAAAAATGCACGTCTGAAATGCAGTGGGAGGGGACACCACATCATTTGTGAACTAGATAAACAAAAGGTTATCGCAGTTCCTTATATCAAAGGAACCATGGACAAAATTGTAAAATTTTAAAGAAAGATAAAATCAAAGTTACCTTCATCCCTCCTAACACTCTTAAGGGCATGATGTATTATGTTAGAGACACCATTGCTCAAAAACATTAATACAATGTTTACACCATTCCTTAGCAGAATCATTGCTTGTGTGGAAAGCATTACATTGGTGAGATGGGAAGATATCTATAGTCATAATAACATTGTGCTAATATAAAATATAATTGTGTTAAAAGGTCGGCCTTAGAAAAGCACTTTAAAGACACTAGCCATCTCATTTACATGGAGAACACTAAAATTATAGCTAAGATGGACCACTATGGTAAAAGAAATGTTCTTTGATCCCTTGAAATTGGGTTAAACCATTAAAACATTATTAGGGATGAGAGCCTAAAATCAAAGGAACCTTGAGGCCAGTTATTCAACAATCAAAATATTCTAAAGACAGAATGGCCAATGAATTAGTAAACTCATATTATTGTAACGATTTCATATTTATATGATGAAATGGAGATCAAAACCAATTAGGCTTAAAAAAATCATGATGGTGATCATAACTCAAGGATTTAAACTATTAAGTGTAATATAATGCTAATTGTAGTTCTCTAGCTTCATTTTACAAGTGCATGTGTGTCGTGTATGAAGCAAGAGACTTTCCCAAACTATTTATCATATGGACATGATCCAATGTCAATATGGATGGTTAGAAGAAAAAGGGCTTATGAAAGGTGTTGAGGTTAAGGACCTTCTAAGAATGTAAATACCTATTTTATATGGAGGGTGAAATGAACCATTATACACCCTCCATTATTCTTATTATCCTAACACTAGGCATCAAGGCTCAATGCCCCACTATAAATGTGGTGCATGATTAAGAAACCTGTCATGTATTAGGCATCAAGGTTCAATGCCCTACTATAAATGTGGTGCATGATTAAGAAACCTATCATGGGATATGAGGATGTATCACCTCCTTCATTAGGATGCAAGGATGTAATTTCCTTTATAACTTTTGCATTCTATTTGCAAGGATGTAATTTCCTTTATACCCTTTGCATTCTATTGAAAATAGTAGCATGCACTAGGGTGAGCATAATTAATAATGAGAAGTGGGAAGAACTAAGATTTGTACTTAGTTTAATTATTTCTCTAAGGTGAGCACAGTTGGTTCCATTGGCAAGAAGATCAAGTGAAGATTGTAGAAGGTTATTATCAAATGCAATAATATGTGGAGACACGCAGATATATATAAAATGAAAAAAGGGTAATAAGTTAGGAATTTTATATGTTAAGAAAACATATAATAAAATGGAATATGAAATGTAAAAAGGTATATATATGAAATGTAAAAAGGTAATAAGTTAGGAATTTTATATGTTAAGAAAACACGTAATAAAATGGGAAAAGTCAAACTCTCTAGTGATATATATGAAATGTAAAAAGGTATATATATGAAATGTAAATTGGTACTGATATATATGAAATGTAAAAAGGTATATATATGAAATGTAAAAAGGTAATAAGTTAGGAATTTTATATGTTAAGAAAACATATAATAAAATGGGAAAAAGTCAAACTCTCCACAGATATATATGAAATGAAATAAGGATAATAAGTTAGGAATTTTATATGTTAAGAAAACATATAAAATGGGAAAAGTCAAACTAAGTACAACTTGTGCCAAGTGGATAAGGGATATTAATTCATTACCTAGAAGAAGATAGGATGGGTATAAATGGGTTCTCATCAATGGGTGTAGGAGTGTGGGTGGATACACCTGCACATGTTACATCTATCATATATTATCTTAAGCTTGGGTTATACAAACCTATCAAATGGGTGTAGGAGTGTGGGTGGATACACCTACACATGTTACATTTATTATATATTATATTAAGTTTGGGTTATAAAAGAGAACAGGGAGGAGAAGAATGAAGAGTTTATGATGTGGAAACTTTTTTTCAGAAATATTGTAGAATTTATAGAACTTTAGAGCTTATAATAGATTACAGAATTTACAAAATTAATTGATGAGAATCTTACACTCATTCATATTTCAGTGGGATTATGGATTTGGAGGGCTAAGTATTTGAAGATAATTCCTTGGCTGGTAGGGAGGCATTGGTTAGTCATTAGTTTTGGCAAGTAAAACAATTGTTGTGCGAAAGGAGTAGGCACAAGCTAAGCTTTCTTAGATCACTTTATTTATTCTTTATGTTTTTTTTTTGTATCTAGGGGAATCGACAACTGGGGTGGGGCTTGTACTCACATGAGACAAGGTCAATTCTCGTCCGCTACCCCTATACCCCTAAGTGCACCTACACAGCCTCCAAGCATGGGGCATGGGCTAATACAGGTTTGAACCTCTAACATCACAAGGAGTGGCTTAGCAATACACTCTATCTCCAATCAGTCTAGACCCCAGTGAGCTATTCTTCATTCTTATTAAAAATAATGGTTATATGATTTCTCTTATTAAATTGCTACTCATTAATTGAATTATTAATAACTTTGATTATGAATTTGTAAATTTTTCATTGAAAAAGTAATGATTACTTATTGAAAGAGTAATGATTACTAAGTGTACTTCTTTTCAAATGTACTCATTTTTGAACAACATGCTCTTGAAGTTCTATATGTATTTGACAATAGAAAAAAATACCTTAATTACTCATTTTTTAACAACATGATCTTGAAGTTCTATATGTATTTGACAATAGAAAAAAATACCTTAATTACTCATTTTTTAACAACATGATTTTGAAGTTCTATATGTATTTGACAATAGAAAGAAATACTCTAATTAACTATAAGGCTACTTTTTAGCCAAATGAACAATATGGTTCCAATTTTACAATATAAATATGGTTCAAATTTTGCAATACAAATTTGGACTGTGATCTTTTTTTCCCGAAAAAAAAAAAGAAAAATAATTACTTATTAAATTATTTGAATGATTTAAAGTAAATATTAAGTTATAAAAAATAATGATTAATAATAAAAAAATCAATATCATTTATGTACATATCAAACAAATACTTATTAAATTATTCGAGATACATATTAAGTTATCAATAATAATTGTTAATAGAAAATTTCAATATCATTTATGTTTCATAGATATAGTACATATCAACAAAGTACAGTTGTACTTGAATGAAGGAATCCTAACTAATTGTTTGGTCAGACCAATTTTAGAATTACATTTGTACTTGAATTAAGGAATCCTATGGCCAGATCAATTTTAGAACCCAAGCCTAACTATGGCTATCTACTTTTCAACAAATGTATGAGCTTTCTATAATATTTTATTTATTTATTACAAGCCTTATAATGGCTATCTAGCAAAAATTATAGTTGTACTTGAATTAAGGAATCCTAACTTATTTTAGGCCGGACCAATTTTAGAATCCAAGCCTTGTAATGGCTATCTACTTTTCAATAAAAGTATGACTAACTATTCTATAATATTTTATTTATTTATTACAAGCCTTATAATGGCTATCTACTTTTCAACACATGTACGAGTATTCTATAATATTTCATTTATTTATTACGGAGGGAATGGGTACCATGAACACAATTCAAGAAGACCTTCCGTATAAATAAATCCAAGAATGTAATGTTTCATACAACGGCCACAATGTGAAAAACTGATGAACTTTTTAAGAAAAAGAAAAAACTATATTATTAATGTATATATAAAATTGATGAGTTTACTTACATGTGGGAAACATTTCAATTTTATTTTTTTTTCTTCTTCAAGTGAGATTTGTATGTTATTTTATTGGTAATTTTTTTTTAATTTTTTAATATTATTAATTCTTATTAAAAGAAAATATAGTAATTAGTTATTTATACATAATCTTTGTTATTTTTATTATTTCTATTTTATGAATGGTTAAAGGTCTTGAAGTGACAAATTATTGGTGTTTGGAAATGAAATTGTTTAAACAAAAGAATAATTTAAATTTTAAAAATTCAAAAAAAAAATTAGCTTGACATGTGGTCTTTGTACTAAAGGTTTCATAATGCTAATGAATAGTATCATTTTTGTACACTTATGAAATTGTTTATACAAAATAATAATTTAAAATTTAAAAATTCAATTTTTTTTTCTAGCTTGACATGTGGTCTTTGTATTAAAGGTTTCATTAATGCTAAATGAATACTACCAGCATAGATACATCTTAAAAGGGGATACCAAGGGCAAACTTTTTAGAGTGTAAATGTGTCTCTTCCGTCCAATCATTTTTGTACACTATTATTAATGATAAGTACACAATTCTATTAATGATATCATTTTGTGCAATCTAACATATTCACATTAAAATTAATTTCTAATTCTAAAACCTCAATCAATGACATATATATATATATTTAAAACACATTTTATGAACTAATAGTAAGTATTTTTACATTTTAACCGAACACTAATATATACAAGTTTTTATAGTACATGGACCATGTATAAACATATGCTTATCTTTCTATTAGCATACATATTTTTAATTAATAAGAATATATGAATATAAGTTTCTTTAATTTACTTGTTTTTTTACTTAGCATTCATGTATATAAACTTTTGTTGTTACACAAATAATATATATGTATGTGGGCTTTTTATTTTTATTGATATATGTATTCTTAATTAATACAATATGTGTGACTTACTTTTTATCAACATTTAAGATATAATTGCACATTATTATTTATACTTATTTTTATTTTTACAAAATATATTTTTTAAATATTATACACCTTGAAATTTATAATAATAAGTATTTAGTTTAATGGTTCTAATTTTTTTTTTTGACATAATGTATATTTTAAAACGATAAATATAGACACTCTCATTTATCATACTTTAGTTTATATATATATCATATTTAGAATTTTAGCACCATTTAAGTGCAAGGAAAGTGATTAACTCTTTTAAAAATAAAAATATGAATTAGCTTTTATTAATAGTATTTTTAATAATAAATAAGTGGCACAAATAATATCATTTATACTAAAAAAATTATAAACATATAAACCATATCTTAACTATTTAAACATAATCTTAAGATAGCTATTGGATTCTTTTCAACTACTTCTCTTATTTTTTATTAAAATTAAAATGTAAATTATAAAATTATTTATATTTAATAAAAAACATTAAATATCAAATTTCAGTAAATTAATTTTCAATTTTTAAATTCAATATTATTCAATATGAATAAATCATCATGCGAGGAATGTTTGTTACCCTCCCCACCCAAGTTCAATTCTTGTAAGTGACATATTGCTCTTGTTGAGCCCATATTGTAATGATTATAATTCGTGCCACCTTGATTCTCTAGAATAGCATAGCAGGTGGTGACCATTTCCCAAGTAGACTAGCCCTTTAACAAACGGCGAACCACCTTTCAAAAAAAGAAACAACTTATTCAATAAATAAAATAGATACAAAGTTTTTCATATCAATGTCCAAATCAATCAAAGTTATCATATTAATTATATTAATATGTCCAAATTAATCAAAGTTAGATACTAAGATGTGTTTCCTAGTAGTTATTTCTTTTTAATATTTATCATATTAATTTTAGTTTGTATATTGTAGCTGTTTATGATAAATTAGCAAGCAATTTGGTTTTGGAATAAGATCTAAAAGTGTTTTTTATTGGCTAAGAGTTCGTGTTTCTCATATGCAAGGAAACATGTTAACGACTCAAGACCTAGAGGCATGGAATTCTGCCCCCTTATGGACCACCAATGGGTTATTTTAGTTGGCTTGGTTTTCCTCAAACAACCATGATGAATCAAGTCGCATTTGCAGATAGCATACAGTAATCACTATCCTCACTACCAATTTAAAAACTAAGTTATGATCAATTTTTCCATCTTCGAAAAACAAATAGCAAATAATAAGCTTTTGTGACAACAATTAAGTGGCCATAAAACTCATCTATTGGTAGTTAAAAAGATTAAGCAATCATTATTACAAATCCTTCCTACGTAAATATAACTTAGCCACACTAAAAAAAAAATTACTTTTAGAATTCTAAATATAACTTAGGCACACTAAAAAACAATTACTTTTAGAATTCTATTTGATATTAAGTACAATATATTTATCATTAACATTAGGAATAAGTGTATGGTTATGTATATTCAAATCAAAATTATTTTATTAATCTTTGCCTTGATGTTTTTTTTCTCGCGAAAAAAGGCATACTATTGATATTCAATTCTGAATAAAATAGTACATGATTACTTCCAACCAAAGTTGTACTTTCAACAAAAGACTCAATCATATGAGATACCGAACATACAAAATATACAAGGTGAAAACCCCATCGGCCTTACAACAAAAAGAGCTCAATTCATAATCAGTCTAGGAAATATAGAGATCCTAAATCTATCAACTGATTTTCAAAATATTCATCCCAATATAAAAAGTCCTCCTCCCCTTCCAGTGCCAACTTTGAAAGCTGATCAGCTTGATCATTAAATTCTCTGATAATATGTTCCAAAGAAACAGATTTGAAAGTGCTAAGTTCCTCCTTTACTCTATAACACAAGTTGACCAAATTTAAAACATTTAGATCATACTCACCTCGAGCCCATTTGATGGTAACTCGTGAGTCCCCAAAAATCTTCACATTCACAAAACCAAAAAGATTTGCAACCCGAGAAACACACCACAAGGCTAGAAGCTCCGCCTTCATATTGGAGCCTCTTCCACATTTTAGATGAAGTGAAAAATAGTGAAATTCATTGATAAAAATCACCCCTCCTGCTCCACAGTTTCCCAGATTTGCTGCTCCATCAAAAAATAGAACTGGCTCATTGACAATAAACTGAAAGTTCCCAACCTTCCTATGAACAGGAAAAATCTGTCGAGTTTGATAATGTAGATAATGAGAGAGAACAACATTATAAATTCCAACCACATTTGGAATTTGTTCCTAAAAAATAATTGTATTTGCCTTGATGCTTGTAGAGACTCTATGAATCAATTTGTCTTTTTTTCATTAAACAACGTGTAAATCAAAGTTTTTATCATAAGTTTTCATTCAAAAGTAAATTGAACAGTTTTGTTCAATCAATCAAACTAGCAAACCCATTTATCCATTGATTAACAAATTTGACCTTAGTTTTGTTCAATCAATCAAACAAGCAAACCCATGTATCCACCGATTAACAAATTTGACCTCTTATTTGGCCTATTTTCAAGGTAGTCATATTTTCAATAGTGTGAGATTTAAGTTTTTTATATTGTATTTTTTTCAATTGTATTAATGTTATGGGTGGCTTAGCATTGATGTTTCATTTTTTTTTGCAGTGTTTCGATTACCACTGCCCTCCCTCGGGTAGCCACCACCCTGAGGTAGGCATCGCAACAACAATATCATTAAGAATGAGCATGTTTAGTTGCTTTGTTGAATTGTCCATTAACATGGAAGGCATCTCTTAAACTTCATGCATTCTCTTAAACTTCATCAGTCTAGATGAGAATACTTGATATTTTGGAATTGATCGGAACTTATATGCATTCAACTACTGGATGTCATTAAAGTTCAAGCAACACAATCTTAAAGTATTACAAAGCTTAATCACATGTTCAGATTATTCATGTGCATATTCAAATTCAAATCCACAAGGAAATATTCATATTCAAATGCAGACAAATAAACAGTAAGTGTAGTTGAGCACTGTTTTCTTGTATACTCAAAATAATATGCAATAAATATACAATAATTCTCTTACAATGGATGTTAAAGCTAACATGTTGGCTTTTATCGCCTATGTTGGCAATGGATCTCGCATACCTATGTTGTGACCTAGAAATGCAAAGTTGTATGCTGTATCTTTTTGTGTGCAGTAATGAATTGTAATATGCATTCTTGATAATATAAAAATGTAAATTGACATGTAAGAAGGAAAATTTACTTGATCGATTCTCCTGTCAAGTTCCTTAGAAAGATAAATTATGCGAGCCTGTGTTCCTCTTCCCTTCATTTTCTCTACTACTCATTCAACACAGAATCGATGAATTGACAAGTTTAGCTCACATGGATGTGGATAAAAACTGGATTTAGACATTATGAATTTAAATTAGTTTTATAAACAGATAATTTCTCACCATTTATATATTATATAATTTAAATTAGTTTTTTTAAATGGATAATTTCTTAGTTTTGTCATTTAAAAACGTTGAAAGATCGAACTCTTGAATCTTCCTTCTCTGAGAATTTATTCGTAATGGAAATAAGAGATCAAATACATGTGATTTATATTGAATTTGGAGGAGAATTTGATTTATAGAAGCTTTGTTGTTAATCTCATGTGATTTGATTTATAGAAGCTTTGTCTGGTATCGTTTGGATTAAAACTTTAAGCTAACCTTTGAGGGAAGAAACATATATTCTCGGGGGATGACATGCTTAGCTCTTCTCGCTCTTTTTCACATTCCAATCGGTTGACTCTTTAAGGTTGGTAGATCAAGACTCGGTTTCCATTCTCTCTTTTGAGCAACCATTCTTGGCTCTAAACTTGGGTGATTTTACCTTGGTTGTGGGAACCCAAACATTGCAAAACTCATGTTACTCTCATACCAGTAACAAGAGGAGAGTTTTGTTGTTGTTTAACATCAGTTTTCATTGGAAGGAAGGTTGTGTTGTTTGCTTGAAGAATGTAGTGTTGGTATTTAATGAAAGCTTCCATAGTCCACGCTCGTTTTACCAAATGTTGCCCACATTGTTCCATCTGTGTTGTTGCACTTACAATTGTTTCCATATTATCCATGCAATGTCATAAACAAGTTACCAATGTAAATTAATGGTTATGATGACTTAATATTCTAGGATGAACAAGGCTCAATTCCTCCTTTTGCTACTAACCCCGCTTGGCATGACATTTTTTATTAAGCTGGCTACATTACACCAAATGAGGAATGAAGTACGTTCATAGTGATTCTCTATTTCCACCCAATAGAGAGAGCCAATGGCTAATACATAGGTAATATAGGTCCTAATGTATTTATTAAGGGTAGTTATTCTCATATGATAAAACATAACTAGCTTTCTTTGATGGACAATGCTTTAGAAGGATCGAATAAATAACCAATGAACACTATAGAACCTGATGATAGAAAATGCTAGGGCCAAAAAAAAACTGCTCACCAGGCGATTTTCCTAGTGCTAACTATGGATTCGACTTCCAATGAGAATTCAGAACCGATTTTAAGGTTGTTGTATGCCCAAATACTGATGTAATGAAATTTCAAATACTGCTACGAGGCTAAACCCCGGATGCATAGCACGGTTGCTTGGACATGGTCAAATGGTGTTTCTAATGGCTCATCAACTCGTGGATATACCTACGTGAACTGGAAATGGGTATCGTGCTCCTATACCTGCGAGCAGTATACTCCCAACTCGCCCAAAATGACGGGATTGCACCCATTTGTCAATGAGGTTCTTCTACCTTGCACTTTCAACAATGGGTAATACGCTTGGTTTCTTCCAACTCGACCACAGAGCACCACGAGGAGGGTATTATGGCCTGGTCCTGCACATTGGGGTGTTCTCAGGCCATATACATATGCAATAATTATAAATTGAGCCTAGTTCTGGTTAAAAGAACCCTGGTGTGGCTATAAACTCATAAAAACATGAAATGATAGATAAAATGAAAGGTCTCTGCAATGGATTCAGGCATTGAAAGAAAATCGATCCATTCTCCAGTCATTCATTCAAAATACATGATTTTCCCCCAATTTTCGAGCTCATTCCTTTATTCAATGACAGGCTATTGCCGATTTTTGCCTCTCTCTTCTACAGGTTTTTTTTTTTTTTTTTTTGACAGCAAAAACTCTTCAGTTTCCTCCCTCACCGGGAGTTCCAAATTTTGTCTAGAACTACCATTAGTAAGATTCCACTTGCCCAAACTCCAGAATTTCTTTCTAAACTTAACTAACTGCTCCTAAAAATCAGTAATGGCCCAGCCTCCACGCAGGGAGCTGTATATAGCCACTTATTCCTACTTAGACTCTATAACTGACAACCTACCATTTTCCACATAGTTAATCATTAAATAAGATATTCAATAAGTTTTTTTTTTCTTGATTTTCAAGTCCCCATGGCTCAACTTAAAACGATTAGTTTGTTGTCCTGACTAAATGCCCCTGCATCAGACTCCCAGGGTGGAAAGAATTGGACTCCTGTTCAAAAGGCCAACAACAACAAAACCCTTGACGGCTAGTTCTGCTGCACTCATCCAAGTGGCATCCTCTATAGGGTGTGCTTTCCACTTTACCAAATACTCCAAGTAGTCCTTCTGCCTAGTGCTTTTTGCAATTTTAGTGTCCAAGATCTCCTCTGCTTGCAATTCCTGGGCTACTAGCATCTGCTTCAACCAATGCAAATCATCATCAACATCTTTGTCTCTTGTAACCTGACCTGCATTATCTATTGTAAAGGGATATATATCAGCAACATTGAAAATAGAAGATATGCCAACTCCTGACGGCATTTCCAGCTCATAAGCATTAGCATAAAACTTTCTGAGGATTTTGCATGGCCCAATATTCTTCATTTTCAGTTTGTTGTACTCTCTCTTAGGAAACCTTTCCTTTCTTAGATGGGCTAACACTATGTCTCCCACCTCATAATTCTTTTTTCTTCTTTTAGAATCAACTATCTCTTTGTAATTTGCATTACTTCTCTGTAGCCTTTCCTTAACTTCTTCCTGTAGTTCACTAATTCTAGCTGCAAAGTCTTCTCCATCCGCACTCCTCTTTTCCAACTGTCCCAAATCTCACAATTCATACACTCCTCTAGGATGCATACCATACAAGATCTGAAATGGGATCATACATGTGCTTCTATTTGGCGAGTCATTATAGGAAAACTCAGCTTGTGCCAACACTCTATCCCACTGTTTTGGATTTCCTCCAACCAAGCTCCTCAGTAGGTTACCCAAACTTCTATTAACTACCTCAATCTGACCATCTGACTGTGGATGATAAGCTAAACTGAAATTCAACTTAGTACCCAGCTTCTTCCACAATGTCCTCCAGAAGTGGCCTGTGAATCTTGTATCTCTATCGGAGACAATACTTCTAGGAAAACCATTCAGCTTCACCACTACATTAAAGAACAATTTTTCTATATGAGTGGCATCACTTGTCTTAAAACAGGGAATGAAATGTGCCATTTTTGTAAATCTATCAACTACTACAAAGATGGAATCATTTCCTTTCTGAGTCTTTGGAAATCCTAAAACAAAGTCCATACTCACAGAATCCCAAGGCCTGGTAGGAACATGCAAGGGTGTATATAATCCAGTGTTTTGGCTTCTCCCTTTGGCACGATGACAGATCCTACATATGCCCACAAATTTATCAACCTCAGACCTCATCTTGGGCCAGAAGTAAAAGTGACTCAGCTGTCCATAAGTCTTATCACTTCCAAAGTGACCAGCCATTCCACCATTGTGCTTCTCTTGAATCAAATTTTCCCTCATTGAGCAATTTGGGATACATAGCTTACTGTTTTTGAAAAGTAAATTGTCATGCAACATATATTCAGTCCACAATTCTCTATCCACTTCTACAGGGTTCTTGCATGCTCTATATGCACACTGAAAATCATTGTCAGTTTCATATAAATCTCTAAGATATTCAAATTCTAAAACTTGTACCTGAGTTTCTTGTACGATTAAGGCCCTCCTGCTCAATGCATCAGCCACACGATTTGACTGTCCACTAATATGCTTCAACACAAAAGTGAAACTCTGCAGGAACTCTACCCATTTGCATGTTTCTGATTCAATTTGGGTTGTTGCATTATGTACTGCAAAGCATGATTGTCAAAATACAATACAAACTCCTGAGGCATCAAATAATGCCTCCAATGTTTCAGGGCTTGGACTATGGCATAGAATTCCTTATCATATGAGGAATATTTCTGTTTTGCATCATTTAGTTTTTCACTAAAATAGGCCACTGGTTTACCTTCTTGACTGAGCACAGCCCCAATGGCTACCCCACTAGCATTGCACGTAACTTGGAATGGTTTTCTAAAGTCTAGTAGCCCCAACATGGGCTGCTCGGTAATATTTTTCTTTAACAACTAAAAGTTGTTTTCATCTCCTGCTGTCCAATTGAATGGCTGCTTGTCCTTTCTAATAGTTTCAACAATGGGTGAACAAATGCCACTAAATTTCTTTATGATTTTTTTATAAAATCTTGCTAAGCCATGGAATCTTCTTACCTCAAAGATGCTTTGGGGGGAAGGCCAATCCAAAATTGCTTGTACCTTTTTTGGATCCATCTTCAAACCATCCTTTGAAACCACAAATCCCAAATACACCAATTCAGATTTCATGAATGAACACTTCTTGATATTCACCAACAATTTCTCTGATTGCAACTTTTCCAAGACATATCTCAGATGCCTCAGATGCTCCTCCTTTGACTGACTAAAAATTAGTATATCATCCAAGTAGACTATCACAAATTTTCCTATGAAGTCTCTCAAGACTTCGTTCATCAATCTCATAAAAGTACTTGGGGCATTTGATAACCCGAATAGCATAACCAACCACTCATACAACCCTTCGTTAGTTTTGAAGGCTGTCTTCCACTCATCCCCCTCTCTAATTCTAATATGATGATACCCACTTTTCAGATCCATCTTGGAAAAGTATGCTACTCCACTTAGACAGTCCATTATGTCATCCATCCTAGGCAATGGGAACCTATATCTGATGGTTATTTTATTAATGGCTCGTGAGTCCGTGCACATCCTCCATTCACCACCTTTCTTTGGGCTCAATACTGCAAGCACTGCACATGGGATCAAGATTTTCTTAATCAGCCCCTTATCCAACAGTCCTTCCAGTTTCTTTTTTATCTCTTCATTCTCCTGAGGTGTTAACCTATAGGCTGCCTTGTTGGGTGAGCTAGCTCCCGGAATGAAGTCAATGTGATGGCTGATATCTCTCCTTGGTGGCAACTCATTGGGTAAATCATCCACCACTATGTCACCAAATTCTGCCAACATTCTCTGAACCTCTTTAGGCAGATCTGAAATAGTAGTATTCATCATTACTACCTTGGGCTTGCACATCATAGCGTAGTTCACTTCCTCCTCCTCAAACTACTGCAAATACTTTTTGTCAGTCAACATCAAGACTTTTGTTGCTTGCTGCTCTACTGCACTACCTTCTTGCAAAGGAAGTAAGACATGTCTCATCCCATCCTTATCAAAACTATAGCAGTTCCTCCATTGTGCACTACATTCCTGTCAAACTGCCAAGGTCTTCCCAAAAGAACATGACAGACATCCATGGACATAATATCACATATTACTTTGTCTTTATATGTACCTACTTGCAAATCAAATTCACATTGTTCGCTTACCAAGATTTGATGTTCTTTATGCAACCAGGATACCTTGTAGGGAACTAGATGCTTGCTCTTCTTCAAGCTTAGCTTCTCCACCATCTCTGTGGAAACCATATTGTCGTTACTCCCACTGTCAATCACCATCTTGCAGCATTTTCCTTTGACCTTGCACATAGTCCTGAACAAGGCCTTCCTCTGAGCAGGTTCTGCACTTTCTTTCTCAGGCTTCAATAAGACTTTGTTTGTCATCAAAGCCTCTCCAATCTCAGGTAGATTTTTAGCCACTGGTAATTTCTCTTGTTGTTTCTCCTTCTGAGCTACAGAGGCCCCTCTCTGTGCTATGTTTTCCTTCTCCGGGCATTCGAAAGACCTGTGACCTAGTTTGTTACACTTGTAGCATCGAAAGACAGTTTCTCTACCTCTCCCTCTACCTCTACCTCCCTGGTAGGGTCTTCTTCCTCTGGGGTCATTATTTATGTCTTGCTGCTCCTGCTGATTTGAATTGTTGGACTCTCCCTTTTGGGATGCAAACTTCTCCCTTCCATTTGGTTGTCCTCTCCCTTTGGCTGAACCTCTTCCTCTATTGAAGTTTTGTTTCCTCAATAGCTTCTCTTCTGCTCTCAAGGCACATTGGTAGGACTCTTCCATTGTCCTAGGTGATATCATGCTGATTTCATCCTGGATCTCCATCCTCAAGCAATTTACGTATCTGGCAGCCTTCTCGACTGATTCCTCCACATAACCAGCTCTCAAATTTACTTTGTAAAATTCCTCAGTGTACTCTCTCACAGTCAGCAATCTTTGCCTCAAATTCTGCATTTGCCTATACAAAGTTAGCTGGTAATCCTTGGGCAAGAATTTGGCCCTCATCTTGGCCACCATCCTATCCCAGCTCTTGATTAGTGGATTGCTCTTCCTTCTCCTCTCTGCTTGCACACTGTCCCACCATAGGAATGCATGCCCCTTCAACCATGTCACTACCAATATGACCTTCCTGTTCTCCTCAATATCATCATACTCAAAATATTTGTCCAACTCACTGATCCAGTTAATGAGGTGTTCAGCAGTAAGGCTTCCCTCATAGGTAGGAAATGTAGGCTTTGGTTTGGATGTGGGTCCTAAAATGGATCGAAGACATCTCATTTCAGGTGTCTCTGCCATAGGAGCTACCTCCTCTTCACGTTCTTCCTCTTCAGGATCACTCACATCTCCTGCCACTAGATCTCTCTCTCTTCCCAACTCCATAGCTTCCATACGTTCTCTTAGCTCTCTCAACTCCTCCATAACCTCTGCATTTGCTGCTGGTCGTCCTCTGCCATGACCCCGAGCTCTACCAACACGAACAACAATGTCTTTTCCCTATTTCACTGAGCAAATCTCCTTGCTCTGATACCAAAATTGATGACAGAAAATGCTAGGGCAAAAAAAAAACTACTCACTAGGATATTTGCCCAGTGCTAACTATGGATTCGACTTCCAATGAGAGTTCAGAACTGAGTTTAAGGTTGTTTTATGCCCAAATACTGATGTAATGAAATTTCAAATACTGCTTCGAGGCTAAACCCCGGATGCATAGCATGGTTTCTTGGACTCGGTCAAATGGCGTTGCTAATGGCTCATCAACTCATGGATATACCTGCGTGAACTGGAAATGGGTATCGTGCTCCTCTACCTGCGAGCAGCATACTCCCAACTCGCGCAAAACGACGAGACTGCACCCATTTGTCAATGGGATTCTTCTACCCTGCACTTGCAACAATGGGTAATATGCACGGTTTCTTCCAACTCGACCACATAGCACCACGAGGAGGGTATTACGGCCTGGTCCTGCACGCTGGGGTGTTCTCAAGCCATATACATATTCAATAGTTATAAATTGAGCCTAGTTCTGGTTAAAAGAACCCTGGTGTGGCTATAAACTCATAAAAAAATTAAATGACAGATAAAATGAAGGGTCTCTGCAATGGATTCATGTATTGAAAGAAAATCGATCCATTCTCCAGTCATTCATACAAAATACATGATTTTCCCCCAATTTTTGAGCTCATTCCTTTATTCAATGACAGGCTATTGCCGATTTCTGCCTCTCTCTTCTATAGTTTTTTTTTTCTCTTTTTTGACAGCAAAAACTCTTCAGTTTCCTCCCTCACCGGGAGTTCCAAATTTTGTATGGAATTGCCATTAGTAAGATTCCACTTGCCCAAACTCCAAAATTTATTTCTAAACTTAACTAACTGCTCCTAAAAATTAGTAACGGAGTAGTCTCCACGCAGGGAGCTGTATATAGCCACTTATTCCTACTTAGACTCTATAACTGACAACCTACCATTTTCCACATAGTTAATAATCAAATAAGATATTTAATAAGTTTTTTTTCTTGATTTTCAAGTCCCCATGGCTCAGGTTAAAACGATCAGTTTGTTGGCCTGACTAAATGCCCTTGCATCAGAACCAACCCTTAATGGTATCAAATAGTAGATCCATCCTAAGTCTAGATATTGGTTGCAAGTTAAGTCTAGTCGATTATCGATTGCAACTTATGGGGGGTCAATTAATCTGACTAAGTTAATCAAAGGTTGCATGCATCTGTGATAGCACGATGAAAACCATAGTATATTCTAATCATCACTTTGAGTGAATTGGAGAACCCAGACAGATCTGGAATGGTAGCACACCACCTCTAGTCTAGATCCTTCCTAAGAATATTAGTTGATGGATTTTAACCAATTGACGTTTACCTAAAAGCAACAAGAGAAAAAATATTTCCTGGTTTTATTCTCTTTTTCGCCTACCAAACCTACCCTAATATAGACATAATAACCCTTCACATATAGATTCAATGATCAAGTAAGTCAAAGTCATCCCCACACTCAATCCTGAAACCTCATAGTAGTTCAATTCAATCAATATAGTAGTCTTAATGAGAATTTGAATAACGACATGAAGGACCTAAGGGATCTCGAAACTAGAGATTCTATTTATAGCTTTCGGCTCTAGTAGTTGATGTCCACTTTCCCTAGGTTGTGACCTTGACAAGCTAGGGCCTACATGCTATGGTCATTGACAAGATGGGGTCTTTTACAGGTAGCTTGACTATTTTTTTTTTCTTAAATAGGTTTGTCTTACAAATGCTCAGAACATTCAATCCCTTGTTTATCCAACTCAATGTTGTATTGACATGATTAGTAAATACATCTTCTTACTAGCACAGTGCTACTACTCAACTCTGTCTTACTTTTAGGTAGGGACTTGCTTCTCAACATCTCCTCTTGTTTTATGAATCCTCGAGAACAAGTGGACATGAAAATTTTATGAAACAAATACCATGGGGTAGTCCCACTCATTGTGAGGTAAACCGAAACCTTTTCTATGATATTCCAATATTCCTACTCATTGGAGGGAAATCCTACACTTAAGTATATTAAAGAAAAAATTTATGTTTATTAAATATTGTTAAACATTTTATCTCATAAAAATTGATTTAAACTTTAAATAATGTTAAACAATTTATCTAAGAATAATTGTATTAAAGAAATAAGGTATTTTTTACCATTCCAAAGAAAATGTGCAATGACCATAATTAAAAGTAAAAAATGGGAAAAAAATTAAGATCTGTAATATATATATATATATATATATATATATATATATATATGTGTTGGGGGGGTTGATGCACGTGTACATAATGTATATTTTTTCACACGGAATAATAAAGCATAGTGAAACTGCTTTTGGTTGAAAAATGTACTTTAGCACTTATTGTGAAATGAGATACACTATGTACATGCCAAAAACATTTCTAATCATTGATATTATGTGTGTGCCTGCGAGTGTGTGTATTTATATAAATGAAGGTGAAAGACATTCCCCACAAACTAGAAGTCATTTCACCTAATATTGAATGTACATGTGTGTGTGTGTGTGTGTGCTGATGATGATGCTTATTAACATCCACTGATACCAATTTCAACTCTCTTAGTGTCACAAAGATGACAAATTCTTCTATCTCAAGACAATTGAAAATTATTAGACATTGAAAAATACATAGCTTGATCATCTCGATATCGAACAAATTCTCAACCAAGTCTTCAGAGTTTATTTTGTATATGCTAACTAAATCAATATCATTGTCTAGCCATGGAGAGATAGGGTTGGAATAATTGTTAATACAATGGTGTGGTTAGTTGTTTTTCTAGCATTAAAACCTCCTAGCAAGCGGACATTGCTTTCTTTTCTTAATATATCATGTTATAAGTCATTGTAAGGACAATTTTTATCTAGATTTTGTTTCTTATAAAAGGTAGAATTAATAGGTGCAAAATAACATATTGTTATATGAATCTTCTTAGTATTGGTATCTTAAATCTCCATCCACATGTATTGATTAAAAATATCTTTCTTGTAAATCCTAAAATGAGGAAAAGTGTTATTGTTTCCGTAACAATCTATTCTTTCGATCACTCTAGGGTAGGACCTCTTATTTCATACCAACCACAAGACAATTCCTTCTATGTTAGGGACCTTATATTTGCCATGCTCCCAAGTTTCAACAAGCAATATAATATCAATTTCACTCAGGTTCCAACTTAACATGTGACCTTTGCTCCATGGAAATCCATGTTAGTTCCAAGAGAGAATTCAAAGTGTCCCAAATTCCTATTTATTAATATCTTTTTTTGCCTCTATCCCTAATAATAGTTTTTCTATTCCCGATTATTGCTCATTTTAATTCCTTCCAGGATTCTCTTACATTTTGAACTTCCTTTCTTAATTTAGCTTGATCTTCTGGATTGTGATCTTCATTTATACATATTCCTATCCCTTTTAGACTTGGGTTTTTACTAGGTATTCCATATTTATGGTCATTATATCTTATCTTAACATGAAATAACTTGTTTTGTGTCCAATTATTTCTCCCAACCTCTTTGCTCCTATGTGACAAGTTGTTTCAATTTGTATTTTTTCTTGTAGTTTTTCCTTGAATAGTGCTAGCATGTCCTCTTCTTTATCCTCTTTCAAATAAAATTACGAGGTTAACGGACCTTTTGTTATGCTCATGGTTTAACTATATTATCTTATTAATTTCCTCTTTGATGGGTTTGATATCTAATTTACCCTCCAAACTATTTAGGGCCAAATTGTTATTTAGTTTTTCTTTTGACCTTTTCTTCTTGGCGCTATTATTTCTTTTATCGGCTTTTCTTTTCTATTTTTTGTAATCTAATCTCAATTTTATCCAACTCTATTATTTTAATGCCTATCTATTTCCAAATCTTGTCTTTAAATGATGCAAACTTATTATCAAGAATTACCCATAACTTTGTTATAAGTTTGACTTCTCTTTCATCCCTAGTTTATCTAATGCGTATATATTCACAAAGACTATCTAGGGTTACTTTTCTAGGTCTCCCATTGAGAGTTGCGTTTGGTAAAAATGGTGAATTGTTCATATTGGAACAAAGAAATAAACAATACATAAATTAAAACCAAGTTTGGGGAAAGGAACGTGTGCACCTAGTTAGTTCAAGATCATTGATTAGTGTTTCAAAGGTATGCTATGAAAATGCTCAGTGAAAATGCCTGAGTGAAAATGACCAATGAAAAGGCCCACTCTAAAAAACTTTGAAATAATTAGAATGATAAAGAAATAAAGAGGAAATAAATTATAACCAAGATTGGGAGAAGAACTTTGTGCACCATATTAGTTCAAATTCATGGATTAAGGTTTCATAGGTATGCTGCAAAAATTCCTCAGTGAAAATGCCCCATGAAAGGGCCTTTGTGGAAATGCCTCAATGAAAATTTCATGTGAAGTGCCTCGGTGATATATGTATATATATATATATCACAAAGACATTCCAAACCAACCAAAAGCAGTTTCACCTCTTGGTTGGTTTGGAATGTCTTTGGAATGTGTGTGTGTGTAAAAGGATGATAAGTCATGTCCTTCATAAAAATGTATGACTATCATTAATTACAATATTGATTGTACACCATACTAATATTATATTCTATATAGTAAATATAGGATTTTGATTACTAGTACAACATAAATGATTATACATCATAATATCATGGAAATATACTTTAGGTATATTACAAGTCTTCACCCTTTTAAAAATTATTTTCCTTCAAAGCATAGGTTGAAAAACACTTCTTCCTATACAATGATCCATCCTCATATGACTTTATCCTATTTGTTAAGG
The DNA here is from genome assembly GCA_027924585.1 of Larix kaempferi. NCBI lineage: Eukaryota > Viridiplantae > Streptophyta > Pinopsida > Pinales > Pinaceae > Larix > Larix kaempferi. Next base: position 2,731,076 of record BSBM01000639.1, read on the forward strand.
ATGAGGACATAAGGCTATAAGATGTTCAAAGTTTTGAACAATATTGTCACACCAAGAAGGGATCAATTCATCCTAGGCATATTCTTTCTCAAACTCTTTGATGATAAGATTTGGATTTTCTCTTCTTTATTGTTAACTTCGAGATGTATCGATCTTTGGATGCTTTGATATGTAAGTACAATATTGACTTTGATTAGATACCTTTTGATGATGATAAATTGGATGCTTCAATATGCAAATACAACACTCACTCTAATTAGGTACATTTTGATATTGATACATTGATTCTTTCATGCCATGACTTTTGTGATTTGGGTGTCGATATGGAACCTTGATAAGTTGATCAATCTTAATCTTTTCATTATTGAATTTTGTCGTCACGTTAATAGGTGATATTTTCATCTTCACTAGTGTGTCAATGAATTCATTAATGATCGATAAAATGCCAATCATAATTGAATATGTAGATGTCGACTTGTAACTTAATTTTTTTTGAAATGATTTTATATATATTCTTTCATTGGTAAGGCTTCATCAGTGATGACACTCTGATTTATAGTTTCAATCAGTTTTGTGAGGTTTCTTTATCTGTAGTCTCGACTTCTAAAAAATTTAGTGATTCACTCACATCCTTGAATGTCGTTTTGTGTACTTTCATGATTGATATATCTTTATTTTTTAATTTTTTTACTTATGTAAGAAGAATCTGACTATGATTCTTCAAATGATTAATTTCCTTGCCTTTATCTAATAAGACCTTGCCAATATTTTCCTTTCCATCCTACTTTCCTTATGATTCTTGATCATATTTAATTGCAACATCTTGTCTAATCAATGCTTGAACTTTTACTTGTAAGTCACATTTTTTTCTCTGATAGTCGTAGTTCATTTTGAGCTCTCAAAAGCTTATTAAATTATTGTTCTAGTTTACACTATAGGAGATGTACTTCATGTTGAAGGCCTTCTTTAGCATTTTCAAGATGTTTAATTTCCATTGTGAGGGATTCTTTTTTTGTCTTGTCACCTTTGTTGTTAGGTTATAGAATCTCTGACTTCTCCTCTTTTAAACTTTTTATTTGTTCAAGCAACCTCTGATTAAGGTTCCTTAACCGAGAATTTTTTTCATCCTTTTCTGATTATTCTTTTCGAGAAGTTGATTCTCCTATTCTGATTTATGATTGCACTGCTTTATATATTTTGAATTCTTGATTTGTCCGAGTAGTTTCTTATTATGATTTTTTAAGTGAGAAATTTCTTTGTCTTTCTCTAATAAGACTTTTGTCACTTTTTAAAACTTTTTCTAATTCTCTATGATTTTATTATTGATTTCGATCTAAATTTGATAAGACATCAAGGAGATCTCTATTATTGTCTTGCAATATTATTTCCTTTGTTAGGTGTGTTGTGGAAAAATTTGCACAAGTGCACTCTTCCACTTGGTAAGGGGCTAATCCTTGTAGATTGCTGCAAGGCCTCAGTCCTTGGAGCCCCTTTTGATGATGGTTTGGTATTCCTCCAAGTGACCCTACAAGAGATTGTTAGTGTAGTTCACATTCAAACATGAAAATATTGAAAAAAACAAAATGAAAGAGATGGGGGGAGAATGCAAACTCCAACAACGACTAAAGTTATGTTAAACCACTCTTCTGATTTCCCAATGGAATAGTTGTACAACACCTAGGAGGTGAAGGCTTCAAGGGAAGCCAACAATATCCCTTAGGTAGGCCTTTCTTGTCCAAACTAAATGCTAAGATTATGGAAGAACAATGGAGAGAAACACTTTCCCCTTGATGGAAGGTGACAAGGGAGCTTGGGAATTCCTACAATGGTAGGAAATGGTGGGATATGAGGAGGCTCCAACTCAAATCCAACAACATAAACTTGCTCTAATTTCTCTCTACAAAATGCATGCCAATGGCTTCCCTTTATAGGCCAAGAGGTGGCCATCAAACAACTAGATCCAAATGTGAACTCTCCCCCTTCATGAACTAGTTCCAAGGTAGACAAGGGGGGCTGATTAATGCCCCCAAGTGTGTGAGGAGTCGAATTCTGATCCTTGGGGAGGATTGAGTCTTTAATGCATCGCTGGGAGTAAGTGGTCCCGTTGTTTTGACAATAGTGCGGTTATCAAAGGAAAAGCTGCGTGGATGTAGTGCGGGCATTGTTCAAGTAAATTGTGTTATAGCGCAGGTCAATTGTGTAATACCTGTGCTACCCTTTGTTTTGACTGTTTCTTGGCACTTATGGACTCAGGTTGTGTTTTGGATCTGTTGAGGATGCATGTGATGAGATGCATTCTTTATGTTGATGACGCTTTACTAGATGAATCGCCGAAATGTTGCATGTGTGCGAATTTTAGGTGTTAACATATGCCCCTTGATGTATGAGGTTCAAAGGGTACTGCAGAGTCGATAATGCATCATGTTTTCTGTTGTTTCTCTCTTGTTATGTAGGACGAAGCATATGTGTACAAAATAAGGTTCTCCCACAGGGGAAGATTGTTGGTGACGATCATTGGAGCTGTAATAAAGAATAGTTTTTATACAAACGAAGCGGGCATACCCATGCCCGTGAAATGTTGTTAAAGTGATTACAATGAGAGAGGACAAAGGTTTTGACTCTACTATACTGTTGGGACATGGATGAAGGAGACTTCAATCCATGTTAGAGTAAATTCCCCCATAGCTTCTGTGAAATATTGAAGAAGTGGAACTGTTGGTGACCATGATGAAGACACTGTGGTGGGGGACTAAACTTGGTATGTAAATCTTCCTGAGGGATTCACCGTACCGAATAGACTTCTATCATGATTTCCAAATGTGAACACTGCTACCTTCAAAAGTACATTTACCCCTAATGCGATGACATGTTGACGTCAAGAATAGGGGAAACCACTTAGTTAGGGAGCATTAATGACTCTCCCTACTAAGTTCAAGGTGATCCCTTATAGTGATTGAAAGGGATCCCAAGGTACAAATGTAACTACTACAACTCTTGGAATATAGTGTTTTGACATCAACAAGAGCTGAAGTATATTATAAGATGAGGTTCCTATCTTGAGAACCGATATCATATTGAAATGAACTGGTGGATAGACAGACCTAAAACAAGACTGGTTGATAAGTGTGGGGATCATAACTTCCTTTGATTGAAGTAAACATGGGGAGTGGGGACAACAACTTTTCTTTCGAGATGGCACATATTGAAGCTGGTGGAAACAAAATGCAAGTGAAAGGGATTTGATGGAGACGCAAAACAAATGGTAATGGTAATCGGAAAAAAAAAAGATATTGTTGAGCATATGGAGACTCAAATACATCGATCAAAGGTGACCATGGTTGTTGCCAAAATAATATGGTGTTCCCTCAATGTAAGGTGACGAGGGAACTTATTTGTACATAAAGAATATCGATGGGGTCCCCAAAGTTTTGGGTGTATGGAGGGGATAATTTGATGATGGGTGGAGTCCCCACAATTTTGAGTGGATCGGGGGACACTTTCCAATGATGAAGTGAGGGATAATTTTTTGACGCAAAGTCGGGTGACCCATGAAACGATGCTATGCAGTATATACCTGCGGGATTCACTGAATAGAACTGGTTGTGTTTGAGGGTGGGGGGCCCTTAGGTGTCTTTGCGGGACTGATGATAAGAGGGGTATTGCAAATGGTAAAGTGCTCATGGAGGTATGAGGGGGATTTGTGAATCATTCTCATAACATGTGCCGAGGGATCTGACGATTGTCTACTTGGTGGAGTAAATTCCCAAATGAAAAAATGATACTCTAAGAGGGGTCTTTTCAAGTTGGGTCATATGCCTCGGACTTGTGGGGGGTCGACATCATTGATTCCAATTGATGATGGGGATGGCCATGGTGCACACACCCATGGGGGAACATGCTATTCAAGGGAATGATGTTGAGGGCACATCAAGGCCATGAATGAGGACCATATGGTTATCAATGGGAGTACTGGGAAATGCATTATAAATGGAGGGTAAATAGAGTCTATATGCCAGTTTCAAAAAAATACCTGTGGTGGGGTGCGTGTCCCTTATTGTTAGAGATTTGGAGTCTTATTCGTATAATGGAAAAACAAGAGGCTCCATATTGGCCTAATCACAGTCCTGCACATGTGGTGCACATACCCAAGTGTAGTAAAATTCATACCCAATGTATTGACAATGCAAAAATCATATAACCAAAAAAATGCATACATGTGGGGTACTTGGATAGAAAATTAGTGTCCCAGTGACATTTGTAGAAATCTGGATTGGTTGCTTCCATGTCAAAGAGATCGAAGCGCTAGTCGTCGTGTTGTGAATGGTTTTGGAAACGGAGTTACGGTTTATCTGTGGCATCAGTTGGAAGTTTGGTTCAAATGAGTATAAAATAGGGGTGGCGCCCACTTTTCAAAATCATTCGTACGTTGTGCCACCGACCTCCTAGAGTGAATTTCGGGCGTTTCTGGGAGATCTGGTGTACCGTTCATCGAGCTGGGAGTTCCAGGTATGCCTGACCCATGTACTCTTTAATTTTATTCTAGTAGAATTAGGGTTCGGATTCCCCTAGGTGGCTAGGGGTCCCTTTTTATGTTTTTAGGACGACCATCACTGGCCGCGCAAGATTTTTGAAAAATCCCGCACTGTCATAGAGTGAGATTTTAGCGTGATTGTTCCTCGAACAGTCGTGCGATCGAGCTATATATATCCTATGCGTTGGTTCAACACGGCCGAATAATGTTTCAACCACGCTACGTGCGGATATGATGTAAAATGTCGCGCTATGTTTTTACAAGTTTGATGGGTGATCATTTCCTTGTGCAGGTGGTTGTTGGTTATTGATGGCACACGTATGAGATGTTGAATGGAGAGAGAGAGAGTATGATGACCTTTGAGCGGTTTTGTTAGCCGACCGAGGGCTTACGCGATGTTGGGATCTTGAATTTCTTCAAGATCCCTCTGATGCAGTCAGTTGATTACCTCTTGTGGCAGCTTCTAGACATGTGGGTCTTGGACCAAGGAGTGTTTCACATACGAGGTGAGTACTCGAGCATCATGACTCAGGATATTTATTTCTTGACTGTACTGATTCCCCGAGGGGTAAGGGAGCCTATCCCTCCACAATTAGTGGGGGATACGGTCCACACATTAGTGGATTGGTACTGCGGTGGTGACCAGAGTTCTGTGATATCTAGTGGAGTGTTGGTGAGCCATCTGAGAGCTCTACTGGTGGAGGCTGTTGCGACAGCCATTGTTCATGTATTGGGGTCCGGGTCCCCCAAATGGATCACACGGGGGCAACTTCAACTAGTAGAGAGGTTGATGGTGTGGCATGGGGTTCGCTGATGCTGCATTCGATAATGCAGCATATGACATATTTGCATCATGGTGGTGGGAGACGCACATTCTGCTACGGTAGTGTGTTGTGCTCCTACTTATTTAAGCATTACCCATCGTTGCGGCCATAGGTGGTGGTGCCTGCAAGGGGGCCAAAAGAGCCATGGATGGATTTTTGGGGGCGCATTATGCCTTTTGCTAGTGGTGGGCCTATTTTATGCCACATGTGCTAGATGTATGGGAGGCACGCATAGGACGACCAGAGAGGTATCCTTGGAGAGGGATGGACTTCCGAGGAGATCTGTAGCTACTCGTTCTTGCTGGCGGTTTCAACACGATTGGTATGTTTTTATGGTTTTGTACTTTTCGCATATATATTTGTACATACTTTATTTTCTGCACTTTTATGGTATATATGTTTATAAGGTAATGATGATGGTTTTATCCTTTTTGATGCAGATGTTGGTCCTGTAAGGCCACCTCATAGGCCAAGACCGAGGAGAGATTAGCCAGCTACCGCGGTGGGGACAACCATTGGAGGAGTAGGTGCGACCGAGGGTGGCATTTCTCGAGCAGGATGAACCGATGTTGGAGGAACTGCGGCAGGGAGCAGCTAATGGAGACTGGAAATCCATTGTGATAGCTAATTTAGAGTGGATGTTTGGTGGGATTTCGGCTGGGGTTGATGAGTGGGATTGGGCCAACCTCGAGGATGATGAGGTGGACTTGACGCTTCACCTACCAGCTGAGTGTGGGAAAGCTTGGCGGAGGATCATGCGGCGGGTGACAGTTTCGTTCCATGTAGAATGGGAGGTGCAGGGAGGAGCAGTCCCTCCTCTGTGACAGTGTCCATTGCAGGGGCCATAGCAGGCGCAAGGGGAGGTTGTACGTCCATTGGCTATTTTGGGACCCCAAGATCCACCAGTTAATGGGGAAGCTTGATTTTTTTTTTATAGGGTCGATGAGCACCATTTTTGTATGTATACATTTTTTATGAGCCTATGGGAGGCGGGTTTTTGATGTATCCCCCATAAGGCTACAATGTATATTCCCTAGGAGGGCCATTTTTTGTACATGAAAGACATTTTTTATGATATATATATATATATACACACCATTTTTTAGCACATGATGTATGCATCTCTGTATGTATGTGATGTATGTGTATTTTGCTTTATGTTTCCTATGTGTTGATGTAATGCACATGTAGTAGTTGATACTAGCATATTTGTTTTGGGCATGTGTGATCGACTGTAGGACTTGTGATGATGAGATACATGTATGTGTAGTTGTAGGTGAAAAACATGGACATATTTATGTATGATTGATATGCAAAGTTATGGAGCTGGGTGATGTACTATGTGCCAATTCACTACCTCATTGGCGATAGAGTCAGTGAATGCATTGGCGTTTCTCGGTATATGTGTGAAAGTTATGGTTTCAAACTGTCGAATGAGAAGGCGCACGTGCAGAAACTTTCAGAAGAGGAGCGAGTTGCAGACATGGAATACATTATTCAACTGCAATACGACTAGTTGTGATTCGAGCTACATTTGTAGATGGTGAATGCCTAGGTGTAGGGCATCGATTAATAGACCTATTACGAAATCATACTCTACTTGCTTGTTTTTTATTGCCCCTAAGCATACCCTATTGGTGTGGTGGATTGTATGAGAGGGGGAATATATAACCCAAGCAGCGGATGTTAGATTTTTGGACCATCGATTGGCACCATCCACATATCCTATGTAGATGTACATTGGAGAGGCCATCTGCATTTGAAGAAGAGAGGTAGTTTACTTTATTAATTCGAGATAGTGTGAAACGAAAGTAAAGTTTTTGACACAAAATAAGAATATCAACGGTTGGTTTCAGAAGTCTTGTTTGTGCTAGGGGGTACAAACCTCCTATTTTGGAAGCTAATTTTTTGGGAATGCTTGCAGGTGGTCTGCATCTTCGTCAGAAGACAAGGAATCACTGCAAGTGAGGACACCAGCTAAAGGAGATTCTACATCGATGGTTTCTGGGAAGGTCGGTACTACCTCCTCAATTGGTGACGCTTGCAGGGTTACACAGGGTGTTTGTAATTGATCTTGCATTCTCATCAGTTCAAGACAAGTTTTCCATTCGGCGTGCAAATTGGGGAACTAAAAGGAGAAATGGGTGGTCTCTCCACAAGATCGGCAAGGTCGTGGTACACGGGGACGAAAGTGTTCTTGGTCTTATTGGGTGTTTATTTTCTCCATTATTCATGCGATAGCATGAGGAGGGAGCATATGGGTGGAATGCCCACATGAATTGCATTCATTGTGTGATGGAATCATCGTAAGTTTAGATGGGTCTTGTGATATTACAGGCTCTACCACATTTTCTACCGTTGGCGCAAATTCTGTGGGAGGGGTGACTAATGGCGTCGTCGATGTGGTGATCACATTAATGGGTGTTACTTCTTGGTGTAAGAAGGGGGGTTCCTCAATTGTTACTTGAGTGAGACGAACTGTTGCCAATGCTTCTCAGTATCGAGGGATTTGGGGGCAATGGAGCGTATAGTATGCTTGAGTGGAGCTTTCGAAATCCGTGGGATTTGTTCAATATTCGGGCATGGTATTTGTAGAGTGCCCCCGAGGGGATATAAATTTCTTCCACTTGGGGGGTGGAAGGCCAATCATAACCCTTGGCTCACGTCTGAAGATTTATATCCAACGTTTAGATATTTTGGAAAGAGCCATCACCGAGTGGGAGAGGATCTTGTTCTTATATAACTACCACTTGATTGGAAAAGGGTTGTTGTAACACTGTTGTTTGTGGTTGGGGAGGATTCATTTCCTGAGGAGGGTTCGTCACCATCTTACTTTCAGCTTCCATTTAATGTTGGAAGTCGGGGATAAGAGGAAAATGACATGTGTAAGGACCATAATCACCACAAATGGAGTAACAATATTTGGTTCTTAGGGGAATATTCTTCCCTTGTTTGGGGGGATTGTTAGTCCGTTCATTTGGATCACCTGTATTCTAGTTTTGCTTGGGGGGGGGGATTTCCCCCTTGCCCCATCTACTGATTTTGTTGGTTATTACCTTTCTTCTTCCCCTGATTCTATGGATTCTGGGGTTTGCGGCATTCAACTGCTCATATTGTTGAGCTTGTTGAACTAGGTTAACCCCCATGTGGGGGGGATTTTGTTGACTAGGTAGGCATGGGAAAGGGTAATACAGGTTAAATCCTAGTGGTGGGATAAATGAAGTTTGCATTCCATAAGAGGTGGGCATAGGAATGAATCGCACCATTGGTGGTGTGGGAACCGTCATTGCTTGGATAATGTTTGGGTAGGTAGGAATATATGGTCCATACTATAATTTACCAAGTGATGGTGTTGCTACTGGTGTAGGGGGGTACCGACGCAGGTGGCATGGATGGGTAATACATAACCATTTTGAATGGCACCAATGTGGTAGGAGGAGCCTTTCCTAGATGGGAAATGGACCCAATAATCCCATCTGTCGAATATGACTAGAGAGAAGGTGTAGGATCCAATGACCGATGTCGAGGGGAATCAGGGAGGATTGTGTAAAGGTAGCTGGATTATGCATATATGAGGTCGAAATCTTGTGCTTTCAGAATGGCCTCTTCCTCACTTTGTGGCACAAAGGTCGTGACATCTTTAGCTATCGAAGGTTGGAGAGATTTGATAAACTAATCCAACATAAAGGGAGGTTGTATTTCAATCTTACATAGTGTGCGGAGTCTACGCCACTCTTGGAAGTGGTCCGTGATGTGGGTAGAAGTATTTTGATGAAACTCAGTCGAGGCCTAGATCATGTCAGATTGGAAATTGAAAGTATGTAAGAAATGTAGTGGCCAATGTCACAAATGTGAAATGGGTCCCACTTTCTAGGTTTACGTACCACTTTGCTTCTGTTCTAGTGAGGGTACTTTGGAAGAGGTGAAGCCTCACAGGGTCATCCACTATGTTGTTAGATGAACACTATAAGTGGAAATACATAACGTGGTTAGTGGGATCATCTCCCTGTTTTCTTTCAAATATGGGAATGTCAGAAGGAAGCTTTTCGGGCATAGCCAGCCATGTTGCATCATGAGCGATGGGATCATTAGTCATTTTGGAAAAATATGGTAGAAACTACCCATGAATGGTAAGGTAGGGACAATTGGTCTTTCCATTCTATTTGGGATGTGATTTCTACGAGGGGGAGACCCAAGTGGTGTTGTAAACAGTGGTTGACCTCCTATGAGAGAGGAAGGTTCAAAGGGATCCGAGGGATCTCCATGGGGAGAAGCTAGTGGGGGAATACTTCCGATGGGGGAAGAAGTGGTGTAATTAATAGATTCTCTAAGGGTAGAAAATGTACCTAAAAAGGTTTGGACTTGACTAGATTATTCTATCAATGCTTCTTGGGAACGACCCCGGCTTGAATTTCCTCCACGTGTAACACGAGGGAATGGTGTCAAAACTCCCCTCAAGGGAGGGGATAGGCCTTGCAGTCTACGAGACTGTCTTAGGATGTTGTTTTGTTCCTCAATGGTGAAGGGTTTGTGTTAATATGAGAGTGATAGTGGAATAAACACAATTGAACAAATGCAAAAATATGCTAACCACAACAAATGCAAAATAGTGCGATAAGTGAGTGATATGTGCAATGTCAGTTTTAGTGCATGAGACCCCACATGTAGGTTCTTTTTATTATCAGTTTAGTGAAGTTGTAGTTAAAAAGAAAATAAATGTAAATTCCCTAGAAGACCTAACGTCCTTCCTCTCGAATGTAACTAGGCCTCCCAAAATCACAGTTGATGGTGATAGTGGTATCCACTCACCAATCGAATAGTGAAGATAACAAAGAGCTACTTCTACTAGCGATGGGGCCAATGATCCAATCAAGAAGACTTGGAAACACCTCCCAACGGCAATAGCTAACTTCACGAGTCAATCGCACTCACAATTGCTCCTTGGTGACATCCTAAGCTAGGCCACTAAGAAACCTTGCGTCAAGTGTGGATCAGTGGTTCGGCCTACACGGTATAGTTTCATCTCCCTACAACAAGCTAAGTGGATTGTAGGGGAGAGAAGATAAGACATACCTCAGTGTTCACCTCCTTGGTCATGGCGCACTTCTGATCCATGTTTTCTTTTAACACTTGCTTATAGCGGGATTTTATAAGTATCCTATGAGACAACAATGCTATGTTTCAAAATATTGCTAATGAAACTAGATTGGTGGGAATTAATTGATGCCTATCCCAATCAATCCTACCTAACTCAAATATTGTTTTGTGACCTCCTGTGGATGATTTTAGTTGGTTAAGAAAATTGCAATGTTGATTTTGAGGGGTTTGAATGTTTCACTTATGGAGTGTAAGAGGGGTATTTCACAATCCCTATATTTCTAATTCACCAAGCTCACATGAAGTGCGAGGTGAAGAGCATACTAGGATTGGAAGAGTCTTTATGCCTCTTATTGTGTGCTAGTGGTGCAAACACATGTGATGAAAGCAAAAAACGATTATGTCAGCAAATTAACTAAAAGAGTATATCAAAGAAATGCGCACTTTTGACTCTAAGAGATGCTCATGATGCTTTGCAAAATCAAATATTTCTAACTAATAGACAAGTGTGCAATGGAGGTAGTTCACACTTCTCACCCTTTTTTCTGATTCACCAAGCTCACATGAAGTGTCAAGGTGAAGAGCATACTTCAGGCGAGAAGTATCTTTAGGTCCTTGCTTGTGTGCAAAAAGTGTTTTCTACACTAGCAATACTACTAAAAACAACATGTCGATTGATGCATAAACAAGAAATGGTCTTGAATACTAGTGACAACAATGGGGGCCGTTGAAATCCTCAAAGTTGGTTACCTAGGTAAGTTTCAAGAGATATGTACTCTTTACTTCCTAATATTGGTCTAGGTGTACTAACTACTAAAAAATTAAGTAATTGGGTGAATTAGACTTAATTTAAGTTCACTAGTAAGTAGCAATTGGGCTGCCAAACTAAGCTATGAAAATAAAAAGCAAATAAACAACAATAGCGCGGCTAAACTAGACTCTTTCGCGCGGGTTAATACAAAACAGATGTGCTATAGTGTGGGTAATGCACTAGCCTTCCACGCGGGTGCGATGAGCGGTGTAACATGATTCTGACACTGGTAATCTGCGCTATGCGCGTGACTGTCTGAGTCGATTCCACGCTATTAGCGAGGCAGAGATGTCGGGAACTACGTGACTGCGGAAAACTAAATGGGTTTGTGATGAGGCCAAATTCTGGAAGAAAGAGGTGGAATACCTGATCTTCTATAAGTGGAAAATACCTACAATTAGCTACTTAGCATAAAACAACCTAGTTTAAAAAGAAATGAACAAAAATACGTGTGGTCTCCATTAGAATTGTTGTGGAAAAAATCGCACAAGTGCACTCTTCCACCTGGTAAGGGGCTAAGCCTTGTAGGTTGTTGCAAGGCCTCAGTCCTTGGAGGCCCTTTTGATGATGGTTTGGTATTCCTCCAACTGATCCTGCAAGAGATTTTTAGTGTGGTTCACATTCAAACATGAAAATATTGATATCAAAATGAAAGAGATGGGGGGAGAATGCAAACTCCAACAACAACCAAAGATATGCTAAACCACTCTCGTATTGCCCAATGGAATAGTTGTACAACACCTAGAAGGTGACGGCTTCAAGGGAAGTCAACAATATCCCTTAGGGAGGCCTTTCTTTTCCAAACTAAATGCTAAGTAGATGGAAAAACAATGGAGAGAAACACTTTCCCCTTGATGGAAGGTGACAAGGGAGGTTGGGAATAATTACAATGGTAGAAAATGGTGGGCTATGAGGAAGCTCCAACTCAAATCCAACAGCATAACCTTGCTCTAATTTATCTCTACAAAATGCATGCCAATGGCTTCTTTTTATATGCCAAGAGGTGGCCATCAAACAACTAGATCCAAATGTGAACTCTCCTCCTTCATGAACTAGTTCTAAGGTACACAAGCGGGGATGATTAATGCCCCCAAGTGTGTGAGGAGCCGAATTATGATCCTTGGGGAGGATTGAGTCTTTAATGCACCGCTGGGAGTGAGTGGTCCGGCCGTTTTGACAGTAGTGCGACCATCAAAGGAAAAGTCGCGTGGGTGTAGTGCGGGCATTGTTTAGGTAACCTGCACTATAGTGCGGGTCAACTATGTAATACCCATGCTACCCTTTGTTTTGACTGTTTCTTGGCACTTATGGACTCATGTTGTGTTTTTCGGATCTGTTGAGGATGATTGTGGTGAGATGCATTCTTTATGTTGATGATGCTTTACTGGATGAATCACCGAAATGTTGCATGTGTGCGACTTTTAGGCATTAACAAGGTGTTTGAATGCTATATAATTTTTATCAACATTTATGATAAAAGCACCAAATTTCCCAATATTACATCGATTTCCTTAATTTGTAAGACATAGAAACCACATTTTTGAGATTATTAGTTGATGTTCAATTGTAAATTATTAATCTCATCATCATAATCTTGTGGAAGAGCTCTTTTAATTTTCTCTTTTGTAATTTGTGATTTATTTGCCAACTTAGTATTGATATAATCTCCTTCAATAGTGAAGTCAATGGCAATGCTTACAATCTCATTCTAGATCCTCCCTAACGTATGCATGAAAATATTATTTACTTCTAGACATACTTCGAATTGAATTGAACCTTCATTTCCATTTTAACCTAATGGAAATTACAACTTACCACTTAAAATTGTATCCTTTCACTTATGGGCCGAGTTTTATATCTTCTTTGATAGACTTTAGCTTTTCCCTTAATACTTAGTACTTATTTGAATTGTACGCCTTTATTTAATAAGAATATCTCTTAATAATGTTAACACTTACACCTTTTATATCCTTTTAATTGGAAAGTATGTCATTTTTATGTAAATTGTTTTTTAGTTTACTTCTATTCCACTTTTTAATTATAACTGTTTTCACATTATTCAAGTTACCAATATTTTCACTTATTTACTCTTACATAACTTGCTTTTGACTTTATTTCTATGCCAATAAAGAAATTTTTTCTTGAATTGAACTTATTCATGTGCACTTTAAATAAATTGGAAGAATTCTTTTTTTTTTAATTTTTTCTTGAATTGAACTTATTCACGTGCACTTTAAATAAATTGGAAGAATTCTTTTTTTTTTTAATATTTTCTTACTACCTATGTGAAAATTCAGTTTACTTATGCCAAATATGGAATCTTTTTATTTTTAGTTTTTTTCTTATTATGAGATCAAGATTTGACCACCAACTAAACAAAACCACTATGAACTATGAACCTATATATTTCTTGAGAGATAAATACTTATTATTTATTATTAACTCATATATGTTTTATAAATATACGTAAAAGATGATAAATCATATCCTTTAGGAAAATGTATGACTATCATTAACTACAATATAACAAATATATTAAATTATTTTACACCATAATAAATATTATATCCTATATAATAAATATATAATATTGATTACTAGTACAACATAAATAATTATACATCATGGTTATAAATATCCTAGAAAAAGAGGTGAAACTAAATCTGATTGGTAAACTATTACTTGAGTTTGCGTGGGTCATATAGTGCACGTCTTAATAGGATACCAACTTAGTCTCCGAGCCATTTGGGAAAAGAGAAAATAGCTCACATATCAAACATTGGAATGTCGTTATTGGGCACTAATCAAGATTTTATTTGCAAATGGACTGTGTGTGAGGTACAAATATGAGTGTTACTCAACTAGTTGAAAGATTTGATATGATTCACATACTTGCACTAGTTGTGTCAAGATGGTCATACTAGGATGACACTCTTTTTTATCCCACTTCAGGATGTGACGTGGAACTTTGAGTGGATTCTCATACTTGTACTGATTATTTTATTTATTTTTTATTTCTTTCAATATTTTATAATTAAAATTAAGATAAATATATGTTATATTTTTCTTAGAATATCGATTATTAGTAATGTTAAAATAAAAAATACAAGAACGTAGGATTAGTCTCGATATGTTCATGGAAACAAGACCCTTTTTAAGGTATTGTTTCAGGTTCATCGTAACAATGGTTCTATGTGGATTGTAATGGTTGGGAATTGGAAAACTATAGTTGAGTGGCTCTAACTGCTAAAGTCCATGAAGATGTACATACCCTAACCCCATCAAACTTGAACTTATAACTTCCGAGGAGGAACACATATTCTTAACCGTTAGGCCCACTTAAATTGTACAATTATTCTCAATATAATTTGATTTGGTTATGAATAAAATAAAAAGTTATAAAGTTCAAATTTCTTCATATTAATCATTCTCTCCATAAATAAATTAAACATAATTGAAATTATGTATAAGCTATTAATAATTTTTCTAATAAATATTAGAGCATAAATTAAATATACGTAGAAAGAATAACATTAAATAAATTAAACATGATTGAAATTATGTATAAGTTAAACATAATTGAAATTATGTATAAGTTATTGATAATTTTTCTAATAAATATTAGACCATAAATTAAATATAAGTAGAAAGGATAACATTTTTATGAGAATCACTTAAGATATACTCTAAAAATATCACGATTTATATAATATTAAAAAAAAGCCATTATATATTTAAATTTAAATTTAATAATAAATAAATAAACAAACAATATCATGATTTAGGTAAGATTCCAAAAAATCATTATAAATTTAAAAAATAAATAAGTAAAAATTCAATGTAAACTTGCTCTATTTTATTTTAATTTCTAAGAATAGAATATTCTAACATGAGAGAAAGACACGTTTTCTAGAAGTAAACATCTTATAATAAAACCCATAATGTGATTTATAGAAAAATGCATGGAAACACACGTGTTTCTTAATTAATACACAATTTATATAAAGCCACTATTTAATTAATTTCAATAAAGATGGCCGTCCGTTGGATCCATGGTGGAAGTCCTTACTAATAAGCAAAAGGAAATCATACTCATTATGGTGGACGTCCTTACTATTGAGGACAAGGATATGATAATCATTATGGGGAAGTCCTTCTTAATAAGCAAAAGGAAATCATACACATTTAAATAGTATAGTTAAATTAATGATTTTAGATCAAAATAAAGGTCCATAAAGGTTATTGGCATTTTTTTTTAACATTTGAAAATTTCATATTTATTTTAAAAATATAATTAAATTTATGAAATTAATTAAAAATAAAGATTATAAAAATTAAATTAATCTCTCATATATATATATATATATATTTGTTTTATTTATTATAAATGTTGTTATATAGTTGTTATATTGTTTTATCTATTAATTTTGATGTAAATATTGGCATAATTTAACGTTTGTAAGTCTGATTTAAGTTTGAGGCAAATATCCATGTATGAAGATAGGAAGCAAACACATCTCCAGTCCAATTCGCGCAAGTCTGAGGTAAATTTTTGCGCATGAAGCTAGGGTTTAGAAGTTTGCAAATAGATCCGCGATCTAAGATCAATTGAGGAAATTTGAGGATGCAATATGAGGAAAGTTGAGGAGGCAATCTAGGGTAAGTTTAATTGTGAAATTTATGAGGCAAGCTAGGGTTTAACATTGAATTTCTCCCGGCACCAAAGTTTGATGGATCTTACTCAAGTTTTGAGGCTAAAGCAAATATAACGCATTGGGGCAATTTAATGTCCTTGCAAGTCTGACTTGAGCAAGTTTGAGGCTGAGGAAAATCTAACACATTGGCACAATCTAACTCACACGCAAGTTTGATTAGAGCAAGTCTTAGGCTAGGGAAAATCTAATGCATATCGAATTTCTCATCAGCATAAGTCTGAGATGAACAAGTTTCAAGGCTAGGGAGAATCTAACACATATCAAGTACGAATCAAGTGCACAAGTTCCTTTATTTTTCTCTAGTTATTCTTATTGCTCTTATATATATATGAATAATTCACCACATATACCAAATATTTCCAAAGGGAGACCTAGCACAACTACCCTACAAACCCTTTGTGATCGTATAGACTCATTAGATAAAAGTATAGAATAAAGAGATGTTAAACTTCAAACATAGTTAGAAGCCATGCTTGAAAACAAATTTGCAACCATGCTTATAATAAATTTGCATCTTTTGAATAAAAGATTAAAAAAACTAGAGATAATGGAGATGATTACAAGTATGGAAAAACAAAGCTAAGAAACCAATCACTCAACCTAGCAAGGAGATGTTGCTACTTTAGAAAATATTAAATTGAAGGACATGATTAAAGAGCTAAAAGAAAAAGTAGCAAAAACTATGACCCTAAATAGTCTAGAACGTAAATTAGATATCAAACCTATTAAAGAGGAAATGAATAGGTTGTTAGAATTAGAATATGAGCGTAACAAGCAAGCTTTGAACCTTGTAATTTTCGGTTTAAGAAAAGAGGCAGAAGAAAATATGCTAGCCATAGTCAAAGCAGAACTACATAATCGGCTACAAATTGAAACAACCTAACTCATAGAAGCAAAGAGATTAAAGAAATTAATTAATAATAAAGAACGTGTCAAAGTTAGATCTACTAATAAAGAATGACACAATTGGCAAAACATTAAGTAAAAAAAGATCAAGAATAAATATAACAAACTTAGCAAAACCTCAAGTCTAAAAGAATAGATTCTCTTATAGAAAACTTTCATATCACAAAGCTTTTTCATGTATTGTTTTCCTATATTGTTAAAGGGCTATATGGTTAACGAGAAATATGTCATGTATTGTTAAAGGGCTTTATGGTTAGCCAGAAATAAAATGATTTTTTAAGGGAAAGAGTTAATACCAATTCAAGTAAGCCATTAAGTAAGGTATGCTTATGATGGAATAAGGAAGTTAGAAAAGATAAAATCTCCAAAAATCTTGAAATTACCAAATATTGATTACACAAAAGCATGGGAATACTTTGACATAGCAAAGCAAGGAAACCTAGGTTTATGCAGATCTATTGGAAATTTTATGTGTCTTCATCTCACCATATCTCTTTCAAAGTAGCATTTGGACAAGGATAAACTTAATAAAGTTTAAATGTGTGCCTTGTGGGTGCTATTAAACCTATCTACAAATAAAGGAGTATCAAGTATAAAAATTATGGGAGATTTGAAGTTAGTAGCAATTGGGCTAACGAAGTAAGACTTATAAAAAATATTGTAAAATATTAGTGGTCCTCAGATTAGATAATGAATAGTTGTATGGGCTTGTTGTACGTAATCTGAAAATGTCAGTGATCATAAGTAGATCAAGTGTTTTGAAAGAAATATTTAATTTATTTTTATAAAATTAATTTACTTCATTTGATAATGAAGTTTTGAAAGAAATATTTAATTTATTTGATTTGATAGTGAAAAACAACTTTTTCATTTAATTTACTTCATTTGATAATGAAGTTTTGAAAGAAATATTTAATTTATTTTATTTGATAGTGAAAAACAACTTTTTCATTTAGCAAGTTGTAATGCATATTGATTATATATTTTGATTTCTTCTTAAAGAGTAGATATAATTTATTTGTTTCAAATTAAAATCTTAAACTTATTTTTAAAAATATAAATATTTTATTATTAATAAAAGTATTTACAACTAAATTAAGTGTTATTTTTATATGAAAAAGTTTAAAAATTTGATGATTTTGTTTATCTAACAAGTTTTTGATTGGAATTGGGTTATTTATTTTTTAATAAATCTAAATTTTGTATTATTCAAGTCATGTTTCTGAATAAATTCCCACATCACCCAAATTAACAAATTTTGTATTTTTCATATTATTTTTATATGAAAAAGTTTAAAAATTTGATAATTTTGTTTATCTAACAAGTTTTTGATTTTTGATTGGAATTGGGTTATTTATTATTTATTATTTATTAAATCTAATTTTTGTGTTATTCAAATCATGTTTCTAAATAAATTTCCACATCACCTAAATTAACAAATTTAAACACCATTCTTTAAGATTTTAAAAATTTCTAAAAAAATTATCGATTTCCATCGAAATAGTGAAAAAGCAAAATAGTTAAACATGTAAGCTAAAAAAAGGCATAAATGAATAATACCAAACATTTCAAAACAAGTCCAAAGTTAACGAGTGCTTTCTAGAACTATAATTAGGAGAAGTTTCATGTGAAGTGAAAGCACATATTAAGTGATCTATCCAGACATGGAATAGTCGTCAAAGGCAATCATTAAATCACTATTTTTCAAAATCATCATTAACATTGAATGCAATCATGCAAACTTTATATCGAGCATCGAATATTTAAAATTGTGAATTATGGAAAACCATCCCTTTATTATGATTATTACGCCCATGCCATGGTTGACCCATGTGAGATGTACAGAGCGTATTATTAAAATCATTATACTTTATATATATTCTATTAAAAACCATACAGCGAGTAATAGAGTATAATTAATGCAAAAATATATTAATACTGTCACTACTTAAAAAATTATGAAAACCGGAGTCTCTTCCCAATGAAGTGGCATGGGTTTCGAAGAATTGAGATTGAGGGTATATATGAAGAGGCTTTGTTAATATCTCCATTATGCAATGGTACTATTGAGTGGCATGTTTCTCGATAGACGTTTAAAAAAGAAAAAATCATTGTAAATATTGTATATGTATTATGATTTTGTATTTAGTTCCCGGATGTGAAGTATATGTATTACTTAAGGGTGGGTGTGATAAGAGCATGGGTTTTCTCCAACCCCAATGGAATGTAGAAATATTCTTCTCTGGGGTATAGGTGTGGTTTCTAATATTAAGGTATAAGCCTCTACATTATATGATATCAGAAATTATTAAAAGTCATTGTATTTAGTAGGTGATGAACTTTGGTGATTTTTTTAGTTATCAGAAATTATTAAAAGTCATTGTATTTAGTAGGTGATGAACTTTGGTGATTTTTTTAGTTATCAAATAAGTATGGCAGAGGAATGTCAAGAAAAAGGAACCTTATAGAGTATGACTTTTGAAAGGATAAAGTGGAACCTTCAAGACCGTGTTGAGGTCCATTTCCTCCATGTTTGGTGTCTCAACAACTTTAACATTGATCATTTAGAAAATGTGGTTCTATTGCTTGATAAGAGTGTCCTCGTTAAAAATGGGGACACCCCTCGCTTGAACAAAGGTGGCTCCCCTAGTTATGTGATGCAGTCATGCTACAATTCAGAATGCACAGCAGATAGCCAACCACAAAGAGAATAATAAATGGAAAACAAGCAGATAACCACAATTACATCACACATTCATCAACTGGAATTAAGACAATAATTTTATTCATACACAGGAATATTTATTACAGACTTCATTGTCTACAACACTCATCTTTGAGTATCAACCACATTTGGGAATCACTCTCACACCCACAATGTGCATGCTTCATGGCTGTTGCAACTCTCCTCTGCTGCAACTCTTCTCTGATGCAACTTGTCTCTGCTGAACTCTTCTAATGGACCAGTGTTCCCACACTTCCTCCTCTCTTCTGGGCGTTCCTATGTTCCACTTCCAGGCTGAGTATCCGCGCTTCTACTTGTGCTCTCTTCTCCTTTTTTTATCCTCTACCCCGACCCATGCCCGTTGATATAAGCGAGATTGGAATACAAAGAGTCCAACCATTGAACTCCCATTGAGCCATTTTACAGTTGGCAATGATTTGATTCGGTTATCAGTGGATGCGAGTCATTTTATTCCAATCTCTAATGGACCATAAAACCTAAACCTAAATCTAATTTATTAATAAAAGTAACCATAGTAACAACGTGTCATTTATTGGCACATTATTAATTAATGACATATGGATTGCTAACTACTTTATTATTAACTATTTGTTGTTACTGCAGGTTCAACAGTCTTACTATGGACAAAATTGCCACTTGTAGATATAATGCACCAAGACTCCATCATTTTTTTGTCTTGCACAAGTATCATCATGAGTAATGGAAAGAGTACCAGCATGAGTAACAATAGCATGATATTCTCTTTTGGTGGAACCTGAAGTAGCTTGTTGCAAAACCACGTGTATCATCTCCCATAGTAGTGCCCTCCTGCCATAGCAGCAACCATACAAGTAACAACATCAACGTCCAACCTATGATGGTGCAGGATAGCTTGCTCAACCAGGGATGATCCTGCATTAGACAGCCAAGGTTGAAAATTTAAGCATCATTGCTCAAAAGGGAGGTGAAAATATGTGTAGATTTGGACATACTCCTCTTCCCATCTCTGCTGCAAACATCCAAAAGATTTCCTTTAACATTCTGACCCAAAAATATTCCACATCTTCCCCATTCTTGAACAACTCTTCCCTTTATGTCATCTCAATGACATTCACTATCTTATTGTTTGTTTCCTTATGCATCATTAACTGTTGCATCCACTGCACAAACAAACCTTTCTTGTTTCTATCAACTTCACATGTTGAAGTTTTCTGCATAGCCACATCTTCCACACCATCCATTGCATTACCTGCAAACATACCTTCACACAAAACGTTGTGGGAATGACACACTTCCATCTGCTCTTCCTTCAAAAGTTCCTTTGTTGTAGCACCCACGCTTTGTTCTTTCTTTTCCTCAATCAACTGCTGCACACCTTCATGTTTCTCTACTCCCTTCACATATGAAAAAAGCATCACTTTTCCTTCCTTCTCCTCTTCTGGAATTAAAGAATGCAAATTGAATTTCTTCCCATCTTTCTCAAATTGATAGGTATTCTTTCTGCATGACCCTTCTATCAAACTGCCAAGTCCTTCCCAATAAAATGTGACATGCATCCATGGGTAGAACATCACACAAAATATTATCACTATAGCTCCCAATATTAAAAGTAATCAAGCATTGCTCCCTTACAGTGACCCTTTTCCCATCTTGTAACCATGACACCCTATATGCCTCTGGATGAAGGGTACACATTAAATTCAATTTGTTAACAACCTCTGTAGACACTAAATTTTTAGAACTGCCACCATCAATAATCAAATTACAACACTTTCCTTCAATCTTGCATTTTGTTCTGAAGAGTGTCTTTCTTTGTTCTGGTTCCTTCTCAGTCTCCTTTTCAAACTGCAACAACATCTTCCTCATCATCAAATTTTCCCCTAGTTCTAACCGCAATTCAACCACCTCATTTGTTGTTGATGGTTCAATTTCAACAATATGTGCTCTCCCTTCTTGTCGTCTTCCATCCTTCACAAGTTCTGGACATTCAAATGGCCTATGACCTGGCATCCCACATTTGAAGCAAATGATTTCAGATTTGCCTAATCTACCTCTACCTCTTGTTGTTCGACAACGTCCTCTATCCGCATCAAGTCCTTTTCCAGTAGTCTCCTCCATTACACCAAAACTACTTTCGCCTTCCTCAACTTGCTTTTCCTTTTGTTTCCCTCTCCCATTTCCTGGGGTTCTCTTTGCATTTTGATGTTTCCTTAACCATTTTTGCTCAATCCTCAAGGTTGATTTAGTAAGCCTCTGCCACTAAACGAAAATTCAAAAAATTAAACTCATCTTGCATAGCATAATTCAAACCATTCACATACTTAGCAATGGATTCTAGACTCTCTTCATTCTATCCAGACCTTATAGAAATTATGTAAAAATCCTATGTGTACTCCTTTACTGACATTTTGATCTGCTTCAAATTTTGCAACCTCCTCAACAAATTCAAAGCATAATCCACAAGAAAAAAATTGCATTTCATTTCTATTACCATCCTATCCTAAGTCTTAATTTTCTCTCTACCACCACTTTCTCTATTCAGTTGTAACTTATCCCACCATAAAGAAGCATGACTTCTCAATTTTGTACTAGCAAACCTAACTCTTTGAGGATCTTTAATCTGTTCAAACTCGAAGAATTTTTCCTTTTCCCCTATCCAATCTATTAATTATTCATGAATTAAACTACCAGAATAAACATGAGTATCTAGTTTAGGTTTACCTCCAATACTGCTAATAGCTCTAAGCATTCTTTCTTCCATTGGCATTTTTTCTTCCTGTTCTTCTCTGATGGTCTCTACTTCTTCTTCATGATCGCTATCATCCATTATCACCTGTGTAATACCTCTTCTCTAGGTTGCCTCAATGGCATCTAGTCTGACCATCATTGTCCTCATCATTGTTGTAAGATCATTCACATCTTCAACATTTTCTTTCCTTCTATCGTGATCTCTTCCATGACCTCTTTCTCTATGGGCCATCACTATTACTCTTCTCTATGATCTCTTCTTGCGAGCTCCCCACTTCACCAACATTCACAAATATGCCAATCTACTACCGATCCCTCTAATTCTCCACACATAGGCTCAAATATATATGATACCACTTGATGCAGTCGAGCTGCAATTCTAGATTGATAACAATAAACAAACTATAGATTGATGGCAGTAAACAGTAAAATAAAGAATTCTAGATTGATAACAATAAACAAAATCGATTCATAAGCATGCAAATAAAAATTAAAACTTTTGTATTACCTCAAATGGTGAGGATGGTGAGTTTTGGGCAGCTCCAAGGTTGAGGTGCTCCAATGTCCAATGGCCTCTTCTTCTCCAATGCTTCAATGGTTGGGCAAAGCTCAAGATGGATTTCGGCAGCATGAGGATAGGATGAAATATGGATGAAAAGTGAGGAGCCCCTATCACCTTTTTATAGTTTTTGGTGATGGGGAATACCATTATGGTTTTAAGGAAACCAATGGTATTAACCAACATGGTTTAGGTCTCTTTTTCCCTCTTTTTTCTTTTTTGAATATTTTGAATATTTTTATTCCCTTTTAATATTTTTGGGAATTTTGGATCTTTTTTGAGGGTTTTTTTGTGTTTTTTGAGGAAAAATACATATTTTGAGGGGAAAAAGGTGTATTATGGTCTTTTTGGTGACCTTTTGATGGTTTTCGAGGCTCAAATGGTGGAAAAAGTGGACAAATGGGTCATGTGAATAAGGGAATGAGCTAGTGAGCACTTTTTGGGTGTTAACAGATTGTCCCCTGATGTGTGAGGGTAGGAGCTCAACGTATGGCCGATAGACATCATAGTTCTTTTGTCTTTTTCCTAGGGTTTGGAGAAGAGAAGAGACCGATTAGAGACTGGAACAACGACCCCTTGGAAGCTACAAAAACTGAAAAAATACATGGCCTCAAAATGAATGAGGAATAATCTTTGATTATGGATGAGGCGGGCATACCCATGCTCGTATCAAGACATATACATAACAATTAGGCCCAAGAAGGGGGACCTGAATAATACATAAAAAACTGTTGTTACATCATAATGGTCCAGAGGGGACATAATGCTGGGACGTACTCATGGTCATACCATGACTGATCTCAATAACTGATACACTGGAAAAGAGCAACAACCATTCTGAATAAGGTTTCAAAAGGGTTGATGAACTGCTGAAGCTGAAGTTGTCCAACATTTGTAGGGACTCAATTAGACTCTCAAATGTGGTAGAGTCAGTAAATGAGTCAATTTATGAGGAGTATATGTAATTGTATACTCGAGGGAGTATAAAATTGTGGTACATCTGAAAATTGTCACCAAGCGAAACCCGAATATCCATAGGAATATGTAATTGGTTTTTTCCTCAATTAGACTCTCATATGTGGTAGGGTCAGGTGATATCCGGGGTCTTCGACAAATAACTGACAGAATCGATACCCTGTACAAGTCTCGACATTGCGATCAATGTGTTGAAGTTGAGCATGTGAGAAACAATCATTTGGAGAGGCACTGAGGGCTCCTTTCAAAATGATCCGTAGGCACTCATCACTAATGGTTATGAGTCCAAGGCACAGGGACCTCTAGGTCTATCCTCTGGAATAGATTTGGTTGGCGTCGATAGAGGGAGACTGAAAACTACCAAGGCAATGATGTTTCCTTGATAGGAGCGCAAGGTGTACAACTGAGCTATGATAATACTGATGGTAGGACTGACATACTGTGTGGGTGTGGAAAAACTGGGGTCATAGAGTGGGTGGACTCAAACTTCCTTTGTTCAGAGCATGATGACATGGTTGACCTGGTAGTATAGGAACCTGACTTTTAGGTGTGAGGATCATAGCTTAAGGGATCAAGGGTATGTATTGCAGACTGGAGTGACTCTGGGGAACAAGCTGATGGATGCTATTGGGAGGCTCTCAGGGTGACATACTGCAGAATACTATGAACAAAAGCGACCATAATGGGGAAGCTGCTATGTGAGTGGACATGATCCGTTGTGGCACCGAAAAAACACCGTTGGGTCCTTCTTCGTAGTTTTAATGAGCTCCAAGAAGGGATAAAAGTTTTCTCTAAAATGGTACTGTCTTATGGATTTATGCAAGCCCAGGACTATTCATGCTCATGAGTGTTTTCATTTTTAAGGAGTCTGAAAATGATAAGAAGACTCTGAACTGGTGGAGGAGTACCGTCCTGTGGATTTATATGAGCCCAAGACAATGATTGCTTGTGGTTGCTTTCAATTTTAGAGACTTTGAAAGCGGTATGTAGACTCCATTGGTGTTCTTTTTCGTATGTTAGTCTCCAAGGCCCGAAAAAGCATAAAATGATGCAAATGGAGAACTCTTCTAGCCGATGTGACTAGAGTATTCCTTTTTCTTAATTAGTCTACAAGGTTCGGAAAAGGGGTAAACTTATACTAGGTAGACGCCCTTTTAGATACTTTTAGCGAGCATGAAGGAAAGCAAGATTACTCGGTGATCTTTTCATTGTTTTAGGAGTCAGAAAAGAGCTTAACAGAAACTCCCTCAGTGTCTTTTTCATAAAGGAATTGATCGGCCCAAAAAAGGGATAAAATTATACCGAACAAAAGTAATGGAGAGGCAAGGAGGAAGTGTTCAATCAAAGGGCGAGTATAGGGATCAGGCACAGTGAAAAAAGGGGGGAACACTAATGGGGCCTCCTTGCGGGTTGATGAATGGTAGTAAAACAACGCCATAATTGCAATATGGATGGAGTGGAGGGCTCGTGTATAAGTTGTGATGCGAACATTTGTAAAATCTGGCGAGTGTTGATGCGGTACGCAAATCAAGGGGACGACGAGCATGTGAAAAAGTGCCCAAAAATTCTGGGGGTGAGAGTGAGAAATGATCTCAAGCATCATCATAAGCACGGAAAACTGAATTCGGTGATATAAAATTCATCAAATACGGATAACGGCCAATGTGGCATGCAAACCGAGGCAACGAGGGTTATGGGAAAAAATGCCCAAAAAATATGGTGGTGAGAGCAAAAAATGTTCTCAAGCATTGTCATGAGCGCGGAAAACTGAATCCGACGATATAAGACTCGTAAAACATGGGCCACGGCTGATGTGGCACGCAAATCGAGGTGATGAGGGGCATGTAAAAAATGCTTAAAAATGGGACCTGGTGGAATCGAGAAAAGGAGTGGACTGTCATGAAGTTCTCGCTGTGTTGATTCCAACGGTTTGAAAAACGGACGTCGTATGATGCCGAAATGGTTGATTGAAAATTGGTCAAATTTCTATAAATAACAAGTGGACCCAATGTGACAAGTGTCATTTTCACCGTTGACTTTCACAGAGTAATTTAGTTGGGTCAGAGCATTTTCTTGATTTGTGGGAGATTCGACCGTCGGTTTTTCATTTCGCGAGTTTCAGGTAAGCCTATGAGCCTTAGACTTTCAATTTATTTATTTTTTGGTGAGCGTCGGGGCCTCAGAAGCTACGAATATTCCACGTTGGCTTTCCAACGTGGAATATCGTGGGTTTTGAGCCTTTTTCCGCGATGCACATCATGGGTATGGGATGGACAATCGCGATGCACATCACGGGTATAGGATGGATAACCGCGATGTGCATCGTGGCTGTGTGCTGGATAGCCGCGATGTGCATCATGGCTGTGCGGCTGTGTGTTGGATAGCCGCGATGTTCATCATGGCTGTGGGTGCCTACAGCCGCGATGTTCATCGTGGCTTTGTATCCTGACAGCTGCGATGAGCATCGCGGTTGTTAGGGCTGACAACCACGATGAGCATCGCGGTTGTCAGGGCTGAAAGCCTCGATGTTCATCACGGCTAGGGGGCCAAAAGTCGCGATGGGGATTTTTGGTTAGGAAAAAAAAAATTGGTTTATTTTTCTAAAAAATTTCTGTGTTGTTTTGGCAGGATGCTGAGGAGGCCGTTGGTATCATGGAGGGAGAGGGAGATTGATGAGGGACTGATGGGTCGTATTTGGGAGAGCTCGGATGTGTGGCCGGCCTTGGCTTTGGGGGGACTACTGAAGCTCGCTCAGATTCCTATCATGCATTCAGTCAGGGAGCTGCTGAACAAGTTGGTTGACTTCTGGGACCCAGAGGATAGCTTTTATTGTGCAGGGTGAGCGACTGGAGCTTACCTTGACTGATGTCTATTTTCTTACTGGTTTGCCTCATTTGGGGAAGATAGGGAGACCCAGCCCAGGATTCCGGCTGGTATGGATATTGAGGATCTCCTTGAGAGATTCTGCATTCTAGGGGCCCGTGCGTAGAACAGGGAACTGAGTATCTCGGATCTGCGGGAGTCGGAGATGCAGGCGATTGCAGCTTGTGTTTTGTGGGTGCTTGGTGCACAGGAGCCCCATCGTTTGTCGAGGGGGGGGGGGAAGATGATGGTTCACCGAGTCTTGACGGGGACCTATTTTGCTTGGGGCCAGATGTTTTTGTTCTGTGTTTGGCGAGAGCTGAACAAGGTTAGTCGTGAGGGAGGAGATTTTAGTTATGCATCTTTCCTTTGTTGTTTCTTTTTTGAGCAATTACCTACCCTGTGGCCACGTGTGCCGGTTTGGGAGGGACTGAGGAGTGAGCCACTGATGGTGCGGTGGGGGGAGATGATGCCTCGAGGTGGTGGTGGCATTCGGCGGTTCTTATCGTCGGAGATGTATGATCAGTGGGAGAAGATTCCCGTGGTGATTGGCAACTATCCATATGTGGGTATGGACTTCCGGGGAGACCCTGAGATGCCTCGAGCTCAGGGATAGGCTTGGGGTTTAGATGGTATGTCTTTGTTTGTATTTATCTATTATATCATGTTTAGATGTTTGTTATGAGTATAGCTAGAGATGTTTATATGATACTGACTTGTTTAGTGTGGGTCATGGCAGATGTTGGTTCGAGGCCTCCAGTGGATCATATGGGCTGTAGGGGATGGGTGATGGTGGTTGTACCTCCACCGGTAGTGGCACCCCCGGCTTGTGTACGAGGAGTCTTGCGTCAGCGAGATGATTCCCTAGAGGACGTAAGTGATACTTTGGAGGCGCTGCTAGTGGATGTACTGGATGTTGGTTGGAGGTATCTAGATCAGCATGTTCTCGATCGGTGTTTCGATGCTCCTCGTGAGTGGAGATCGATCTTGCGGAGAGTAGCTGTAGTGACAACTGAGAGGACGGCTTGAGAGCTATATGATCCGAAGGAGCCAGAGGAGCCCGGTGATCATGATGATTAGGTGATCTTGTACCTGCCCCCAAATGCTGATGAGCATATGGGGATGTATTTTGTTGATACGCATTTTGTATGGCTGGTGTACCTTTTGTGTATTTGGGTGCTGAGAGCATTCCTGACATTGTGACTCTTATGATGATGATATATATATATATATATATATATATATATATTTATGCGTTTTGGTATATAGTCGTGTATGCACGTGGATGCACATCTTGTCTTTTCTTTTATGTCTTGTTGCACGTGGATGCAATTGTAGTTTGTTTGTTTGCTCGTGGAGGCATGTTCGATGCACATGGATGCAAAGTTATGATTTTTTATATGTCCGTGGAAGCACATGTGATGCATGTAGATGCAATTTTATGATGATTTATTTATTTTGATTTTTTTATGCCTATGTGATGCATGTCGTGATGTCCTACATGTTTTGGTTGACGTTCCAATCTAGAATGTTGTTAGCCATTTGGTCTGCTACACTGTTTAGATTTCTTGGGACATGAGTGAATGAGATGGATTCAAAGTGTCAAATCATTTGTTTAGCGCACAGGAATTTTCTAAATAGACAGGGATCGCATACCTGGTAACAGTTGTTGAGCTGGGAAACAAGGAGATGGGATTCTAGGAAAACACTAAGGTGACTTATGCCCATTTGGAGAGTAGCGTCTAGGAGACCGGTCATGACATTGTACTCAATTTGGTTGTTTTTGGCAGCACCTATGCACACTCCATCGAGGTGGATCAACTCGTGTGAAGGGGAATGAATTACCCAAGCTGCTGAAGTGAGATTTGGATACCAACGACTTGCACCGTAGGAGAAGCCGATATGGTAGAGTGGAACAGGATCCATCTGTGTTCATGCAGGAAAAAATGAAAATGTAAGGTTTTGAAAGTTTATAGCGAAAAAAAATAAATTAAAAAACTGTACAATATGGACTATGGTGTCTAGGAGATTTTTATGGGTAGAATCTTTTGAGGTACAACCCGTTACGGGGGTTGCACATGGGATTTCCTTCTAAGTCGGTCAAAAGGTATGCCCCATGTCCAAGGAAAGTGTGTATGATATATGGGCCTTGCCACATAGATTCAAACTTTCCTTTTCCCGTTTTGTCATGGGCTTGGTCCTAAACAAGTACCAAGTCTCCTTCACTAAATGCTCGTGGGCGAACATGTTTATCGTAATGGAGTTTAGATCTATTCTTTGCAGCTTCGATTGTTTGGAGAGTTGCACGGCGATGTTCGTCGGCCTGCTCTAGAAGAAGTAGGCATTCTTCAATTGGTGAAGTATTCGGGAGGAGTTCTATGGAAATTTGTAATGTTGGTATCTGGCACTCAATGGGGAGGACAGATTCCACGCCGTGAACCAAATGGAAGGGGGTAAATCCAATTGCGGTTTTGGTCGACGTGCGGTAATCCCATAATGCGGGAAACAACATATGATGCCAATTGGATTTATGTTTTTTGACAGTGCGTTGGAGGATAGTCTTCAAAATTTTGTTAACAGCTTCGACTTGGCCGTTTCCTTGGGGGTAGTAGGCAGAGGAGAAATGATGTTCGAACTTAAGGAGTATTGACAATTCTCTCCAAATGGAGTCCTCAAAGTGACAGCCGTGGTCTGAGACGAGTTGCTTTGGTACTCCGAAACGAGCGATAACATGGTTGAGGAAAAAAAGGGCTGCAGTATCGGCTTTGCAATTGTAAGTAGGCATGGCTTCTGCCCACTTGGTAAAGTAATCGACAACCACAATAATGTGTTTATGGCCGCCAGCTGATGTGGGATTGAAATCCATAAAGTCGATGGCCCATTTGCAAAATGGTCCAACGGTGACGACTGGATAAAGGGGGGCGGGGGGGGGGGGGGGGGGGGGTTCTTGCCTTGGGTGCAAAGAGATGGCAGTTTTGGCAATGTTTGACTGCTGTGATACAATCAGTGAATAATGATGGCCAAAAATAGCCTACGTGAATTACCTTTTGGGCAGTGGCCATTCCAAAGAAATGGCCAACGCTATGACAGTCATTAAGGACTTGTTCTGCTTCTTCTTGGAAAAGGCATCGTCATAGGATTGTGTCGACGCCGCGTCGATAGAGGACATCACCCAATAGGAGATAAAGGGGGGCATGGTGACGGATGCGATGACGTCCATCACGATCGATATTGGGTTGAAACTTATGTGTGTGGAGGTATACCAAAATGTCATCGTACCAAGGGTCGTCAGACGAGATGATGAACAAATGTTTGTCAATTATATTAGTATGGATAGCTGGTGATGACGATGAAAATGGTAGGTCCATAATGAGTTGAGCGAGTGATAGTGCTTTGGTGCTCTTCAGGGTTTTAAAAGTCAGGTCATATTCTTGTAAGATAATCACCCATTTGGCAACACGGCCTTGTAGAAGGCGGCGATTCAAGAGATAGACCATTGGGTTGGAATTTGCCACAATCGTGGTATGGCTGAGGAGAATATAATGTCGCAGCTTCTTTACTGAAAATATGATGGCGAGGGCCATTTTCTCTTCATGTGGGTAGCATAGTGGTGGACCTGATAAAGTTTGGCTCACGTAGTAAATAACATGCTCTTGGCGAGCGGAGTCTTCTTGGACGAGTACTCCAGAGATAACGTAATTTGATGTCGAAATGTAAAGGGTAAAGTCTCTTGTGAAATATGGAGGAGGAATTAAGGGGGCACTTATAAATGCTTTCTCCAGGTCTGTGAAGGCTCTTTCTGCTTGGTCATCCCATACAAAATGGGTATGAAGGCATAGCAAATGGAGGAAACCATGTACTATGGTGGCGTAGTTTGGGACAAAGCGACGAAGGAAGTTGGACTTCCCTTGATTTCTTTGTAGCTGTCTTAATGTCCGATGTGAAGGTAGGTCTACTATGGCTTGGACCTTTAGAGGGTTGATGGTGATTCCTTTCTCTGAAATGATGAAACCCAACAGACGGCTTGCTGGGACACAAAAGAAACACTTGAGTGGGTTCAAGCGGATTTTGTATTTTCGACAACGCAAGAAGACTTGTCGAAGATCATCTAAATGGTCAGATCGTTTCTTAGATCGAGTCGTGAGGTCGTCTAGATAAACTAATATGATGTTATTCAGTTCATGAAAACAATAAGTCATGGCTCGTTGGAAAGTGGCTCCAGCGTTCTTGAGACCGAAAGGCATGACATGATAGGAGAAGGTGCCCCATGGGGTAGTAAAAGCGGTCTTGTATTTATCTTCTTTACGGATTTTGATTTGGTTTTATCTTGAGAAACTGTCCATAAAAGAAAGTACCTCATGCTCCGCACATGCATCGATTAGTTGGTCAATAAATGGTGTTGGGAAGTTGTCTTTGGGACAAGCTAGGTTGAGGTCATAGAAGTCAGTACAGACACGGATGGTGCCTACTTTCTTATTAACTGGTACTGGGTTTGAAACCCAGGTGGTATATGCAATAGGGTATATGAAACCTGCTGCTCAAAGCTTCTCAATTTCTGCTTTGACGGCTGGAAGCTTGGATGGGTGAATGGGGCGTTATTTCTGGCGGATCGGTGATATGTTGGGCCAGTTATCTATGTGAT
The DNA here is from genome assembly GCA_027924585.1 of Larix kaempferi. Lineage (NCBI taxonomy): Eukaryota > Viridiplantae > Streptophyta > Pinopsida > Pinales > Pinaceae > Larix > Larix kaempferi. The sequence continues at coordinate 2,762,471 of BSBM01000639.1, forward strand.
GTTCTACGATGGTAGGATCAAGACCGGGCATCTCGGTATAGAACTAGGTGAAGACATCTCGAAATTCTAGGAAGAGTTTCTTATAGGCTTGGGTTTCCTTTTCAGTGCATGATGTGCCGAAAGAGATAAGCTCAGGTTTTCCGGGGGTGGTGGAGATGTCAATTTTTATGATTGGAAAAATGTTGGCCATGTTTCCTTCTTCAAAGGATTCTGGAGCTGGGATAGGATCTTTGAACCAATCGACCTTGGTTGGTAAGAAGTCTTTGGTTTCAACAGATAGTTGGTTTGCCGTAGATGACTCAGGGATGAATATGATCGGTGGTGCATATCATCCCAAGGGTAGTCTGGTGCGGTAAGTGTTTCTAGGATTTCCTCATCACTACGGAAGTAGTGCGTCATCAAATTAATGGGTTCATGATTGTAGGTTGTTGAAATCATATAAATGGTATTGATTTCTTCTGAACGGGAAGATTCTGGGGGGAATATTTCCTCAATGAGCGGGGCGGATATCTCTAAGTCGGCATTATTCAATTCGTATAGTGCTGCTCTGTAATCTGGGAGATCGGGGTAGTGATGTGAATAATGGCCATAGATGCCGCATATCGCACAAGGGTGGTTTGTGCGCAATGATTTATTGCGAGGCTGAGAGGGTAGTTCTAGTTTGACAACTGGAACGTTGGTGTCATCATCCAACATATTCATGTGTTTCCTGAAGTGCTGGTAGATGTGGACATAGATGGGTAGAATGGCCTATATCATCGCACAAGGAGCACTTGGAGGGGATGCGGATTGTTGGAGGAGGCTTCGCTAATTTGGGAGTCACTGGGGGGTGCGAGTTGTGGGTCCGGTGGTGTAGGTTTGTGGACCTTTGCCCCCATTATAGCGAGATTGGGGGGGAACATAACTAGAGGTTGATGTAGTGGCCCCTGTTGGAGGTGGTCTGCTTTGGGAGTTCGGCACACCAGGTGGTGGACGGTTTTGGGGGTTCGGTATGCCAGGTGGTGGATGGTTTGAAATGTTGATGGGTTGTATCGGTTGTAAAAAAATAGTCGGTGTCGGTGGAGGGGTTGGGGCAGGTAGGTACCATACAGGTAATCCTAACGTTAACCCTGGAAAGTTAAGTGTAGCCATTACTGGTGTGCTGACAACTTCTGAAAATGAAAACAAGAACGGGATAGTGTGGATCGGTGTTGTTTCGATATGACTAGGAACTGTGGGTGGTTGTGGTAGTGGTTGAGGTTGTGGAGTATGCTGTTGTGTGTTGTGCGAGAGGGTGCACAAATCAGATATTTCGGTTGCCCAGAGAGGGGGTGGGATAGATGGGAAAGTGGTGGTCATGGGAGTATCCGAATATATCTTGGGTCCGACTGAGGAGATGAACGATGTGGGTGCACTCTGAACGGGTTGTTCGGTCGTGGGAAGAACATTTTTAGGTGTTGCGGGGGCATTAGGATCATAGTATGTTATCTAGTCGATTTTTACTATGCGTCCTTCGTGGGGGAACATCATGAGGCGGAAAAATGAAGAAGTGACAACTTTCATTTTATACATGTAGATTCGTCCCAAAAGGAGATTGTAATCAAGTTGGGTGTTGATGACCTCTATATCTATGAGAACCAGTTTGCCCCCAAGCTGTATGGGTACGTTCACTAACATGCCCTGAGGTTGAGTTGCACGGCCATCATAATCTCTCAATGTGGTAGTTGACAGTTGTAGCGTTGGGGATCCAATTTTCTGCCATACGAAAGTCGACATAATGCAAGTGGAGGCACCTTCATTGATTATGCATCTATGAACGACGAGGTTGCGAATGGACACAGAAACCTGAAAAGCTAGAGATGAAGGCAGATGAGATTTGGATTGGTCTAAGTCGAAAGCCATCATGTTGGAGTCGTTAGTGTCTATGGCACCAATGGAAGATAACAACAATTTTCTTTGTGCAGGACAATTTTTTAGGATTTCCAGAGTGGACATAGCAGCAGGGGATTGGGCTAAGTATTCTACAATGTTATAGTTTGAAGCTGCACAAGCGTTAAGGTTATTGTTGATTCGTCTTAAATGGATGCGAGGTGCTTTTGGACCCCAGTCCATGGGCATGTTAGGTATGCGAAGTGGTTGGTCAGTTGGGAGGGTACTCGAAGATGGATCGGTAGGTGTGGCCTCAGGGGCTGAGCTGTATTGATTTCAACGGGTTTGAAGATTGACATCATTAGCAAATGGTGAGTGTTGGACTCTGTATGCTGGTAATCGGTTGCCGCATAGGTAATTTGCTGCTGTGTTGTAGCGGATCCTTGTGGGGGATCCATTGGACGATTGTTTACTACTCCAAGGTTGGGTAGAGGATTTTGCAATATCATGGGTTGCGGCTGAGGGGGTGGTGCTGGCTGTGCAGCATGTCCTTGTCGTTGGGCGTCGTCGGTCCAAAGTTGATGTGCTCAATCTAAATGGGGGAAATTATGCGTGTAATGGCTATAGACCCCACATATGGAACACGGGTGGTTTGTTCTCAAATTAGGGGTTTTGCCCTGTTTTGGTGGACGATCAGGGTTTTGAGTTGTAGGAGCAGCGTTATTGTTATTGGGAGGATTAGGTGGTTGTCCTCCTTGGTTTTGTTGTTGGTTATTTCCGCGGTTTCGTCCTCTTCCATGATTCTATTGACCTCCTTGAGTACGCTGGTTGTTTTGGTTTTGAGGTTGGTTTTGCTGTGCGTATACATGCCCTTGGGAAGTAGGTGGGTTCTGAGGTCGTGCAGGTGTAGGAGCAGGCTGCGGTGGATAGTAAGTGGGAGGGTTCTGAGGTGGACCTAGTTCTTGTTGCGGTTGTGGGTAAGCTTGAGCTACTGGAAGTGTTGGAGCAAAAGGTGCTTCCTGTTGAGGATAATAAGCCGATTGAGCTTGCGGGTGAACCGGAGTTTGATGGGCCTGCTGGTTATAATATGGAGGTCGTGCATAAGCTGATGGTGATTTTTCATAACACTGTGGTGGACATGAGGGTCCATGAGTGTGGTGGGTGTGTATTACTGGAGCATACGAAGTTGTAGATCCAGAATGATATGTAGCCCTAGAAAGGTTTGGGGCGTCGTTTTTGCTCGTCATGGTAAAAGGTTTGTTTTGTGCCATAATATGGCAAATAATGCCTTCAGCGGCATGGGATGCTCCCAGTGCGTTGCTCCGAGATCGATCACCACGAGGGGCGTTCGGTAAGATTGTGTATAAATATCCAGACTGGGCATATATGAGGTCAAATTGTTGAGCTTTTAAGATGGCTTCTTCTTCCAAGTGGGGTCGTTCAGAAGCTACATCCTTGGCTATGAGAGGGAGCAGTGATTTGAGGAACCAATCCAAGAATATACGGTCGTCAAGATTTATCTTGTAGAGACTACAACGCTTGCGCCACTCATGGATATGATCGGTGATGTGTGTAGCGGTGTTCTATCTACAAGACAACAGTATTTCCACTCCTGCATCATAGCGAACAAATAGTTGAAAGAATTGAAGGAAAGTTGAGGTGAGGGATGTAAACATGGGGTGCATCCCATGTGGCTGCTCAATGTACCATTTGGCTGCAGAGCCAGTGAAATTTCTTTGTAAAATTTGGAGTCGAATAGAATCATCTACTATGGAGTTTGAGGAACACCATATGTGAAATGACATGATATGGTTTTGGGGTCTTCCCCAGCCTTTCCTTCAAATTTTGGGATGTCTGAGGGGAGATTTGTGGGCATGGGGGGCCAAGTAGGGTCATGCTGGATGGGATCATTTGTTAGCCTAGCCAAGTCTGGTAGGTTAATGCTAGTCATAAATGGAAAACTGGCGGAGGGGTACGATGTTGTTATGGGGGCATAAGTGTTGGTGGTGGTGTTATTTACTAGGACACTGCCCCCAAGGGAGTTATTAGTTGAAAAAGGGATGTGTCCTCCACCCAAAGATGTGTGAGAGGGGCCAGTGCCCCCAAGTGTAACGTGAGTCACAGATGGGTTTGAAATGGTTCCAGTAATTGGTGGGATTTGAGTAGTGGCGCTGATGATAGGGGTGGGTCCCATACTGGGAATACCAAATGTGGGTGTGGGTCCCATGTTGGACATACCAAAAGTGGGTGTGGGTTCAGTGTTGGGCATACCAAGAGGAGGTGTAGTAGTTGTGGCTACCGTAGTGGTCATTATAGTGGCAGGGGTGCTTGATGTTCCACCAATTGTCCCTCCAAAAAAGGGGTCTGAAGTTGTACCAGCCATGTGGCTAGTGGGTGTGGTGTAAATGGGGTTTTTGGATTCTTCCTCAGACTCAGATGTGAAATGAGGTGCGTCAGAATCGGATGATGGAGCTCTACGATGATGACGTGTAGAGTCAAGTGACAATGCTCTTCGTCTATGACAGGTGGTGTCAAGTGAACCGTATTGTGGGGGTTCACCCCAGAAATGTTGAGAACATCTCGGGGACTCAATGGTGGCAGTTGTGAATTAAATCTACTAGGTGGTGATGGGTGGAAAGCTCAAAATCCCTAATGCAACTATGTGTGCAAGAGGGGAGCGTAAAAAATAATGACACTCAGGCCAAAAACCAGCCTCAAAAACACTTACTATAACAGCTGTGCTATAGTAAGTAGAGTAATAAAAAATGTGGTTAGAAAATCAACATGCAAACAACTCCTAAAAATAGAAAAAAGGGTGTACTCTATGACCAAAGGAAGGTAATGGAGCATGCAAACATCTAACTAAAAAGTATTATGACTCGACAAGGTATATCCTCTGCAAGGTGATGAAATCCAAGTCAGACAATATAAATTATAGAATCAAAGGCTAGATATCCCCCTACCGGGAGGGACACGGGGTAGACAATCCTATAAGTTTGACCACTAAGATAACACGTTCATGACACGTTCGGTTGGGTGAATCTGCAGTTTGGTTCTATCGTCATTGTACTCCCATGAGGGTGGTACAATGAGAACTACGAAAGGTATCCTTCGGTTACTGAATGGATTGCGGTATTCCACTCAGGCTTCTGGAACTAGTCTAGCTACTTCAACCCTCCTAAGGGAGAGGCCTTCCCGATAAATTGGTGTTAAACCGTGTCAACAAATAATAAGGGATTTTGGTACCCTAAATGTCAACCACTATGTCTCAACATGAAAAATGAGTGAGGGTTGTTATTTGGATACTTATCCCCTTAGTCCTACCTAGCTACAAAATTCTTTTTGTGTTCCTCAAGTGGGGTTAGAATGCTAGTTTAGTTAAGGTAACTTTTAAGGCTCACTTGAAATTATTGTGACAGATTGTGTGCCGGTGTGGGTGTATACCAAAACAATTTGCCTTGCATGGGAGATTTAATCACAAACTAAAATAAGGATTCTAATTTGCGAAAGAATGAAAGACATTTCAAATGTAAATGTTTTAAAAATCTTTTCAAAAAATGTAGATTCTTTAAAAAGTTTTGTAAGGTAAAGCAAAGAACATATGTAGAAATAAATGGATTTCTAAAGTCTTTCTTGAGCAATTTGAGAAATATGGTTCTAACCTTGCAATGTATGAAGCTTACCACATGAAAAATACTTGAAAAATATTTCTTTCAATTAGCTGAAAATTTTCAAAAAGATAAGTGAAGCATATAACTGAATATCAATTAATAAGGTTGCAATAATGACACAGTGGGCTATAAAAAATTGCAGAAATTAATGCCGGAAAAAATGGGCTGATTGGGAAAATTTTTTTGGAAAAATCGGCCGAACCGAAATAGGAAATATTGTAGCTGTCAGGTCAAAACCCACGATGAGCCGCGCGGCGATGTGGACGAAAGCCGCAATGTGAATCGCGGCGCAGTGGTAAAAAGTCGTGATGAACCACGCGGAAAAATGCCAAACAGTCGCGATGGACGACACGGGAAAAGGTCGCCCAGCCGCGATGGACCATGTGGAAAAATGTCGAAAAGTTGTGATGCGCCGCATGGAAAAAAGGCTCACAGTCATAATGGACCGCGCGACTGTGGGTGCCGAAAGTCGCGATGTACGGACCGAAATTGGCCGGCGAAAAATGAACCAAAAAATGAAATTTTGGGCTGTTTCGGGCTGCAAAAAGGGCCAATGGCTAGGGCAACTATCAAGAAGCTGACTAGTATGGCAAATATATAGTTTTAAACGGGAAAAAACAACTAAAATAAAGATCTAAAGCAAAAATTTAAAATTCGAAAAATAACGGAGTCGCTAAAAACTGTTGCTTGATTTTTCAACCAAGCATGTGCAAGGATGCACTTGCTAACTAGTAGCAACAGTCTCAAATAAAGCAATGTAAATAAGAAAATATAAACTATAGATTGATGGCAATAAACAATAAAATAAAGAATTCTAGATTGATAACAATAAACAAAATTGATTCATAAGCATGCAAATAAAAATTAAAACTTTTGTATTACCTCAAATGGTGAGGATGGTGAACTTTGGACAGCTCCAAGGTTGAGGTGCTCCAATGTCCAATGGTCTCTTCTTCTCCAATGCTTCAATGGTTGGGCAAAGCTAAAAAGATGGGCAAAGCTCAAGATGGATTTCGGCAGCATGAGGATATGATGAAATATGGATGAAAAGTGAGGAGCCCCTATCACCTTTTTATAGTTTTTGGTGATGGGGAATACCATTATGGTTTTAAGGAAACCAATGGTATTAACCAACATGGTTTAGGTCTCTTTTTCCTTTTTTGAATATTTTGAATATTTTTATTCCCTTTTAATATTTTTTGGGAATTTTGGACCCTTTTTGAGGGTTTTTGTGTTTTTTTGAGGAAAAATACATATTTTGAGGGGAAAAGGTGTATTATGGTCTTTTTGGTGACCTTTTGATGGTTTTAGAGGCTCAAATGGTGGAAAAAGTGGACAAATGGGTCATGTGAATAAGGGAATGAGCTAGTGAGCACTTTTTGGGTGTTAACAATATCCACACTTCTACCTCCACGCTTCTACTCGTGCTCTCTTCTCTTTTTTTTCCCCCTTTACATCGGCCCATGCCCATTGATCTAAGTAAGATTGGAATACGAAGAGTCCAACCATTGAACTCCCACTGAGTCATTTTGTAGTTGGAAATGATTTGATTCAGTTATCAATGGATGAGAGTCATTTTATTCCAAGATATAATGAACCATAAAAACCTAAACCTAAATCTAATTTATTAATAAAACAAACCATAGTAACAACGTGCCATTTATTAGCACATTATTAATTAATGACATCTGGATTGATAACTACTTTATTATTAATTATTTTTTGTTACTGCAGGTTCAACAATTTTACAATGGACAGAATTGCCACTTGTAGATATAACACAACAATCCTCCATCCTTTTTCTATCTTTGCACAAGTATCATCATGACTAATGGGACGAGTACCATTACGAGTAACAATAGCATGATATTCTCTTCGGTGGAACTTGAAGTAGCTTTGCAACACCACGTGTATCATCTCCCATAGTAGCGCCCTCCTACTGTAGCAACAACCACACAAGTAACATCATCAATGTCTAGCCTATGATGGTCCAATATAGCTTGCTGAACCAGGGATTCTCCTACATCATTATGGAATGATTAAAACTAGGATGGACTTAATTTACAAAACCACAACCATCCTTGACATTAATGGGTATCAATACAATTAGCATCGACAAAATTGATGAAAAATTGTGAGTCCCTTCACCATTAAGTCACGCAAGGGAGCCATTGCACTCCCTTGTGCTTCTAAGGCTCCCTCTCTTCCTCGTGCTTAGTTCCGAGCATGTATTCATTTATGGTCTCCATCTATATCTTCTTTAGTTGAGTTGGGATTATTTTAGTGTGGGTTCTCTAGGATTTGAATGGATTAGGAGGTGCAAAGCACTCAAAAATATTTTCCAGTCCTCAACTATAGATAATTGATCCCCGATAGCTTCTATACCTTGAGTGAGGTAATGTTCTATATCCTCAATTATCTAGTTTGATTCTAGAGCGACATCCACTTGGGAGTTTTTTGTTAGGATTGATTAGTGGTTTGAAGACAATGAGATTGTCGTGGTCTGTCACGTCCCCTCCCATCATTCCCAACCACAGAGGGAACATGACTGTAACATGGGGGTGTCTGATTCTTCCCCAACGCCATAAGACTGAATTTTACCATTTAAATAAAATGCATACTGAAATTACACAGGAGAATTAAAAACATATTAACACACACACACAGACTGGAATGCATCATCATATCTATCCCAAGCAGATGATGAATCAACATACAGAGAATCAGTCCCATTCTCATGCAATGCTCAAACTTCATATCAACCATATTAAGATAATCATTTCATTATCATGAATAATAAACATTCAGAATAGAGCACAAAATAATCATAATTTAAACCACAAAAAATACTTATCTTTAAGATGAAACTGTCCAACAACTGGCTATGTGAGAAAAACGTTCCACTCAATCATAGGTCTCTGCCCATCTTGTATTCTTTCAGCTAAGAGATCACCCCCGAGCTGGGATGTGTATCCACTAAGGAAGAACTAGACAGGTTCACTCACAGCCATGATCTCACACACACAGTCATGCTAAGCCAATGCACAATTGGGTTTATCAAGCATGCAAGAGACAAATGAGGATGATGCTAATCCAGTGAGCTCAACCATAGAGCTATAGACATTTCAAGCTAAATTCAGGCAATCCAATCCTCTGTTCAAACATTCACACTTGGATTTCTCACAATTCTATCATCAAATAACTCAATCCCGTAATTGGATTTCTGGGCTATAAAAATTGGGTTTTCCAATGGATTTAAGGGTATCTATTACTCTCAATTTCTCCCCAAGTTTCATATCTATGGATCCCCCATTGGATTTTACTGTCAATACCAAATTCTGGGCGTTTATGGCACTTCAAAACGTGGGTCCTTGCAAAGTTGCGATTTCTGGTTTTTCTCACTGCTGGGCATGTGTAATGGATGAAAACTGAATCTTGGATGTTCAACAATGGAATGGGAATGAGGAAAAACAAATTCCCATGAGGTAGAGTGACTTGTGGGTCAAGAAAACAGAGCCCATACTCTACCATACGAATGTTTGGGCTGGCCATGCTCCATTGAAACCATGGACTGATTTCTTCAACAACTTTCTTACACAGAATTAAATGTCAGCAAAGAGAGTCAAATGGGTTCTGAAGATGACATTTGGAAGCCTATGGTTCAATAACACAACCCCCTCACCACTCCCTAGTGGATACACATGGCCCCTTCTCATTAGTTGCTTCCATAGCCAGTTTTGGTATTTTATTGCATGATGTTTATTTACATCATTTTTACAATGTTTCATGGCTAAATAGCACATGGGTAACATAATATATAATACTTTCTTTTTTAAATAAAATTCGAGCATCCACTAGGAGGGCCTTGGCCTTGAGCTCCACGCTAGGAAAACATACATCACATGTATACAATATTTACATTAAAAGCTAATATATCCTAAGGGTCAAAATGGGGTATTACATGGTCCTACATTTTTGCTTTTAGTGTTTTTGATTTAGCCCTTGGGGCCTATTCTGAGTTTCCCTTTGTTGGTAGACTATGTTCAAGACATGCTTCCTTTATTTTTGATTATGTCATGGCCAACCCATCTCAAATGGATCCAATTGGTGGAGAGGGTCTTAGGGAAATTGAGAAAATTATTCAAAGGATGCACAACCAACTTGGAGGCATGAAACTGGCAATTGATTACTTTAGTAGTCATTTGGAAACTCATGAAGTTAAATGAGAAGAAACAAAGAATAATGTGAAGGAGCGCGGTGGAAATATTAACAAGATTTCTAGTGACACGGAGATTCATTGTAACATAATTCTTGGATTTTGTAGTGGATCTTAGTATATCATAGGTCAACCTTTATTTTCTATGGGTTCTAAGCTCATGGAGGATGCAACAGTACAACAAATTTCCATGGCAATTATGGAACAACCCTCTTCTCACTCTATCTAGGGACCTGATCAAGATGGCCTATAATGGAGGAAGGCCACAACAACCATTGTTTCAGTTAATTCTACATTTTCTTTTAATGTATTTCATCTGCATATTTTTTCTCTACCAATATGTATACTAAAGTAATATAGTTATAGGTTTTCTAAGAACTCAATGTACTTGGTATTATATCAGTATGTAGTGGAAGTATTTTTTTACTTATTTAGTCCATAAAGCCAATTTTGGGCACTCGGATCTATTTGTAATATTTTGGTTGTGTGGCCTTTAACAACGCTTTTAGTAAAAATTGTTATCCATTTATGTCAAAAAAATACTATATGTACTACTTGGTGCTTGGAATCAAGTTGTAGAGCTTCTACAATCATCACCTAATCCAAGGAGTTAATGTTTTTGTGCCTTACATGGATATTAAAAATCATAATCATATAGATATGGTTTTAGTAATGAGTTGCACCATTGTATAGAGAGGGAATAATTTCATCCCACTGTCACATCCCCATTTTTGACCCTTGTAATATTTTGGGCTATAATGTAAATATTGTATGCATATTATGTATGATTCTTAGCGTGGAGCTCAAGGCCAAGGCCTTGCTAGTGAACGCTCGATCTAGAAGAGGCAAGTATTTAATATTACGCTACCCATGTGTCAGTGAACCATGGAAATTGTAAATATGAATTTTAATATGAATGCCCACAACTAGCTATGCAATGCAACAAGAGATGGGGGCATGATGTTACAAGGAATTGGGAGGGGAAAATATTCAAACCCTTGAGCCAATCAAGTCAAGCCAAGTGTCAATGAGAGAACCATCAAACCCTCAACTACCCATGCCAACTTTTGTACCCAATCATTTACTCTCCCAAGAGTTGGTTGAGGTAGTTAATGCCTTGGGGAATGGAGAGGTATGGCTATCCAAATTCGAGTATGGGCAAGCCACCTTCCTAGATTTTTGTGTTTGGCTTCTTGGGCAAGAAAGGAGCCACGAAATTGCCCCCAAGCCATTATTCAACCATTAGTCTTGCTCCCTCACGAGTTTAGAGGTACCTGGGCATTTTTCTCCATGGTTTTGTTGTGTCTTTCTTCAATCTCCTAGCTGGGAAGGGCGTTTCTGTGTTGTGTAACAGTGGGGAAGAAAGGGAAATCGATTTGGGGACCATAGAGGCTGTTTTGACTCACTGATTGCTTGTATATCTATGGGAGAATTCGTTTTCTTCCCTATGGACTATTTTCCCTCTCACAAATCCATTTTTGTTGTGCCTACATTTTGGGGAAAACCCTTGTCCACCTAGTTCCTAAGTCCCACTGCTGAAAGTGTGTTCCAGATCCCATATTTGAGTTTTGGGTGCAAGAGAATGGTGGGGTTGAGTTGGGTATCCATTGCTTTGGGTTGTGCTGTGCTTGAGGGTTCCCTTTTCCTTGTAGATATTATGCCCAAATCGGGGGTGGTCTTTGAGTGCTGAAAGAATACAGGCTGGGTAGAGACCTATGGTTGGGTGGAACGTTGCAGTTGCATAGCTAGTTGCTTGGGACAACATTACATCAAGATGAGTATTTTATTGTGTATTTACTTCTGCAAATGTGTTAATTTGTTGACTGTGTTAAATTGAATAACAGTCATGTAATATGTGTGTGGATGAGTTCATTTCCACTGTGCATGTTTGTTTCATTTCCACCTGCACACATATCTTTTATTACCAAGAATCTAATGAATGGGCTGAGTTTTATGTAAAAAGCCCAGATTTTGGTGTCATGTGCCCTTCATTGAATTGGTTAGATGGAGGGTATGTGACAAAATGGTATCAGAGCGAAGGTCGCAACATTTGGGCCTTCATGGGCTACCTATCACAACTTGTTGGGGTAAGTATGCTTCCTGCTCATTATAGACCATTAAGAAAAATTTCAAATTTTCAAATTTTTGAAAATTTGAATAAGTGTTTTTGAAAATTATTCTAAGTCTATATCGGGAAGAACTTACGAGTTTTCGCTGAAACGGCGGAAGGAACTGACGAGTTTTGCTGAAATGGTCAACCGGAAATTTTTAAGTTTGCCAAACCAGAAGAACTCGGTGAGTTCGTCCACGACGGCGGTGAAACTCAACAAGTTCGTCCGCAACGGTGGAAAAAGTTGGTGAGTTTCCATCGCAACGTCGGAAGGAATTGGTGAGTTTCCGCCGCAGTGACAGGAGGAAAAGCTAAGTTTTCGACCGGAAGAACTCAGCAAGTTTGTCTGCAATGGTGGAGGAACTCAGCGAGTTGGTCCGCAACAACGGAAGGACTCGATGCGTTGGTCCGAAAAATTTCAAAATTTTTCTAAGTGTTTACAGTGGAAAGAACTCATGAGTTTTTGCCGAAACGGCGAAAGAGATGGGCGAGTTGCTCCGCAATGGCGGAAGAGATGGGTGAGTTCGTCTGCAACGACAGAAAAAGTTGGCAAGTTTGTGCCGCAATGTCGGAGGAAGCTGGCGAGTTTGCGCTGCAACGGCGGAAAAGGTTGGTGAGTTTCTGCCGCAATGGCAGAAGGAAAAGCTGATTTTTTGACCGAAAGAACTAAGCAAGTTTGTCCGCAAAGGGTCGAAAGAGAATGACGAAGTCCACCGAAACAGAGAAAATACAACAGTTTTTCAGTGAAATTTTCAGGTGCCCGAAAGAGAAAAATGCCATGGAACTTATGCGCCACAAGGGGGCAAGCCCCCTTGACCCCTGTCGTCCCCTTGAGACGTCGTCAATGATGAGAAAGATTCTATGGGAGTTAAGTAAGACAATGCTGATAAAGAGGGAAGCTTCTCACCTTAACTATTTCTGTTACAGCATAGGAATTGCATGCTTGCAAAGTAGCAACTAAGAATGTTTTACATTTGTATTAAATTGCTACTTGGTGAGAAATGACAGCTAATGATACCTTGTGTGCATGGTAGAGAGCCCATGAAACTGGATCAACTATGATGTGGAAGGGGAAATTCCATGCTATTATGAGGAATTGGAAAGGGGGAATTCCTTAACTCTTCTCTTGCTATTGTATTTATATTTCCTAAGTTTCATAAGTTGAAAATTATGGCATAGGGATGTTGGAAATGCAAGAGAGTAATGTATATGAATTAATGGACATGATTAAGGAGTCATTGCATAGTGCAAGTGAATCGCTTATGCATAAAGCATGATGTTGCGTATGGGTAAAGGTAGTGAAAGTTCACATGCAATAGCCCATTAATGGTATTGCTTATGGTTGATCACCAGTAATGTTGTTGATAATGGTTGTATGAATCAGACCATAGAAGCATGATTGAAAATGTAAGAGATTAGATAGCTGAAATGAATATGCACTAGATGGCATATTGATAAACATTGCATAGTGCATGTGAAAATACTTGTGTATATATATGATATTGCATATTGGTAGAATAGTGAGTTTTGCATATGCAATGAGCCACTTAAAGATGATTATGGTGGTTGTTAAATAACTAGTCGTGTCTGCAATGGTTATAGGACCAAAGACAACCGAAGCATGACTAAGGATGTGGATGATGATCGTTTCATATGACCAACAACCTTTTGAGGAAAAGATGGTGCAACAAATCTACGAGCATGAGGTTGGAAAAAGAATTGTGAAGCCTTGGTAAGAGGCCAATTGATTAGGTAACATCAAACGATGTTAATGACAGCCATGTAGGTAATGGTTATTTGTGCTTAATTGCATGAATGTTGAAAGAGGATTTGGTAAGATCCCTTCAACTATGTTGATTTGGTTTGCATATGGTATTGAGTGCATGAATGTGAATGTTAATCTATCGAGTATGGTTAGGTGTGGGAAAATGAAGGCAAGGAGCCTTACACCCTATAGTTTCTTATAAACCTCAATGCATTCATATGAAATTATAGCATGCCATTGTGTATGCTAGATTATAAGTTTAAATAACCAAAGAAAGTAAAGACCTATAGTCATGTTGTGGTAGTACATGCCATATGAATGGTTAGGCCATAATATGCTGGAATGCATAGTATCCGCGGATTGATGCAAAGTTGTATTGAGGGATTATGCATTGAGTGAATGCACATTAAAATATTATGTAAATGTTTTGAATGTGCATGCAGATGTGTAAGTGTACATGTTGAGATGCATTGCGAGAATGCACGGTTGTGATATGTATAGGTTTCAGTGCATTTAGATAATAGACGAAATGGTGAACCATTGTTAATACTGAGAGAATTTCCTGAGCTGCTATGAATGTAGGAGAAATATTGCATGAAGAAGGTTGACATGATGATGGGCTACCAGAGTGCTCTATGGAAGGACAGAGATTGCATGGAATGTGAAGTAATGAGTACTTACAATTTATTTAAATTGCACGGATAGTGTACCCATGTCTTGCAATTTTATTAATGATAACGATGCATATATAGATATATATATATATATATACATATATTTCATTGCACCTCAAATGCTAATAGCTGAAGGTGTTTGAATTATTGAGTGTTATAATTTTGAGATCACTTCAGTGACTGTTGTAGCAATGAAAGGATTATATGCATAGATACTCACAACATGTTTTGCTAATTGAAGTTTCATATTTTAGGTAGATTGTTTTGGGCATGGAAAATGTGGGTAAGTCCATGACGAAGATTGGAATCTACCATGAGCAAAAGCCAAATGATATGAGAACAGACTCATGGCTAAGCAAATCAATTTTTGTAGAGAACAGAATTGCAAATTCATACTTGAATTTAATTATTAATGCCATTGAATGATTATTGTTAAATGTTGTTGACTGTTTGGCTATTTGATAAATGTGCCAAGAAGACACATTGCAGGGAGACCAGGTGTGATGACCTGCATAAGCCAAACTCCATGGGAAGGACCCCATGCTTTTGAAATGGGTTTCGGGTGAAACACAATTACATCTATTAAGGATGACATCTCAGCTAAGCTGTATGTTGGAAAACCATGAGAGTGAGATGGTAAAGCTATGCCAAGAAGGCATGAGTGGATTATGGAACGTGGAAATATTGGGGTGGAAAACCGAAGAATTGTTGACTCAGAGAAGGGAGCCCCCATTCTTTGTAAATGAAGAAAAGATACACCTGCAAAAATGAATGAGTACTTTACGACCCTAGATAAGAACATGCATGCCTAAATTATTAGGGTTAATATGCAAAGCATGCTCTACTTTATTTATATATATCATTTCAGACTGCTTGAGTATGATTAGGGCCTACATGGCTCACATTGGAAAGGGGGTGCACACCTTTTCTAGTGGCGGGTCATGATAGGGTTGTCAATATTGACTAAACCCTAAGGGAATGGACGCATTCCTGGTGTTTCAATACTTGATAGTGAATGTTATGGAATGTGGTTGCGATTTTGAGAAGCAATACTGATAAGCCTGCTTATTCTTCTTGTGAGTGTCAGCCTACACAGATACCAATTGGTACTACACATTAAGAGGCAAAGTGAAGAAGGGTATGCAGAAGGACTGTATAGGAACTGGCAACCTTTCTATGCTCACACTAAATAATATTGGAAGGGATGGACAAACCCAGGGAGCTGTGCAGTTAAAAGGGGTATCATCCTTATGTGAGTGGGGCCATGTTAACCTACAGTCAAGAAAGTCACCTATAAAGTTCCTAAAAGGAACCACCAATTTGCACAAGAGAAGGAGTGGCGTCCTTGTATGAATGAAGAGTTGATGTGTGTGTGAAGGGTTATGGTGCAAGAAGGTGTGGTGACATTGGTGAAGGTATAAAATCTATATTGGGTCAGCAGTAGGAGGGCGGGTGCCAAGACTGATTGAAAACCTTGAGATGCCTATTGGGTCAGTAGTAGGAGGGCGGGCTCCAAGACTGACTGAAAACCCTGAGATGCCTATGGATCCATAGTAGAGCCTTGACCTATAATGGTCAGGTGGCGCAGTTTCCTTCCATTGGTCGATGACCCAGACGAATGTGCTGGTTCGGCACTGGAGAGGGCCAACCAAGTATGGGACTGGTTGGGCACCACCAAATGCTTGGTAAATCTAGTCGATGGGGAGGTGTACTGGTTAAGCATTAACTACATCAAAGTCCATAGGCGATTCCAAGGCTTGCAAAGCGAAGCAGGACCCTGTGGACCAGAGGAGAAACGCGCAATACAGATAAGTATTAGTTTGCATTTATATCTTGTTTGGAATAATGAGTATTTCAGGTATAAGTATTCTAATAGCTAAGCTAATACACTATTGTTTCTTCGTTGGAAACCTTGGTCATTGCAGGAAGGCAAGACCCTGAAAGACTATAAATTGCTGGTAAATCCAGAGAGTAAATGAGTGGGCGATATAAATTATTGGTAAATCCAGAGAGTAAATGAGTGGGAGATATAAATTATTGAGAAAACCAGGGAGTAGCTGGTTGAACGCTATAAAGTTCTAGATAAGTCCAAAGAGTGACTAGTTGGGCATTAACTACTTGATATTGCAAAGCAAAATGTATGCTGGCTCAACATTCCTTAATTAATTAATAAAACCAGTCGGAGCACTGGCCTAACATATTGCTAAAGGAAATGATTGATAAACCCAGTTGGTGTACTGGCCTGGCATTTTCTATTCGAATGATTGTGGAGTAGCCTACGTGTTGGCCCAACATTCATAATTGTGTCCACGAGAAATCCAAGGCTCGTAAAGCAAAGAAGATTCCCGTGGAATAAAGTGAAGACATCCAATACAGATAAGTATTTGAATACCTTGTAGCTTCTTGCTTATAAATATACGTGTGTATATGATTTGGTTATGATTTCCTAAACTCTTGTTTATAGATAAACCCTATGAAAATAAACTAAACATGTGAATTGACTCAATGTTTGAGTGTATAAGGTTTTGTTGGAAGCAAGGACCAGGAAGGCATCATAGGGATGCAGATGGACATGTGACCATCCTAAAGAGCTCAGTATGAGCAGTAATGAAAGATGGTGCTAGTGGAAATGAGTGGGTCATAGCAGCCAAAGGTTCTGTAGGAAAATATGGAGAAGGGTTCCTAGTTGAAAACCCTTAGACAGACCTTAGACACTAAGTGTCATAGCCAAGAAAGGAAAGTCAAAGCATTCACATTGAAGTGAAAGAGACTAAGGAGCATGAAACCACAGCGATGGTGTAGCTCCATAATAGAACAAGACTAAGAGGAAGAAACTCCTACTCTTCTCTTCCCTTTCGATTGATGCATTTATAAAACAAAAGATTGTTGAGTGCATGTCATGGTTGAAAATAGATTGTGTTTAATTGCTTGAAATGAATTGTGAATGCTGAAATAGTAAATTTCCTGTGAAAGGATGAACATGAATAAGTTCATGTGTATGTTGGGAAAGCATGAAAAGTGTGGAAGTCCCATGAATAAAGCGTGGACATTCCATGTCAATTGGGAAAATAATCGACTAATCTTAATGTTTATGTTATGCTTGTCCTAACAAATAATTTCCATGATGAATTTCACAGGTAAGAAAGTGAAACAATTGGTTTTAGCTAGCACAAGAAAGTGTTGCTAGTAAGCAAAGTGTGGTTAGCTGTTCCCATTAACCATGGCAGCAGACCGAGGGCTATTAAATTTGGATGAAAGTCTTCTTCAAACAAGAGATGCTCAAACTACAGAGACAATAGAATGAGATAAACCACAAGGTTTTGCAGGATTCTATTTGCCTGCAAAAAGAGGTAAAAAGCATTCTGGGAGCAATTAGTAAAGGAAAGGAAAGTGGATCCATGAAGAAGCATTCATCCAATCGGTCGATTAAGAAACGTTCCACGTGGGAAGATTCAAAGGAATTTGAGTAGGAAAAGGTAAAGCAACCAATGAAATGTTGGGGATGTGGAGGAAATCATTGCCTCCGTGACTGCCCAACAATGGAACATCAAGAGGGTAGCTGCCATAAAGTTTTCAAACTTGTAGATCAGCGGGAAGGTAAAGAAAGGGAAGGGATTGTTTTGGAACAATGCGCTCATGCAGAGCTAGAAGGTCCCAGCCAGCAGGAGCAGTTTGTGAAGACCAAAGGACTTGATCTCAAAAACCCAAGAAAAGGGTGAAATGCAGGACATACCTGCCATATTTTGTGAATTTTGAACATGTATAAAGCGTGTATGTATTCCTATGTATTGGAACACCGAGGATGGTGTTAGTCCAAGGGGAGGGGATTGCCACATCCCCATTTTTTACCCTTGTAATATTTTGGGCTATAATGTAAATATTGTATGCATATTATGTATGATTCCTAGCGTGGAGCACAAGGCCAAGGCCCCGCTAGTGAACGCTCATTCTAGAAGAGGAAAGTATTTAATATTATGCTACCCATGTGCTAGTGAACCATGGGAATTGTAAATATGAATTTTAATATAAATGCCCACAACTAGCTATGC
Organism: Larix kaempferi; assembly: GCA_027924585.1. Lineage (NCBI taxonomy): Eukaryota > Viridiplantae > Streptophyta > Pinopsida > Pinales > Pinaceae > Larix > Larix kaempferi. The sequence continues at coordinate 2,780,804 of BSBM01000639.1, forward strand.
AATGCAACAAGAGATGGGGGCATGATGTTACAAGGAATTGGGAGGGGAAAATATTCAAACTCTTGAGCCAATCAAGTCAAGCCAAGTGTCAATGAGAGAACCTTCAAACCCTCAACTACCCATGCTGACTTTTGTACCCAATCATTTACTCTCCTAAGAGTTAGTTGAGGTAGTTAATGCTTTGGGGAATGGAGAGGTATGGCTGTCCAAATTCGAGTATGGGCAAGCCACCCTTCCTAGATTTTCGTGTTTGGCTTCTTGGGCAAGAAAGGAGCCACGAAATTGCCCACAAGCCATTATTCAACCATCAGTCTTGCTCCCTCACGAGTTTAGATCTACCTGGGTGTTTTTATCCATGGTTTTGTTGTGTCTTTCTTCAATCTCCTAGCTGGGAAGGGTGTTTTTGTGTTGTGTAACAGTGGGGAAGAAAGGGAAATTGATTTGGGGACCATAGAGGCTGTTTTCACTCACTGATTACTTGTACATATGTGGGAGAAATCGTTTTCTTCCCTATGGACGATTTTCCCTCTCACAAATCCATTTTTGTTGTGCCTACGTTTTGGGGAAAACCCTTGTCCACCTAGTTCCTAAGTCCCACTGCTGAAAGTGTGTTCTAGATACCACATCTGAGTTTTGGGTGCAAGAGAATGCTGGGGTTGAGTTGGGTATCCATTGCTTTGGGCTGTGCTGTGCTTGAGGGTTCCCTTTTCCTTGTAGATATCATGCCCAGCTCGAGGGTGGTCTCTGAGTGCTGAAAGAATATAGGCTGGGTAGAGACCTATGGTTGGGTGGAACGTTGCAGTGACATAGCTAGTTGCTTGGGACAACATTACATCAAGATGAGTATTTTATTATGTATTTACTTATACAAATGTGTTAATTTGTTGACTATGTTAAATTGAATAACAGTCATGTAATATGTGTGTGGATGAGTTCATTTCCGCTGTGCATGTTTGTTTCATTTCCACCTGCACACATCTCTTTTATTACCAAGAATCTAATGAATGGGCTAAGTTTTATGTAAAAAGCCCATATTTTGGTCTCATGTTCCCTTCATTGAATTGGTTAGATGGAGGGTATGTGACACCCACTCTCACACAACATATCAAGTCAGCTTTTCTTTCTTCTTCTTTAGACTTTTTGGTGAAAGGTGGATTGGCTACTAGCCACATAGGCAACTAATAATCCCACTTTTTTAATGAAATATGATATTAAGACTTTTGTTGACTTAAAACAAGCTCATCTACCAAACAAGCTAAGCATTTGGATTATATATTCCAAGTAAAACATCACAAGATCCCCCCTCTTCCCCACAATATCCAAATGGAGGGTTTCTTAACCACCAACCAAAATAGTGACTAGTGACCTAAGGAACTCGACCTAATTCCTATGGCCTCTCCATTGGAAACGCGCCTTGGGTGGATGGTTCAATGAATTGAGAAAACCCTTGGGGATATTTTCCATAGAAAACCTTTTGGGATGCCCCCTCTTCCCCAAAATATTTGGATGCAAGAAGACTCAACCACCAACCACAATAGTGATTATTAACCCTAAGAGAATTGATTGGATTTGGATCTATATCCTATGGCCTCCCCTTCAACAACATAACTTGGGAATATGGTTCAACCAATTTAGTTAACTCTCGAGACCTTTTTTCAAAGGAAATTTTCTTGAGATTCCCTCCTCTTCCAAGGAATATCTAAATGAATGGAAAATCAACTACCAACCACAATAGTGTCTTGAAATTGTAACATCCCCATCCATCCATTCGACCAATCGAAGGGGACCTTAACTAATTACATGTTCCAAATTTTTACCCAATGGCCATAATACGAATTCATAACATCTAAAGTGCATGTGCAGATACACAAATAAAAAACATACAACAGAAATAAACTCTATCCACACACACCTAACATGCATATGCAATCTTAATCATCACAATGTTAAGCAACAAATTTCCAAAAGAGCATGAAAAGAGAAAAAATAGACCCAAAAGAGTACTCCACGTCTTAATAATGAAGAAAATAGATGAATATAAAGTCTCTTCAAGGGGGCAACCTCCTTATACAATGTACTGAGTACACAAGACAAGGTTCTCAAATGAAAATAGCTCCTTCCTATATATAGGAGATTAAGAGGTACAATTACAACTCACTGACCCAAGCCGACATAACTAATGTAACCATACTAATGAAAATTACCACTAATGGACCAAAGCTGACATCAAAACTAATGTAATGCACCACAATATAGGGGAAAATGTGCCCATATTTAGGGATTAACATGCCCCTCCCCTTCAGACAAGTGTTGTCCTCAACACTTGATTAGTTGTGGAACTTGTTGTTTCATCCTGTTTTTTGACATAGCTAGGTTGTTCTTGAGCATATGGAGAACTTCTTGCTAGTTCTCTATGTGATATTTCATTGCTTGAACTTTAGATTTTTCTTTTAAGGGATATGTGATAGATGGAGGTTGGTACCCATAAAGTGCCATAAATGGAGACAATTTTGATGATGTATGGAAGAAAGTATTGTACCACCATTTTGCCAAAGACAACCATTTCAACCACTATGTTTGTTTATCTATTGCAAATAAACGAAGATGTCCTTCCAAACATGTGTTCACTATCTAAGTTTTCCCATATGATTGAGGATGATAAGATGAACCGTGAACCAATTGGGTACCCAAACAAGAAAATATTTCAGTCCAAAATTTTCCATTGAAAATTGGATCTCTATCACTTACAATAATCTTAGGATTTCCATGTAAGTTTTGAACTATTTCCATAAAGGCTGCAACTACTGTACTTGCATTAAAAGGGTGAGAGAGAGTGCACACAAATGAGCATACTTTGTGAGTCTATCAACAACCACCATAATAACATTCTTTCCTTCTGACTTGGGTAGACCTGTTATAAAATCCATTGGGACTTCCTCCCAGGGATTGCAATGCATGTCTAATGGTTGTAGAAGTCTTGGGGTCTTAACTGTTTCACTCTTATTCTATTGGAAAACCAAACATTCTACCATGAACCTTTGAACATTAGATTTAAGACCTTCCCAAAAAAGTCCTTCTTGACCATGTGGTAAGTTTTCAAGAATCCAGAGCGCCCACCTACAAGATACGTGTGTAATTCCGAGAGGACATTTTGTTTGAGTTGGGAGTTTTTGCATAAATATAAGCGATCCTTATACCACAGTGAATAATTTTTCCACACAAAAGTATCTGATACACTGGGATTGATCTATAGATTTTGAATAAGATTCCACACAAATAGTTCATTTTTCCATTCTTCCTTGTTGCTACTACCCAATCGGGTTGTAGAATGGAAATTACACAAACTAATGCCCCAACATCTTCATCTTTTCGGGAGAGCGCATCTTCCACCACATTTTGTTTCCCTTTTCTATAGATGATTTAAAATTCATATCCCAACATCTTGGTTACCCATTTTTGTTACTCTTCCAAAGATAGTATTTGTTCCAAGAAGTATTTAAAACTATCATGATCTGTTTTGACCTTGAAATTCCTACCTATTAGGTAAGGACACCATTACTTAAGAGCATGTAGTATTGCCAACATTTCATTCTCATAAATGGGATTCTGTAAGTTATTTCCCTTGATTGGATGACTTGTGAAAGCAAGTGGGTGTCCTTGCATTAGAACAACACCAATGTCATTTCCTAAAGCATCACATTCTACAATATGTAAAATTAGTCACAGCAGATCTCATGAACAAGTAAATCAATCACAATAGATGAATATAGAAAATATGGTGTAAAACTGTGCAAAACATGCATCAGTGCTCAATATCCCAGTAAGGGTGAATGATTACAATAGAATACAGTAACAATGACTGAGCAATTCGAATTGACTAAGTAGGCCATTCGAATCATTGAATGGAGTAGCTTGACTCCAACTAGGAGTCCTCATCATCAATCAGTGGTGGTCATCAATGCACAAGAACCAGTCATCCAAGTGTCAATCTGAGTCTAACTGAGTGTAACATGTGTAACTGGAGTGTGTAGCACTGATATAGGGAAGTGGGATCAGTGGAAGGCGCATGGGAGGCTAACTAAAGTTAGAACAAGTCATCTAGTCAATTTGGAGGTCCAACGGAGTAAAACAGTCAGTCGGGAGTGAAACTAGCCTCAAATCAGGGAGAATCGGAGCTAACTGAGTGTAACTGAAGTGGAACTGCAGTGGTAGGTGAAGAAGTGCGCCCTTCTCTGGCAGTAGGTGAGAAGTGGGCGCCTTCCTGACTAGGAGGGCTAATGAACTGATGTAAGAAGCTCCCGGGTGCTAGAATAAGGTGGATAAGGTGATGGAGGCATCAACCTGGTGATTGGGATGCATGCAAAGTGCATGCAAACCCTAGAATTTGCATGCAAACCCTAATTGCATGCAAGGTCCTGAAAAAGATGATGTGGATATCCTAACACCCCCCCTCAAGCTAGACTATGATGTGCAAAAAAATAAACGATAGGGCCCTGGTAACTGAGACCAAAGGTTACCCCAATACAATAATAATCCAAACTAATAACAGTCAATAAACCAAGGAAATGGGGAAAACCTCATGGGAAAAATACCCCCCCTCAAAAATAGACTATAGCATACCAAAAGATTTAACTGCTCCAAAATCAAGTAGATATTTCTGGAGGTATCTTACTCTTGGGAGTAAATGGATCATGCTCCAAAAACATGTGCTTGAATTCTCCATCAGTGGATGCAAGCGAATGTGGAGACTTTAAGAACTTTCTCTTCATACCGAAAATGGTGAGAACAAATCTGAAAATATAAGGATGATCCTGGAACCTGTGATTCGAACCAAGTGAGGTAGGATAAGCTCCAATAAGATCAAATATCTCTTGAACTTCTTATCAATAGAAGTTAAATCAGCTCCAAAAATAGATGAATGGTTTCTTGAGATCTCCTTTGAACCAACAAGGGTGAGATCAAAACCAAAATCAGCAAAAAGTGCATGAGAATTGAACTCAAGTGAATGGTAGTGCTCTTCATCTTCATTAAAACTCTGAGAAACTTGGAAAATGATAGAACACAAGTCTATAGGAGGCATGCAATCAAGGAGGGCGAATGATTCACCTCCAAAATCATATTTTACCTCTAAAACTTCAAATAGATCATTATTCTGCATGCCGGCAAACTCATGTGAAAGAGAGGATTCAAGAACCTCTTCGGAATCTAGAGTATGAGCTGGTTTATCTTGCTCAAAATTCGAAATAGAAGACATTGAGAGAGTGAGTTTTGAATCTACAGTTTCTTCTTCATCTTGAACAATTGTTGAGGCCAAGACATGATCGGAAAGAACACATAAGGAGATCTCACTGGGCTTGTTCTCCAAAAGGCTAGCATGATCCTCTTCTTCCTGCTTTCCAAATTCTCTGTCAAGTTGGACCCATAGATCACTTGGATTTTCAGCAGTCTTACTGAGGTAGCGCATACAAGGAGACATAGCAAGACATATTGCTCCAAAATCTCTATCACAATCATTAAGCCAATCATTCTCCTCTTCATCGGAATCAAAATCTCTTGTATTACAAATGCACATATCAAAAAGACATTGTCTCTTCAAGAATGCAATCATCTTTGGTTTCCATTCATCATAGTTGAATGGAGTAAGAATATTTTGTGAAGAAGAAGTCTCCATCTTTGCATTAGCGAATGCACATGGAAGAAGTAAGAAACCTGCAAATCACACACAAACAAACACTATGTTTTCAGCCTTGCATGCACATGAGCGAATGCACATGAGATTTTGCATGCTGCTGCTGAAATATATTGATGAGCAATTCACTCAATCTTCATGTAGAACACCTATAGAAAAGAGATCTTGTCCCTGCCATGGCTCTGATACCATGTAAAATTAGTCACAGCAGATCTAATGAACAAGTAAATCAATCACAATAGATGAATATAGAAAATATGGTGTAAAACTGTGCAAAACATGCATCAGTGCTCAATATCCCAGTAAGGGTGAATGATTACAATAGAATACAATAACAATGACTGAGCAATTCGAATTGACTAAGTAGGCCATTCGAATTACTGAATGGAGTAGCTTGACTCCAACTAGGAGTCCTCATCATCAATCAGTGGTGGTCATCAATGCACAAGAACCAGTCATCCAGGTGTCAATCTGAGTCTAACTGAGTGTAAGATGTGTAACTGAAGTGTGTAGCACTGATATAGGGAAGTGGGCTCAGTGAAAGGCGCATGGGAGGCTAACTGAAGTTAGAACAAGTCATCTAGTCAATCTGGAGACCCAACGGAGTGAAACAGTCAGTCGGGAGTGAAACTAGCCTCAAATCAGGGAGAATCGGAGCTAACTGAGTGTAACTGAAGTGGAACTGCAGTGGTAGGTGAAGAAGTGCGCCCTTCTCTGGCAGTAGGTGAGAAGTGGGTGCCTTCCTAACTAGGAGGGCTAATGAACTGATGTAAGAAGCTCCCGGGTGCTAGAATAAGGTGGCTAAGGTGCTGGAGGCATCAACCTGGTGACTGGGATGTATGCAAAGTGCACACAAACCCTAGAATTTGCATGCAAACCCTAATTGCATGCAAGGTCCTGAAAAAGATGATGTGGATATCTAAACACAATAAAGGTTTTTGTGAAGTCCGGTGTGGCCAAAACAGGATATTTACATATTGCCTCTTTAATTTGTTCAAAATATTGAGTTTCCTTTGGAATCCAAGAAAATGCATCTTTCTTTAATATTGCTATTAGAGGTGTTGTTATTCTTCCATAGTTCCGAACAAACTTGCACTAGTACCTTGTCAGACCTAAGAATCCTCAAAGATTTTTCAGGGTTTTGGGAAATGACCAGTTCATCATGGCTTTAATTTTGTTAGGGTCTACTTTGACACCTTCATGAGATACAATATGACCCAAATAGTCTACTTCCTTTACCCCAAAGAAACATTTGGAAGGTTTTGCATGTAGTTGTTGCTCCTTTAGTAGTTGTAGTACCCTGTCAACATGTTGAACATGTTCTTCCCAAGACTTTATATATATTAGTATATCATCAAAGAATACTAGCACAAATTTTCTAAGGAAAGGCTTGAAAATGGAATTCATCAAACATTGAAATGTGGAAGGCGCATTCGTGAGACCAAATGGCATGACTAGAAATTCATAATGACCTTCACGAGTTCTGAATGTTTTTTTTTGGATGTATTCATCCTCATTCTAATATGATGATACCTAGAACGAAGATCCAACATTGTGAAGACAACTGCTCCATGCAATTCATCTAACAATTCATTAATGACAGGAATGGGAAACTTATCTTTAATGGTGATCTTGTTGAACTCTCTATAATCGGGACACATACACCATGATCCATCCGACTTGTGTACCATTACCACTGGTACAGAGTAAGAACTTTGGATAGGCCTAATTATGCCAGCCTCTAACATTTATTCAACCATACGCTCAATTTTACTCTTCAATCCATATGGGTATCTGTACAATCTGATGTTAGGAGGAACATTTCCTGGAATTAAGTGAATAGCATGATCAAAATCTCGAATAGGTGGAAGACCTTTTGGAATATCTTCAAATACCTTGGAATGCTTATCAATGAGCCTTTGGAGATCTAGGGAAATAGAAGACTTAAATGTTTGAACATTTAATGAGCATAATTGTGTAATTACACCTTGATCAGGGTAAATTTTAAGGGCAAAATTTCGCCAATTGTCTATTTTTCGGGCATTTTTTCAAAAAATAAATTCGTTATTTTGTCATTTTTAGTCTCTAATATCGCCTATATTTACATAAAATATGTTTTTTTATCATAATATTCGCCAAAGTTTACACATTTCAGTAGTAAATTGTACATTTCATATTTAATATTCGCCTACCTATCTATATACATGTTTTTTTCAATCCAAAATAATCGCCTAGGATACTATACTTAAGTATAATATTAGAATCCTTAAAAAATACCCTGACCTTGATCTCCCTTTTTCATCAATTTTGTCATACCATTAGAGATTATCACCTTGATTGGTTTCCTTTTGATACATTTAACAAACATTATTTTCCTTCCCATAAAAAAATTATGAAACACTTCTGAAAATGAAAAGCCATTGTTCCCAATGACTGTAACCATTGAAATCCTAAGACAACATCAGCCCCACCCATTGGAATATAAATCATTGGACTATTCAATACATATTCCCCCATAGTAAGATTGATATTATGGCATTTCCTCGAGCAATTGATAGTTCCTCCATATGTAATCATTACTTGAAATTTTTGTGTTGGATATACAAAGCAATTGATAACTTTGCCTAATTTATAGTGAATGAAATTATGAGTACTACCAGAATCAATCAACACTAATACCTTTTTTCTTTTTGATATATCATTCGATCTTGAGAGTTTCAGGAGTGCTAATCCCATCCAATGCATGCCAATATATGGTGGGAGTAATCTCTTCGGAAGTAGTATCTTCTATTTATTCATCTTGAGATGGTTCATGTTCTTTTGGTTCATCCTCTTCACAATCTATGTAGAATACTTTCTTCTCACCACACTTATGTCCCTTACTATACTTGCTGTCACAATTAAAGCATAGGCCTTTTTCTCTTCTTTCATCTAGTTGTTGAGGTGTCAACCTTTGAGGTGGGTTAGAAGAAGGGACATTATTCTCTCTATATGTGTTGGAGGCGGTATTTGTAGTAGCCATTTCCATATTTTTACCTTCAACCTTCATTGCCACCATGAAAGCCTTATCTAAGGATGGTGGTTCAAAGAGACACACCTCACGTTGAATGTTATCCTTCAAGGTTCCAATAAAGAGATCCAACAAATTATATTCTGAAATGTTCTTCACTCGAAGACTTAGCTTCTAAAACTACTTGATGTGATATGTAACTAGACCTTTTTGCTTAAGATTTATTAACTAGATAAAGAAGATGTTTCTATTAGTATCCCCATAATATGCAATCAATTCTTATGTGAATATAGACCAAGATATAATAGAGTCATTTTTTCAGTCACAAATCCATTGGTACCATACAAATTGACCAGGCTGTAAATATAATGATGCAATAGCTACCTTTTGCAAAGTTGGCACCTGGTGTAGATCAAAGAATTGCTCCATCTGGAATATTCATATTATTGGATCATTGTCATCAAACTTTCTCATGTCAATATTGGGAAGTTGGGTACCCCTCGGTGACCATCCCTGATAAGTTCCATTATGGGAATGCTTATTATCCTTGTCCTCCTGAGTACCCTAGAAGACATCATCACCTATAGGGAGAGTATCCTTTGAATTTTGGATGAGATTATCAATATTTTTCATATTTTCCTCCATATTCCCCATAAAATTATACTCTATATTAAGTAAATTGTCTGTTTTCACAAACCCTTTCATATTTTCCTCCAAATTGGACATTCAAAAAGATAGGTCTTCCATTTCATCGTACGTATGGGATGATTCCTTAGGTATTTTGAGTGGAGCGTTATTTTTTCCACTACATTTGGGGAGAATTTTGAACAATATAAATAGATATCACACCCTAGGGTTCATCACAAATAGTTCCTTATACTAAAAATTATTCCAATTTAAAATGGTGTACCTTTATCAAACCTTGATTTGAGGACTACGTTTCTAGCCGACCTTCCAACTGGTATATCTCTGCAATTTTGTACCCTTTGAGTCTGAAAATCCTTCTTGAAGTAACCTTATATCTCCTCTCTGTAATTCCACGAGTCTGACCTAATTCCGATGTGCCAGTAAAAATATATGACAAATATCCCAACACTTTTGATTTTCGGTCCTTTCAGAAGAGCAAACTTGTATGGACTTCCACATGTCCAATATTTCTGATCCGAGTCTGAAAATGCTACCACTAATACCTTGGTCTATCTTCTTTCTGATTCAACAAGTATCACTCAATTTGGATCTCGCATTCCCCATATATAACAGTTTTACCCATCACACCTATTTGAGACTAGATTTTGGACTACTCAGAAACCCTAACTTCCAATGTGAATAAATCCAAATATGTGAGGTTTTAGGATCGTAAAATTATACCACAATTATTTTGGCATATTTCCTAGATGGGTTCCAAGCCTCGCTATCTGAAACCATGTAGAAAAAAATATATCACAAAAATTCCAAGATGACTTATTTTGAAGCAGCCAAACCCAACGAAAGAGCTCTGATACCAAATGTTAAGCAACAAATTTCCAAAACGAGCATGAAAAGAGAAGAAATAGACTATAAATAGTACTCCAAGTATTAATAATGAATAAAAGATATGAATAGCAAGCCTCTATGAGGGGGGAAACCTCCTGATACAATGTATTGAGTACATCAGATAAGACAAGACAAGAAAATATACTCAAATGAAAAGATCTCCTTCCTATATATAGGAGATTAAGAGGTACAATTACAACTCACTTACCCAAGCCGACATAACTAATATAACCATACTAATGAAAATTACCACTAATGGACCAAATCCGACATCAAAACTAATGTAATGCACCACAATATAGGGGGAAATGCGCCCATAATTAGGGCTTAACACACAAGCATGAAATAAAACCATTACACTTTCATATACAAGAGAATACTTATCTTTAAACAAAGAGTATCCAACCAACTGGAAATGTAAGAATGGTTTTCCACCTAACAGTAGGAACTTTATCCAACACATATTATTTATGTTGTGAGGCCACCCCCAAGCTGTGCTATGAGGCCACTAGGGCAAAGGAAACACCTACATGATTCTTTCTCTTATCCCACCACCCGTGCTGCTATCTACACTGTCGCTTAGCTAAAATTTCATCTATATCTCTATAGGGATATCACTAAGCCATCACATCCACGACACTCCTTCCAACTGCTCCACAACACACAAGGAAGGAAGGCACTAATCCACAGTTCCCTCAGGAAATACAACCCTTACAATACTTACCAGTGTGTGCAGTAAGAGGTCAACATGTTGTATTCTATCAGATAACCTCCTACAACATTATTTCATTTCTTCTCAATCATCTGTGAGTAGAAAAACTCAAAGAGTAAAGGAAGATCTACGTAGTGTAGATCTACATGCAGAGAGAGTGATAAAATGAGTGTTGAATCCAAGGGATATGAGATAATGGTGAAAAGGAAACTGACATAAATTATGACCACTGAAGAAACAACTTCTAACAATTGTAGAAATGACTTCTGAAAATTGACAGGACTATCACAAAAGTGCATTCACCCCCATGCTTCAATGACTATATGAAGTGAATTTTCCCACCAACCTCACACATCCATTCAATGATTAGATTTAACAGTCAAGATGAATAAATTGGATCATTTAAAGCACATGGAAACAATAAGATGAGTTCTAAGGTTGACAGTTGGAAACAAAGGATTTAGTATCCCAAAGGCCCCCTTTCCTCCCCCCCTTTGGTGAAATCATAGCCACTCTAGTGCTCTTTACACATACATCTTGGAGCATTTTATTATTTCTCCAACGTGATAATTATATAGATTTCAATTTAGCATGGAAAGCCAACCATTCGGTCCAATGAGAAATATTTACATCATACATGCCTAGCCATTCACTAGTCGGGCCTTGGCCTTGAGCTCCGCACTAGGAATCCATACTAGCATATTTACATCATTTACATAATTTTGATTCAGTACATTCCAAGTCAAAATTGGAGGTATTGCAATAGCCTTGTGGGACTTGACCATATTTGAACCTTTTACCTATGCCCTCCCCATTGGCAATACCTTGTTTGGATGGTTCAATAAATTGATCTAACCATTGTGGAAACATACATACATACATATAAGACCAATGTGTTAGTCTCCCTGGTTGTTAGCAATGTTGCTAGGAATTTGGCTAGTTCCATGTCGACAAGTGCCCATTTCAAATCCCTTGGTGAGGTGCACTAGTTTATGCTAATTAGTTTATTAGGAATGCCATCCATGGATGTAGGAAACCATCCCTTAGGTTTCCCTACAATTTTTTCCTAAGAAAATAAAACCTCATGTGAATGTAAAATCCTTATCTATGCATTATTCTAATGTAATAGAACATTGTGTGTGTGTACATAAAATCCTAATCTATCTATCACTATATTATAGTAGGGCATTGTGTGCGAATGTAAAATCCTTGTGCTTGTGGTTGTACAAGAGAGTAAGATCAAGAGTACACTATTGAGATGAGGTTATATTAGTGATGTATGAGCTTTGTGTATATAAAAATATGTTTTGGTCATTGGCATTATATATATTGTGTGTGTGTTAGTTTGAATGTTGTGAATTGCAAGCAGGAGGTTGCAAGGTCAAATCCCCATGATATCTGCCTTTGTGAATATTGTGGGTCTCACTCAATGTCCCCTCCAAGTTAGGTCTTCAAAATTACAAATGAGGGGGAAGTGCATGGAGAGTTTCCTATGATGTGTAATTTTTTGGAATATATATATATATATATATATATATATATATATATATATATATATTGTGGTTCGCAACCTCGAAGAGGAGTTTCTATGTCCATGGGAATAACTATTCACAGGGGGGCACCCGAAGGGGCCTTACCCTGCCAGCTCTGATTACGAAGCCTAACCCAATGGGGACATCAAGTGAGTCCCTTATATATCAATGCATAGCCACTCGGGGATTTGACCTCGAGAGCTTCTGCTTACAACACACAACCCTCAACCACTTGAGCTAACCCATCAGGGTATATATATATATTCACCCAATGGGTTAGCTTCCTTGGTTGTCACCAATATTGTTGGGCACTCTTCTAGTTTCCCGTTGGCAGGATCTCAGTTCAAATACCCTAGGTGAGGTGGACTAGTTTACACTAATGGTTTTATTAGGAATGTCATCCATGAATGTAGGGAAGCATCCCATAGGTTTCTCCATAAGTTTTTCTTGAGAAAAAGCCCTCATGTGAACATAAAAATCTTATGTATGTATCATTGTTTATAATAGAGCACTGTGTGAATGTAAAATCCTTGTGCTTATGGTTGTACAAGAGAGTCAGATCAAGAAGTTTATGAGGGAAAATTTCAACGTATGGAAGATGTAGATGGAGTACATATTTATTGAGAGGGACCTTTCAGTTGTGTTAAGTGGGAATAAGCCTAAGGATGTATAGAAGGAAGAATGGGACTGGATGGATGAGAAGACCAAGGGTCTCATTTATTTGATTCTCTTTGATTAGGTTCTCTTAAATGTTTTAGGATATTCTATAGCTAAGTCTAGATTTGGGATGAATTGGGACCTTATGTGAGGCAATATTTATAGTCAACCAGTTGTTTCTTCAAAAGTGGTTGTATGCCCTTAAGATGATGGTTTGTGATATATCACCTGAAATGATTGAGTCCATTACTTCACCAACTCTTGGATATCAAGAATGAAGATCAATGGATGGAATCACTACAAGGAAAAGAACCTGTAGTGGAGGTCATAGCGGAGGTTTTTACTGTTACAAGATTGGCCAAAATTGTTAAAAAAACCTCTGTTACAACCTCGACAATTAGTAGAAGATGTTTTAACAGAGGTTTTTACGAAAAGTTTTTGTAACTATAGAAAATTAGCGACTGGAGGCTATAACAGATGTTTGTTTTATGGTGTGATTCTTTAAACAATAGTGCACCAATGCGTAACATACAAATAGAAACCAGTGCAATATGATAAAAATTATATGCACCGGTGCACTCCAACATATAGATCACTGGCATGCACCAAAATTTAACATCGCTCGGTGCTTTAAAACAATATATGCACCGGGAAGTTGTAACCAAACCAGCAACAAAGTTTATTTATTGATTAAATGCACCGATGCTTACATACATAACAAAGCACCACTGCGATATGTTATGACATGCACACCATAAGTTTTCTATATTTTTAGAAACTAATAGTGATTTGTATATATCATATCGCATTGGTGCATTTCATCATAATAATCATCGTTGTGTTTTAGCAATTGGAAAGCACCGGGGCAATTAATAAAGATAAACACACCGTTAAATGAGATTGGGTCATAAACATTAACAAATTTAACAGTGCGGTAAATATAAATTAGAGGACAGTGGCATATCATTCAAATAACCGTACCAGGGCATAAAATTTGAACAAATGCACAGGGGTGGAACATTTTACCAAATGCACCAGTGCGGTAGTAAATATCAAAAGAACCATATATTATTTTTTGGACAGTGGAATATCATTTTTTTTTTAATCTTTTAATTCCATTATTCATCATAAATTGAAATATTTTTTATAGTACCATTCATTTCAATTTCAATTATTGCGTTTGTTTGGATTAATTTCTTATATAATAGATTCTATCATCTATTGTAATATTTTTAATCATCCATACATTTAGTTACCAATTTACCATTTCACATGTAACATTTGACAATGACATTGGAGAATGCAATAGAATTTACAAAAAATTATTTTATTATATATCAATAAGAGACCTTTTTTCATACAAAATAGGACAACATAAAGTCCACAATAATCAAAATGTCAACATGCATGTAATTGTTACACTTTTGGTAACATTTTGTCTTTCAATTCAGACACTATGTCCAATACATTATATAAAATCTTTGATTTTCACAGACAATTATTTCAAAATATACAACGGCTTGTATTAACATCCAAAATATATGGATTCTCATTCTTCGCTTGAACTGTTATTAGTGCTCGAACCACTTGCATTAGTTGGGTTAATTGGCTGAATGTTTTGTTGATTACCTCAATTGTTTTCCTCTTCTTCAGCTTCCATCTGAAAACATAAAAATAAAATGTACTAAGTGTATCTACAATATTGTTGGAAATAATAAAAATTAAAATAGATAATATACATGAATGTAAATTGAAAATTGATGTATCAGATAAAGAATTGCATCCTGAATGTCACACATTATTTCAAAACCATGTCTCATGCCATCTATTAAAAACTCCTCTGTCTGATGCACTCCATACTTTGTTTCCTGCAAGTTTTATACCTCGTAAGAAATCATAGATTTAACATAAATATTTTTTCTTGTTTTATTACTTATAAAATGAGAGAAGTAAAAGAACATAGATACTTACAAATTCCACAATTAATTTTTGATATGCCAACATATACTCGCAACCCTTGCTTAACACAATGTCAATCAATTCTTTTGATGGCTCCTCTTTGTATGTTAACACCTATTTCAAGACATCCAAGGATGGCCAATGAAAAAATAAATAAATATAAATATCACAAGCACTATGAAATCTTAAGTTGTTATAAGGAAATCATAACTACTCACAAACTTTACTATCAACCCCTTTTTTCCCTTGTTGCCATGTCTTATGAGCTGAATGGGTTCCATTTTGTTTTCTTTTATGCAACAAAACAATTGAAAATTAATATTTAATGTTGAATTAATTAATTAAATGTACATGATAATCCAAAAAAATCAATGATTTCATACATTTGAAGCATGTTGCTGTTGAGATGGCTCCTCCTGCAATGCAACACACCAAAACCCGAGTACAAAAGCCCACCCGCCAAACAAAAAAAGAAAAGAAAGAGCCGAGATCATATCACCTCTTTCATCCTTTGGTATTTTCATAATCTTCCTGAAAATGTAAAATGGCATTAAACTATTTTTCTGTTGATATGAAAAATAAATATCGCATAGTTAAACTTATTAAAGAAATGCTTCGTATTAGTAGATACATTTTCTACATAAACATGTTTAGGAATATTACTTTTTGAATGATTCTTTTTGTTGTTGTATGTTTTTTCTATTGCAAGTTTGATAGGTCTCATTGACCATTGCTCTAGAAACACCTCTTTAGTTTACATATGACTTGATTCTTGGAATCATTTGATTGATTTATGTACTATAAGTGAAAATTATGTCTATATGTTCGTTCCACTATATCCCTCATAGTTTTATAAAATTATTCCCCCCTTCTATTAACTTCCAACACTATTCCGGATGAATAGATGACCAATTCATCATCATTTGCCTCTTCCCTAAAAAGATTCTGATGATGACATTCCTTTCTATTGTTGTCAGCACTTGCATGACATTCGACATATGTGAATTAGATTATTTGAAACATATTAGTGAATATTCGTAAGTACAATATTACTCAAAATTCAAGAAATAATTCATATTGATATATTATTTATTCACCCGATTCATCCCTCTCCAACATTTCCATTAATGTTTTACACTCTTCTGCACTTATATTGCTAAGAATCTTGTTGATATTCCTCATTTTTCAGCTCTGCGTGTCACACATTAAACGATACATATTACATATATTTACAAATCATTCAAACAAATTAGTTTAAATACATAAATTAAAAAGCACTTTCCTTCTTCACAATTTTGGATGTGCTCCCATCATGTTGACTAGAATTGTTATTCATTGAACTATTATCATGCATTTTCTATCAATAAACAACCCGGAGCATCAAATACAAAAGGTATCAACTATATTATACAAATAAATTATAGAACTCCAATATAGAAAAAAAATATGAAATTGGTGTGCTTAATTTCGTAAAACGCATCGATGCATTTAGTACAAAAAATCACCCATGCATTGTGTCAAACATGGTACACTCTGAACCACAGAGCTTTATTTTACGTTTATAGGAAAAAAATAATTAAATGGAAGGGTCGGCTTTACCGGTGCGTTCTAAATATAAACACATTGGTACGTTAATGGAATACTGTCGCACTCGCAAACTGTGAAATATTTTTCTTGCATTTTTAGAAAATAAAATATAATGACAGGACTAGAACTATTAGTGTACTATTGGATGAAACACACCAGTGCGTTTAGTTTATAAAATCACACAAAAAATGATGCAAATTTTTTTTTATGAAAAAATAAAAAACTAAAAAAAGCGTACAGGGCGACAAGGTTTCAGCTTCAACCTAAAAAGTGGCTCATCGTACCCAATTCTTTCTATATAAAATCACAAACTCATTAAATCTAAAATTCCGAAAAAGAAAAATCATAATTGTGAAACAATAGAGGGATTTAAACCCTAATGTGAAATTTTGCAGCCACATAAAACGAAAAGAAGTGGCGAGAAAATAAAGGTTGCAACATTGAAGGTAATATTTTACATACTGAAATTTCTACTATGCAAGGTTTTGATTGATTCACCATGCCTAACAAATTTCGATCCTTAGAATAATCCGGTTGCTCCAGACTCCTTCAGCGTAAGTCTCTCTTCCAAATATCTCCCCTCGAAATGTCGACAAAAGAATGAAATAATGTTTAGGTTTTTTACTTTTAAACACATTTTCAAATTAGTTTTCGAAATTAAAATTCCTGCCCCTTTTTCAGTTTAAGGAAAAAATAACTTGTGCAATTTTTTAATTTTTATTTTCGACATTATGGTTCTCTTAAGGTTATGTCACACCAATGCGTATAGGACATAACTGCACCTGTGTGTTTGAGGTTTAATGTAGCACCGTATAAGCATTTAATATAAAATTTTTAAGAAATATATCATGCTTTGGTGCGTATACAAATTATGATTCCCCGGTGCGCTTATTGATACTAAACGCATTGGCAATAATATTTTTTGTAAAATGCATTGATAAATATCAGCTATCAAATGTAGCCTATGTTTTCTTTTGTGGGGGTTTTCCGATGTTGACATATGGTGCGTTAGTTTTGATGCCGCCTCGGTGCATCCTAATGTTGAAGTCGCACTAGTGCAGTGGTTGTAGATTTGGTGCACCTATTGAATATAAAAATCCTATGATTTTATATTTCAACTTAAAATTTTATATTCATCTCAAATATTCTTTTAGGATTCAACCACACTAGTTACAATATTTCATAGTATATATACGTTGCTTAAACTCACCTTATTCTTACACAATGGTTTTTAAACTATATTGGAAGTTAGATTGTTATATGGTTCTCAAAAATATCTTAGGACCGTAGAGACATATATTGATTGCTTATTTGGCTC
The DNA here is from genome assembly GCA_027924585.1 of Larix kaempferi. Lineage (NCBI taxonomy): Eukaryota > Viridiplantae > Streptophyta > Pinopsida > Pinales > Pinaceae > Larix > Larix kaempferi. The sequence goes on from BSBM01000639.1 coordinate 2,798,801, forward strand.
AAATGTAGGGAGAAAAGGTTATAGTATCAAATGGCCAAATCTTCAGATTCCAACTCATTCCATCTTGTTCAAATTTTGACGAGTTCTCCCTTTCCATCTCTAGTAAGTTCAAGTTTTATTTATATTTTGAATATCTATTTGAATTTATGTTTCTTATCCATGTGAATATGAATATCAATGTAATCTATATTGCAAGATCCTGATTCAAGATTGAGTTTGGATGCACAAGATATTCCACCAGTTGGGAAAACATCGCAAGCTCTTATCAGGAGCAAGATATCACAAGCATTTTGTAGATGAAAATGGGTAGCCGCTTTACCTCGCCATTTAACATGTTATACAACTTGACGATAATTTTATACTCAAAACAAGAACTCTAGCAATAAAAACTCATATTTTTGCATAAAAAACACCAAAAACCAACCCCGAATTAAAAAGTGGTGCTACCGATAGCACCACTTTTTTTTTGGTTAAAAATATAGACATGGACAAAAACAATCCTTATTTTTGTTTACAAAAATCTTAAAATCAAGCCCCGAATTGAAAACTAATGCTACTAGTAGCGCACTTTTTAAAAAAAATGGCATTATTATATCATTGTATCATAATGTAAAATTGTATTTATTACATCTCTTTTATATTTTTGCACTAAAACACCAAAAATCAACCCCAAAACGAAAAATGGTGATACCCGTATCACTCTCTTTTTATGGGGGGCTACATTTACAACTTTTTGTAAAGCAGAGGTGGTATTGTTCCAATCAAACTCTTAAATCAATCTCCAAATCGAAAAGCGGATCTCCAAGAATCACTGTTATTTTTATTCGAGGTTAAAATTAAAAAAAAAAAACTTAAAAAAACAGAATTAAAAAGAAAAATTAAAAAATATGAAATTTCAAAAACACAAAACTTATTAAAAAGAAGCAAAAACCAAGTTTATAAAAAAAATTAAAAAAATACTTCTGACCATGAAAGAAAATTTATAAACAATTTTTTTAAAAATAAATCCAAAAAATATAAAAAAAAATGAAATACATTTAAATGTTTAAAAATATCATTTAAGAAATTAAAAAAAAAACTATTTGATTTTTTTTTTTAATTTCAATTGATTTAAAAAAAAATTAAATAAAAATTGAAAACATTTCATTTAAAAAAGATTATAATTTAAAACATTAAAAAACCTAAATTGTTCAAAAAGAATTAATGAAAATTTATTAAAAATAAAAATAAAAAACTTGAAAAAAAAACTAAACACATAAAATTAAAAATTAAAAAATAAAATAAAAATTTTAATAAAAAATTTAAATAAAAAAAAACTAAAAACCACCTCCCCCACCCACACACCCACACGCCCACCCACCCCCACTGCTCCCAATTCCCCTTTCCTCCTCTCCCCCTATCCTCCCCCTCCCCCTCCTCCCTCTTCTCCCCTCTCCCCCCCCTCCCTTCCCCCATGCCCTTCCCCTCTCCCCCCTCTGCTCTCCCTCCCCCTCCCCCTCCTTCCCCCTACCCCTGGCCGAACTGTCAGTCGATGCTCTTGCCCCCCCTGTGGCCTGGCGTGATTATGAGAATCATGCCAGGCCTTAGGGGGGGCCGAGAGCGTTGGTTCACGGTGCGGGGAAAAGGAGGGGGAGGGAGGTGGGGGGGAGCAGGAGGATGGAGGGGGGACTGGGGAGGGGGAGGGGGAGAAGAGGGGGGAGAGGGGGAGGGCATGGGGGAAGGGATGGGGAGAGGGGGAGAGGAGGGAGGGCGTGGGGGGGGAGAGGAGGGAGGGCGTGGGGGGGGAGAGGAGGGAGGGGGTGGGGCAGGAGAGGGGGGAGAGGAGGGAGGAAGGAGGGGGAAGGGGTAGCGGTGGGGGCGATCGGGTGGGTAGGTGGTGCGTTATTGTTTTTTATTTATTTAAATTTTGTTTTTATTAGATTAATTTTGTTTTAACTTTTAACTTTTTATTTTTAATTTTTAATTTTTAATTTTTAATTCATTTTGGTTTTTGGTTTTTATTTTTTATTTTGAATTGTTTTTTGTTATTTAGTTTAGTTTTTTCTTTCATTTTGGTTTTTATTTTTTCTTGTTTTTATTTTTTAATTTTAATTTAAAATCTAAAAATAATAATTCTACGCAAAAAATTCATTGAAAAAAACTTAAAAAATATTGAAATGATTTTATTTTCTCTTCTTTTTTTTTTTCAAATTTTCGCATAAAAATTATTTATTTAAGAGATAAGTTTAAGGAAAATTTTCTAAAATATATATATATTTTCAATCTAACTAGCTTCTAAAAGTTAAAAAAAATTGAAAATGTATATATTTGTTCATCATGACTAGCTACTAAATATATGTTTTTTGTAAATTTTGAAAAAACACATTTGTAAATAAAAATTACAGTTTTTCTATGACCAAGAAGTTTCAAAATCATGAAAAAATGGCTCAAAACGAAAAATGGTGCTACCAGTATACACAATTTTTGAAACAGAGGTAAAAAAAACAAAAAAACAAATTGACCCCCCCAAAAAACGAGAACAATGTCAGGTTCTCGTCAAGTTGTATAATATGTTATTTGTAACATGCCATATTCAAGCCACAATACTGGGTCATCAATGGTAATTCGTCATGAGTAGGATCTCTTTATGACACCCTAGTAGTATGTGGCTGTTTAAAATGTCAAGGTTTGAAGGAGAAACCTCGGCATGTCACACTCACCCATTACACCAATGATCAATTATCCAATGTTTATGGTCTAATACCCCCTACCGCAGTAAAAAATCCAAGAGGTGATATAGAAAAGATACATAGGAACACTTCCCTATGCTCATTTTTGGAAAAGTTGGAATCCAAAACAACTATGTCTCATCCTATATTAACAAACCCTTCTTCTTCTGTTCAGTCAAATGAAAGTTCTAGTGATCCAAAGTATGATATGAATTCCATCCAACACATCTCTACTAGAATATCCAAAAAATTGCATGAGTTGAGAGAAAAAACGTCCAAATACACTCCAAGGTCCATCCAATTGTTGGAGTGTAGTGATGATTTCTCCCTTCCTGTCAATTTGCAAAGTAAATATCAAACTTCTTACAACCGCGCTTTGTATGCCACTTGGCCGTATTCTCTACATGTGCCTGATGTTGGAACTAAATTCTCATTTTGTGGTAATTGTTTTATGATTTCCATGTCTAATATAGATGCTGCAAATCTAGGGTTGTTTATCCTTTCACATTTACTCATTCCTCCCAAATAGTCAATAGCACTTATGCCATTTTGCGGTCTGATCTATTGTCGGTCGGATTACCTGACTATTTTTAAATACAAGCATAACATTTCCATGCATAGTATGTGCATGAATGGTTATGTTTTGGGAAATTTTAATAGGAAGAACCTGCTAGCCTTGGATACAATGCTCTTCTTCAATTAATTGTATTTGTTAATTTTCAATGGGATTCATGTTAATGTGTTTCTCATTTTGAATTTTTGTTTTCTAAATTGTTAATTTAATTTATATATTGTTTGCTTTATGGCTAAAGTAGGGGAATTTACCTAAACCCATTGTTTGATTACTCATACAGTCAAGGACGTATGATCACACCATTCATATGTGTAATTGTCATGCTGAAATCTCACACACGTACTAATTTGCACTACTTGTGTTGCTAGCCTCATATACAACGCTCTTCTTTGATTACTTGTATTTGTTAATTTTCTATGGGATTCATCTTAATGTATTTCTCAATTTTCCCATGGGGTGTAGAATAGACGGTTAATGAGTGTATTGTTAAGGCACTCCTTGCATAAGGTCACCGGTTCGAAACTCTGTAGTTACTATCCCTACAAAAAAATGTATTGCTCCATTTGAAAATTTTAAATTTTATGTGGGATTGATGTTAATTTATAGCTCAGTCTGAACGTTTGCTTTATAAATTGTTTGTAGCTTAACATTTTCTTTTGGAAAATATTCTCATGCTTCTGTAATAATTCTTTTGTATAATGTTAGATCAAACCAATTGCATTGTGCTTACTAACATTATCGATGTAATGTTCAATATTTTTTAAATCAGGATTATGATGATGAGCGACCCGTCTACCATCTTCTGTTGCACCCCAGTACATTGTCAAATTGAGAGAAGGATGAAAAAAGAGCGCAATTTGGAGAGGAAGCATACCAATCATGGTTGAATCAACCACCTATTCAATTTCCACTACATCCAAACTCAGCAATTAGGAATTCCTACAGTAATAGTAGTTCTTCACATGCTGGAAATGGAGGCAATGAAGTAGAGGTTGGTATGGATGATTTATTATGACAAACTATTGCCACATATGTAATGTTGTTACATACATTCTAGTACAATGAGCTAGGGGATGATGCTCATAACACTAAAACCTTCTTTGAAAGCCTTAATTAATAGGCTTCCACTACCCCTCTCTTTGGACCTGGTCGGTCAAAGTCTACATAGTTTGGGACAACAATGTTACTATAAAACTTGAAAGCAATGTATATCATGTTAGACGCATGTTTCTCAACACTTTTGAGGTAACTGACCATCAACCAACTTATATTTTGAGGAATCTTGTCACACAATCAATATTGAAAATGGTCGATTTTATGAACGTTAAATGACATTGTACATTTATATTTCCCACTAACTGCGGGTTATTCAAATATAAGGTACTTCCAAGTGATAATGTCTTTCCCAACAGCTGCGAAGAGGCAAAGAAAATGCTGAAAAAATTGGGTGCTAAGTACATATCATATCATGCGTGTCTCGATGATTGTATTCTATATAGAGGTGAATATGAAAATAAAGAGATATGTCCAAAATGTGGGCATGACATATACCAAGAATCGAAAAACAAGGCTAAAGCACATGGTCCTCCTCATAATATATTGAGGCACATGCCTATAATCCCAAGGATTTGAAGGCTCTTTCGTTGCAAAGAATTAGCTATGCTGCAGGGATGCCATGCCTTGCACCAAAGTGTGGAAGGATTTATATGAATCCCAACAAATTCAATAGCCATGAAGCATATAGAGGATACTGTTAGATTTTCTGAATTTACTTCAATATGATCTAGGATCTTAACTGAGAGAACAACATGTACAGCATATCTACAGCATATCAATCATGGAGACAATAATGCAAGCACACAAGAGACACAAAGATTTACTTGGGGAAAACCATAAAGGTGAAAAACCCCAATAACTTCCTCAGAGATAGATAGAGCAATGATACAACCAACCAAGAGAGATAGCCATAACCTAGCAGCATATCCTCCTCCTCCATAAGTGCTCCACTCCTCCTTGAGTGCATGTGTGAAGCGAGTGAGTAAATAGAGTGCCTCCCGCACTCTATTTATACTTGACTTGACTTGCCTTTTTACCTAACTCATGTAGGCTCGAACTTAACCACATAACATAATGCTGAGTGGGCCGACCCCCAATAGGGTGGTCTAATAACCCTTTGACCCACATGACTTATACAGGGCCGACCCCAAACAAGGTGGTCTAATAACCCATCAAGTATAAGTTACGACACTCACAATATAAATGACGACACTTCCTTATAGAGGAATAATACCATGTCTATAGGAATATAATATACATATATGTGAAATACATTCCAAAGTTACATATACATCAACACTCCCTCTTAACTAGGAAGGTATTTCTCAGCACAGTTCTTCTAGCACAAGTCATCTTCTCTGGATCATCGTCACTGGATAATCGTTATCGAGTCATCATCATCGTCACTGCTGCTACTATCTCAATCAATCTCTGAATCTACTCGTCATAGGAAGTTCTACAGAGCCAGTCCTTTTTCATACTGGATGTAGGCCCACCACCTGCAGGTCTTCATCATCATTGGCCATACTGTGGAATCCTCAAGACTTATTACGTGCGTCACAAAACCTGACTGCAGCATCCCAGGCTATTACACGCATTCTTGCCCACATTTGGAGCGAGCTCGGCAACTCTGGACCAACGATGCCCATCGTCAAGGGCAAGCGGTTCCTCAGCCACCACCCAACCCTCCACCACCTCAACATCAACCTTTGGTGCTGCAAAAACCCTTTCCAAACCAAGGTGTAGTGAACACTCAGCCGTTAGCCCCCCCTCAGGGAAACGTGCCACCACAGCAGATCACTTATGCAGCCACTGATCAACCCATGTTCGATTCAGGTACTCACCATTTGTTGATGATGTCGACTGCCGATACTAACCTCCAAACTCGTTGGAACCAATATGGCTCCACCTCTGAAGCCCCTCCCGCCGACAAGAACACTAACGTTAATCCCACAGATCAAACGTTACGTATACCTCCGGCTCCACTTGATGGCGCTTCCAAAGCACCTCGCTTCCCACTTCGTCGCATCAACAGTAATCCCAATGCTCGCGCTGCGTCAAATTACAACATTGTCGACGACTTAGCCCAGTCTCCTGCAGCCATGTCTGCTTTAGAAGTTTTGAAAAACTGTCCTTCGCAGCGCAAAACTTTGCTCTCTGCCATTGGCGCCATTGACCCCAATGATTCGCAGTTGATCGCATTCGATTCAGACCAGTCTGAACCCCGCCTGCCTTCCTCTTTAGCATTCCAAGTTTCTGTTTCTGTTCGGAATCTTGTCATCCATCGGTGCATTATCGATGAAGGGGCCTCCACATGCGTCATGTCCACATTTGTTTGGCAGAAGTTGGGATCCCCTACTCTCCAGCAGTCCACCACTGCATTACGAGCTTATGACGGCCGTTCGGCTCAACCCCTAGGTCTGTTAGCCAATGTCCCTGTCCAGCTGGCGGGTAAAACCGTGCTCATTGACATTGAGGTCATCAATACCCCACTAGACTATAACCTTTTACTTGGTCGCAACTACATGTACGCCATGAAAGCGGTTGCCTCATCCGTTTTTCGTACCATGATGTTCCCCCATGAGGGACGCGTGGTCAAGGTCGACCAGCTCACCTATTACGATCCCAAGGCCCCTACCACACCTGAAAATGGTCTCACCATGGTTGAACAACCTGTTTGTGGTGCAACTACCTCATTCATTTCCTCAGTAGGACCCAGACTTTACTCCGAGGCGTCGATAACCTCTACATTCCAGGCCATTCCACCACCGTCACCGGAGACCCAGGTCGCTAACCTCTGCACTCTTTCACAAACACCCGGTAATCAACCCTCCTTGTTACCCAAACCACCATTGGTCCCTAGTCACATCGGTGTTACACCTATCCACACAATCCCCTTTCTATTTCCTCCTTCGGGTGTAGTAAGCGCCCCGTTTATGGCTACCCTTAGTCTCCCCGGGTTAACATTAGGATTACCCGTGTGGTATATTATGCCTCCCATTCCTCCACCGACACCAAATGTCATCCTACAACCGGTGCAACCCATTGTTACTTCTACCCAACCACCTCCCGGTATCACGACTCCTTCGTCGTCAACGAATCCCCCTCCATTCGTCAGGCCCACTGGGGGCAGAGGCCCACAACCATACACTGCGGTTCCCCCACCCAAGGCAGTTAAACCTCCCCCCATATTTCGTGCTCCTCCAAAATGCTCGCTGTGTGATGAGTTAGGCCATCCAACCCATCAGTGCCCACAGTTACCTGCATTGCAGGAACACATGCAAATGTTGGACGACGACCCCAACATCCCGGTGGTCAAACTAGATCCAAACCCTATGCCTCGTGATAAATCACTGCGTACCAACCACCCATGTGCGATATGCGGTATTTATGGCCACTACTCGCATAACTGTCCTGACATACCAGACTACAGAGCAGCTCTCTACGAGATGAACAATTTGGACCTAGAGACGGCACCCTCTACTATCGAGGAGATCTACCCTCCCGCATCATCCTCATCCGGAGAGATTAACACCATCTACATGATCTCTTCGACTACCACTACCTCATCACTCGATTTGACCACTCAAAGGTCCCGCAATGATGAAGAGGTTCTCGAGACTCCTACTACCTTTGATTATCCCGGGGAAGACATGCACCATCGTCCATACTTCCTCCCGGAAGAGACTTCATCCACCACCGCTACCCAATCCGTGGTTGAGTCCAAGGATTTCCTTCCTACTAAAATCGACTGGTTAACGGATCTCATGGCCGATATTTCTTCCGTCATCCACATTGACATCTCTGACCCACTTGGTGCCCTTCATACCATCACATTAGGAACCTCCCACAGTGAGCATGAGATCGGAGAATACCAACAACTGTTCCAAGAATTCACTGATGTATTTACTTGGTCAGATACCGAAATGCCTGGCCTTGACCCCGCCATTTATATGATCTCCACTGGATACCCCTATGTCCGGTCGGCCCCTTCCATTGATCCCTTTGACACACAGGTTGAACCCTTTCAAATCAACCAGGAAACCACATGTCCACAACATGGGGGCATGCCCAAAACCTTGCCTACTCATCATCACCGTGATCCTCGTCGGAGATACTGGGGGCATCCACCCCACAAAGGGAATCCCCCATTATCATATCATCACTTCAGTATGCCACCACGACCCACAGCCTCATGGTATAACACCCCGCCAGCAGTTGCTCAATGCCCTATTGATCTCTCTATGAGACAACATCTGCACCACATTGACACCTCTGAGTTAGGGGGCATAATAGATTACCTCGACCCCGGGATAGGGGGCATGATCAATCATTTTGAACCTTCCCCATCATCTCTATCTCAACACCTCAATGAGCCCATCATTCAAACCAACACATATGTGATCCACAATCACAAACCCCATGCACATAGCATGGGGGCAGACCATTAACCCTGCTCACTTTTTCATATTCGTGATCTCAACCATTTTTGAGGTCACGTGTCACTTGTATATTTCAGTTGATTTGATACACCTAGTATTTTTCCCCCACGGGTAATCATTTCTCCCCACCATTACATCCTTGGCTTGGTGGGCTCACCTTTATTTACAACCATTTTTTAACTTAGTTATTTCCTTTCACCATTCTGGAGTCCTTATGACCTCCGTTTTTCGCACCATGTGCACCGCCGGATTCATATTTCCGTGCCCGTGATGATGCTTGAGATCATTTCTCGCTCTCACCAGGACCAATATCAACATTGTGTCCCGACACCTTGTCACCTCGGTTTGCGTGCCACATCGGTCATAGCCCGTTTTTGACGTGCCTTATATCGCCGGATTCAGTTTTCCGCGCTCGTGACGACGCTCGAGATCATTTCTCGCTCTCACCTTTAGATTTTTTGGGCATTTTTTCCACGCCCCCTCGTCACCTCGGTTTGCGTGCCACATCGGCCGTTCTCCGTTTTCGACGTGCCTTATATCGCCGGATTCAGTTTTCCGCGCTCGTGACGACGCTCGAGATCATTTCTCGCTCTCACCTCTAGATTTTTCGGGCATTTTGCCTTGTGACCCCTTCGTCACCTCGGCTTGCACGCCACATCGGCCGTTCTCCGTTTTCAACAATCCTTAGGTCACCAGATCCAGTTTTCCGCACTGATGACGATGCTTGAGACCTTTTCTCTCCCTCATCAGTCCATTTTTGTTCGGTATAATTTTATCCCTTTTTCGGGCCGAGCAACCCCTTTTACGAAAAAGGCACTTAGGGAGTTTCTGTTAAGCTCTTTTCTGACTCCTAAAACAATGAAAAGATCGCCGAGCAATCTTGCTTCCTTTCATGCTCGCTAAACGTATCTGAAAGGGCGTCTACCTGGTATAAGTTTACCCCTTTTCCGGACCTCGTAGACTAATTATGAAAAAGGTATACTCTAGTCACATCGGCTAGAAGAGTTCTCCATCCGCATCATTTTATGCTTTTTTGGGCCTTGGAGACTAAACCACGAAAAAGAAACACCAACAGTGTCCACTTACCGTTTTCAGACTCTCTAAACATGAAAACAACCATGAGCATGAGCCGTCTTGGGCTCACACAACCCACAGGACCGTACCATTTCAGAGCACACTTTTATCCCTTTTTGGAGCTCATTAAAACTACGAAGAAGGAATCAATGGTACCTCTTGGCGCCACGACAGATCATATCTACTCACATAGCAGCTTCCCCATTCTGGTCGCCTTTGTTCAGAGTATTCTGCAGTATGTCACCCGGAAACTCCCTCGACAGCTACCATCAGCTTCACCCCCCCAGAGTCAGTACATACCCTTCAGTCCCTAAAAGATGATCCCCACACCTACAAGTCAGTTCCCTACGCTGCCAGGTCAACCATGTCATCATGCTCTGAACAAAGGAAGTTTGAGTATACCCATTTTTTTTGACCCAGTTATTTCCCATCCCCACAAGTATGTCAGTCCTACCAGCAGTACTACATCACTTCAGTTTACACCTCGCGCTCCCAGCAAGGAAACATCATTGCCTTGTTAGTTGCTGGTCTCCCTCTGTCGACGACAACCACATTGATTCCAGAGGATAGACCTAGAGGCCCCTGTGTCTTGGACTCATTACCATTTATGATGAGTGCCTACGAATCATTTCGAGAGAAATCCTCAGTACCTCTCCCAATGGTTGTTTCTCACATGCTCGACTTCAACACCTTGATCGCATCGTTGAGACTCGCACAGGGTATTGGTCCGTTCAGTTATTAATCGAAGACCCCGGATACCTCCTGACTCCTCCACATTTGAGAGTCTTCCTATGGATAACACCAGTTACACTTTTTCTATAGATATCCGGGCTGCGCATGGCGACAGTATTCAGATTTACCCAGGTTCCATACTCCCTTGAGTATACAGTTACAATACTGCCTAGAGATGGCTCACAGTCATTGAGTCCATACAGATGTTGGACACCTTCAGTTTCAGCAGTTCAACAGTTATTCCAGTGTATCAGTTATTGAGATCAGCCATGATCATGAGAATATCCCACAATCATGTCCCCTTTGGACCATTATGATGTACCAGTATATCTCTTTACGTATTAGATCCCCCTTCTTGGGACTAATTGTTTTGTATATGTCTTGATACGAGCATGGGAATGCCCGCCTCGTCCTTTATCAGAAATTATACCTCATTCATATTGAGGCAATGTAATATTTTTTGTTTTTGCAGCTTCCAAGGGCCGTGGCTCCAGTCTCCAACCGGTCTCTTCTCTCCCCTAAAACCCAAAAAAAGGACAAAAGAACTATGATGTCTATCGGCCATACGATGAGCTCCTGCCCTCACACATCAGGGGGCAATCTGTTAACACCTAAAAAGTGCTCACTAGCTCATTCCCTTACTCACATGACCCATTTGTCCACTTTTCCACCATCTGAGCCTCTGAAACCAACAAAAGGTCACCAAAAGACCTTAGTACACCCCTTTTTTCCATTAAAAAAGATTATTTTTCCAAGAAAATCACAAAAAAACCCTCAAAAAGGGTCCAAATTCCCAAAAATATTAAAAAGGGAATTAAAATATTATTTTTATTCAAAAAAGGAAAAAGGAGGGAAAAATACCTAAACTATGTTGGTCAATACCATTGGTTTCCACAAAACCACAAATGGTATTCCTCACCACCAAAACCTATAAAAAGGTGGTAGGGGCTCCTCATTTCACATCCTTCCATTATCTCATCCTTATGCTGCTGAAATCTCCCCTGAGCACTTTTAGCCATTGAAGCAACCTTGGAGAAAGAGACCTATTGGAGTTTGGAGCTACTCATCTTGGGATTTGCTCAACATCAACCTTCACCATTGAAGGTAATATCGCAAGCACTTGCTTGCCCCCCCACTTTTCAATACAAAAAAAATTATTTATTATGTTTCTTGTTCTTGATTTTGAAAGATTTAAATTATTTGTTTAGATTCTTGCTTAGATCCATGAAAAGTATTGTTTATTTAGTTTATTGTTTTTATTTCTATTGAAACTGCTACTACTAGTTAGTAGGTGCCCATAGCACTAAGCTTGGTTGCAAAACCGAGCCAACAACGAGCACACAGCTCTACCTGTAGGATCTCCCAAGAGCACATTACATGTGACCCATCACAAAACCTGGCTGAAGCATCCCAGGCTGTTACGAGCACGTGGCTCTACCTGTCGGATCTCCCAGGAGCACATTACATGTGATCTCACCACAAAACCTGGCTGAAGCATCTGAGGCCTTTTTCATCCTGTCCAGATCTCCCAGGAGCAAATTACATGTGGTCCACCACAAAACCTGGCTGAAGCATCTGAGGCCTTTTTCATCCTGTCCAGATCTCCCAGGAGCAAATTACATGTGGTCATGGAAAAACCTGGCTGAAGCATCTGAGGCCTTTTTCATCCTGTCCATATCTCCCAGGAGCAAATTACATGCCATAGGACAAAACCTCGCAAGAGCATCTCAGGATGTTACGGGTACACAACTCCGACCTGAAATCTCCCAGGGCACAAATTACATGTCCTCCAAAGCAAAACCTTGCAAGAGCATTTGCCAGATGTCCCAGGGCACCGAATTACATGCCATAGGAAAAACCTTGAGAGACCATCTGCAAATCTCCCAGGGCACAAATTACATGCTTTCCTGCACAACCTGATCCACGGCCACAAAGTATCATCTGATACTCATCAAACATCATCCTGATGTACACATGATCATCCTGATCATCATCACTGCAACATCCTGCTGCATGTCATCTGGAGAAGCTCGTCATCCACGATCATCCAAGTATCCACCTGATACATACATAGATACATGATCCACACAATGTATCCATCAACATACATGATCCACCTGATCATACAAAGATACATGATCCACACAATGTACCCATCAACATACATGATCTACCTGATCATACAAGGATACATGATCCACACAATGTACCCATCAACATACATGATCTACCTGATCATACAAGGATACATGATCCACACAATGTATCCATCAACATACATGATCTACCTGATCATACAAGGATACATGATCCACACAATGTACCCATCAACATTCATGATCTACCTGATCATACAAGGATACATGATCCACACAATGTATCCATCAACATCCATGATCTACCTGATCATATCCAGCATCCAACATGATGCATACATACATACATATAATGATCCAACTGATCATATCTAAGTAGAAACCAGAACATCATCCTCATGCTCATCATCCAGCGCTTACATCCACGACCATGTGAAGGATCCCCCTTCCAACATGCTTGGAATGGCTTCAGCAAATGTGTCCATCACTTCTTCCTCGAAGTATCCTTGATCTGAAGCATGCCAAGCCTCTCTCTGAAGTACTCGAACTTGACCCTGGCTAGTGGCTTCGTCAGCACATCTGCAATCTGCTCATCTGTTGCAACATACAGGAGCTTCACAGCTCCTCTCTGCACCATATCCCTGGTATAGTGATATTTGATCTCTATGTGTTTCGACCTGTCATGAAACACTGGGTTCTCGGACAGCTTCACACAACTCTGTCTATCACAAGAGATACCAGTAGCATCCAACGGGAGATCAAATAACTCAGACAGTAGCTTCCGTAGCCATACTGCCTCACAACTAGCTGAACAGGCTGCAACATACTTAGCCTTAGCTATACTCAGTGCTACGCAGGACTGCTTCCTGCTAAACCAAGAGATCACACCTGATCCCATACTGAAGCAACACCCAGATGTGCTCTTCCTGTCTGCAGCACTGCCAGCCCAATCTGAATAAACATAACCCTGCAGGTTAAACTTTTGATTCACCTCATACCTGAGCCCATAATCCACTGTACCCTTCAGGTACCTCAGAATATGCTTTACAGCAACCAGGTGAACACTCCTCGGATCCGTCAGGAACTGGCTCAATGTGTTCACAGCAAAGCAAATATCTGGTCGTGTGTTTGTCAGGTACATCAAGGACCCAATCATCTGACGATACATAGTGATATCAATCGGCTCAGATGAAGCATCACACAGGCGCTTCAGGTTCGATGCCATAGGTGTGGCCATAGCCTTGTAGTCCATCATCCCGAACCTCTTCAGGATCTCTACTGCATACTTCCCTTGTCCAAGGAAGATTCCTTCTGCACTCTGCCACACCTCCATGCCAAAAACAAATAGTGCATCATCCCCAAGTTCTTTGTCTCGAACTCGGTAGTAAGCTTCCGCTGCGTGTCGGCAATCAATCTATCTTCACCATACCAAGTTCTGCACATATATGATTTCCTATCATGTGTCTCAGAACCAAGTGGCTGCTCCACATACACTTCTTCTTCAACTACACCATTCAAGGAAGCTGTCTTGAATCCATCTGGTGTATCTTCTATTTCATCACTTTTATATTTCTCTATGCTGCCATCTGCAACATGCTTGATCTGATAGTTCCATTTGGAAGTCATAGAAAACTTCCCTTCATGTCTTGGGATTACATCCCAAACATCATTCTTCATGATCGACGGATCATGGCATTTCATTTCTTCATCCCAGATCCTGGGAACTTCAATATCTTCAATATCTTCAATAGATATCTTTGTTGCTGGAACAAAATGTTGTAGTTCTTCTTTTGTAGGAGATGGCATACGATCTTTCCTACATAACAAGTTAAATTGCATGATTAGAAAACATCTCATAGTTTTCAGAACAAATTCTTACACATAAAGAAATATGCCATACAGTCATGCAATTATCTTAGCCAATGCTTCAATACAACATTTATCCATATTCCGTAACTTTCTAGATGCCTTCCAATCTCTACTAGAACATTGTTAAGAGTGTGCACAACTCCCAACATGTCAGCAAAGAGGTTTCATTCTAGATAAGTAGCAATGGAATGTTGTACAGTGCCATAGGCCACTTACCCATGCATATTAGGAGTATACTGTTCATCAATGCAATTATTCTAATATGCATAATACACAACCTAATTCTAGGAACATCAGTATATACATTATTGAACAGTATTATTTAAGAAATGACAATTCAAATACTTATCTTTGTTTGTTTGTTGGGTGGACTCCCTCTGAGTCTTCGCTTCCTTGCAGGAGCTGCTGGAGTCCTAATCTGAAGTATCTTCTTCTACACCTTTCTGTTTTGGGATGTAGAGAGATGGTCAACTCCCTCTGAATATCTGCATCCTTGAATAAACCACTGGAGTGTACTCCCTTTTGATCTTTGCTTCCTGGATTACCTGTTCTTGAATCTCATATTCATCCTTGGTCCCTATGCATGCTTATTAGTATCATGAATGTGTTATACTTGTGATCTCATATAAAATCATACATTCATTAGTATACTATTAAAACACAATAATCTCAAGCATGTATAGTCATGATCATTTCAAACATAAATAATAAGCATTAGCATTCAAGGTTTATGTAGGATTCTTATGGTTAGTCAAATCATAATAAACATAACATGTCTAAACCTGTAATTACTCAAACCTATGACTCTGTGATTATTCAAACCTATACCTTCATGATTCTTCTGGTTAGTCATATCATCAATTATGGTAAGAAACATAATATGCATACAACCATGATTATTTAAACCTATGACTTCATGAATAATCATTATCAACAACAGTATAAGATCCTAACCCAAGGTAGGATTCTATCTTGATATAGGAAAAACATACCTGGATTAGCATGCTAGTTAGTTATGTCTAACATACTCACAAGATGTCTTCTTGTTCTTCTTCAATGACTTGTGCTAGTAACCTGTATATCTCATAGGTTAGCCATTACAAAACCAAGTCATACATACCTTGTAAATGGATCTTCTATGAGATCCATGACAATGGATGAATCTTTGTCCTCATGTTATCATGATCATATGTTCTTGGACCAGAACATGATTTGTCTTTCTTGGTGTACCTTTCATGTTAGTAGACAACATAAACCTCATACAACACCATAATGCATTAGTACAATCATAAGTGTCAACACCCTAATCAATGAATATTTTCTATCGTGCATTCATAGTTTTATTAAGGTGATATGACAAGTCTAAAATCAAGATTGTACTAACCATAATAACATGAAGACAAACATACCATAAACTTAATCATGGACAAATATTGAAACATACCTCGATGAGTCATACCTGTCGAGATCGCTTGTAATCTTCTTATGTAAGGCCTTAGCCTCATCTCCCTCTGAAACAGGAACTTCTTCACTCATGTAGATGATCAATCCATCTTCTTCTAGGATTAACCCAATCCACTTGATTTGAAAGAACTGGACTTGGAGCTGGATATGGGTTTGTCAGAGAAACCCCAAAAATTCAAACTTTGAATTTCAAACTTCCGAAAGGATAGAAATATGCGCCTTGATGAGCTGATCAAACTGGTATATTCAGAATTTGAAAACTGCAAAGTTTCACTCCTCAATTTTGCCTTTGAAACTTCCGGATTCACTGGACGTGACCCTGAACTGGGGTTTGATGAAGCCCACTCTTTTGCCTCATCAAAAGGTTTGATCCAAAGCTCTAAGCTTCTATTTTTCTGAGGAGCTTCCAGCCGTGGTCACAGATTGCAAAAATTCCCATTTTTACAGAAGCCCTAATTTTCCACTTTTCTGATCAAAGTCCCGAACTAGGGTCTAATCAAGCCCGGCCTTCTTCCCAACCAAAAATTCTGATCTTGGTCTCTAAATTTCTATTTTGATGAGTAGCATCCAGCCGTGGTCTTCGATTACAAAAATTCCAACTTTCTCCAAAGCCCTAAATTCCGGAAGCCATGAATGAAGGTACCAAAAACTAATTCTGTTTTGACAGAAATATGTACCTGATTGTTTCTGGTGTAACTCCAAAATTTTTGATCCACAGGGTCTGAAAAAGTTTCCTGAGATATCCTGACCTGTTATATTTCCATCCTGACAGGTCTGACCTCAATTGGATTCTCTGAGAGAGAGTTATGCCAAATGTCGCAACGTGACCTGTTTTGGGATCAAACAGGAGAGCGAACTTGTACGGAGTTCCACGTGTCACTGTTTTAACTTCGGCCTCTGAAAAAGTTTTCTGAGATAGCTCGGCCTGTTACCTTTCCATCCTGACAGGTCTGACCTCAATTGGACTCTCTGAGAGAGAGTTATGCCAAATGTCGCAACATGACCTGTTTATGGGATAATACAGGAGAGCGCACTTGTACGGAGTTCCACGTGTCACTGGTTCAACTTCGGCCTCTGAAAACGTTTCCTGAGATAGTACAGTCTGTGTACTACCTGTAACTTTTCACGAAATTTCATTTGGATCTTCCTAGCCCAAGTTATGACCTTTTTCCCAAGGTCACCTGATTTTGACTCAGATCTGGAAGAGGCAGAAACCCTATATTGTACAGATCATAAATCACAAAGTACAACGAATTAGAGGTTGTCCTTTGGACACAAGGTACCTGGAGATCTTAGCTTCGGCCTGTAACAATTTCAAATCCGAAACCATCGCCAAAACGGATTTATAGTGAAAGTGCTATGATGACTGGGTTTTGCTATATCAAGCCCTAGCATCGTAAGTGCAACAAGTGTCATACATGCCATATCATGCCTTCTTTCAGGCTAGCTCTGATACCATGTTAGATTTTCTGAATTTACTTCAATATGATCTAGGATCTTAACTGAGAGAACAACATGTACAGCATATCTACAGCATATCAATCATGGAGACAATAATGCAAGCACACAAGAGACACAAAGATTTACTTGGGGAAAACCATAAAGGTGAAAAACCCCAATAACTTCCTCAGAGATAGATAGAGCAATGATACAACCAACCAAGAGAGATAGCCATAACCTAGCAGCATATCCTCCTCCTCCATAAGTGCTCCACTCCTCCTTGAGTGCATGTGTGAAGTGAGTGAGTAAATAGAGTGCCTCCCGCACTCTATTTATACTTGACTTGACTTGCCTTTTTACCTAACTCATGTAGGCTCGAACTTAACCACATAACATAATGCTGAGTGGGCCGACCCCCAATAGGGTGGTCTAATAACCCTTTGACCCACATGACTTATACAGGGCCGACCCCAAACAAGGTGGTCTAATAACCCATCAAGTATAAGTTACGACACTTACAATATAAATGACGACACTTCCTTATAGAGGAATAATACCATCTCTATAGGAATATAATATACATATATGTGAAATACATTCCAAAGTTACATATACATCAACAGATACATGGCCTGATAAATCCAAGGATGAAGTACGAAGCCTTCGATTGAGCATAGCCATTGGTGGCGTCAACCCATTTTCCCTCCCAAACACCAGCTATATTATTTGGCTTGTAGTAGTAATCAATAAGAATACCCCCCCATGGTTGTCTGTGAAGAATTCAAACATATTGTGTTGGATCTTATAGTCCCTAGTAGAAGACAAGTGAAGAATATGGATGTTTACCTACAACCATTGATCAATGAATTCAAGGAATTATGGGAAGGGATATAGGTATATGATGTATCGAAACCCATCCCATTAGAGAGGAGTTTTACGTTGTATGGCATATATGCGTACACCACACATGATTATCTGGGGTTAGGAATTTTCTCTAGTAAATATGTTGTTTGATTTTTTTTATATTCAAAGCAATATTTCTTGGCATATTAAATTCAGTGCAATTGTCTTGATCTTCAACACTAATGTGTTATGTATACCATAACATCGCCAGTCTTGTAACAAAAGGTTATCATGGATGTAAATGTTGTGAACCTTCTATGAAGGATAGGTGGTCCAGTGACCTACAAAATCTAGTGTATGACTGCTCAAGGGTAAATAGTAAATGAGTGTACTTTTGCTCTGGTAAATGGTGTGCTTAAATAAACAGGGCACACCAGCCAGGGTATTTTTTAAGGATTATGATATTATACTTAACTATAATATCCCAGGCGATTATTTTGTATTGAAAAAATTATGTATATAGATATGTAGGCGAATATTAAATATGAAACATGCAATTTACTATTGAAACATGCAAATTTTGGCGAATATTATGATGAAAAAACATATTTTATGTAAATATAGGTGATATTGGAGACTAAAAATGACGAAATAGCGAATTTATTTTTTGAAAAAAAGCCCAAAAAATAGCCAATTGGCGAAATTCCATCCTTAAAAATTACCCTAGCACCAGCCATTTATTGTTATATTTAAAAGAAATTAATCATACACAACCGGTGTGTCATTATGTAGATGCACCGGTGTGTTACGGTTATGCAATCACATCATTTATATCATTAAAAATGATATTATGATGTTCCTAGAGAACAACATCATATTGTTTCATGGTGCGTTGACGCGCAATAGATGCATTGTTAAAATAATGTATTTAAACTTTTACGGTGTAAATTTCAGTGGGGTTTATGATGCATTTGAATCACATAAGTGAATCGTGAATGGTGCGCTGACATGAATTAGAATCACCATACAATTTTTTAAACTTGGAACGGTATGTGCGATGCACCAACTACACATCACCGCATCAGAGCAATGCACTGACTTAATTTAGGTGCACCGTAAAAAAAATGTTTTATATGTGGTTTGACGGTGCATTTGTGTGACGAACACACAGTGGCACTACAGTGCGATGGTGTGATGAACACACCATGGTACATTTTATCATTCCTAAATTGATTTTTTTTTGGTATTGCGGTGCATTGTGATGCCCCCATCCCGTAAACCATGGCTAAGGACACATAATAATCCAAGGGGAAGTCTGAATTGAGGTAATTCATAGTGGAATAACGGTAACTAAGGCTAGGCCAACATTCCAAAATCCAATAAAATAAAACAATCATCTTTTTTAAAATGAAATGCATGAATACAAATGCAAATCATTCCCCAAGCACATGCTATGCAAGGTAGAAGCAAGCATGAAATGCAACCATATATGAACAAGCTATTAACATGACTTCAAACATGATATATCAGATCTATTATAGCCATTTAAACTTTAAAATAACCAGATCTACAAGTCACCATAAGCATTGTAAATAAAAAGATCTATAGGATTCTATATTCAACTATATTAATAGTGTTAGAAACCAGACTACTGTCTGCTACCTACAGCCATACTAACATAAACAAATCCAAATATGGGGGCTGCTATCTACAGCCATATAAATGATAACAAAATCATATCTCATGGATGCCACCTACAACCATGTAAATGACAACAAAATTAGATCCAAAGGTACATTAACAATGTTAAAAATCAGATCTAAAAGCACATTAACAATGTTAACATATTAACATACTGACACTTACAACCACCTACTAACTGCCACTTACATCCATATTAACATTAAAAAACAAGATATGAAGGATACCATCTATATCCATATAAACGATAATAAAATCATATCTCATGGCTTCCACCTACAATCATGTAATCAATACTAAAATCAAATCCGTGAGCACACACACACATAGACATCATAAATTGAAATAAATAAGCATGTAACAAAATACTCATCTCAATGAAAAGCAACTAGCTTCAACAGGAAAACGTTCCACCCAGCCATAGACGTGCCACGCTCATGCATATTTCAACATGACAATCACCCTCGATTTGAGTCCATAAATCCACAAGAGAGGTACCCTCAAACTGAAAGGTATGGTGTGACTGATCATCTCAACACTGAGAATATTGCCACACAAATACAGCTGTATCTTAGTCATACATAAACCTTTTTTAGTGAAACAAAAAGTATTCCTTATTGGAAACAACGTTACAGATGCAATGGAATATGTATCAAAACCCAAAAATTCTTAGAAATATATGTACCATAAGGTATGGCTGTGCCCTTCTCAACACCGTGAGAAAACCTTGCCACATCAAAATGACCATATCTTAGTCATAGGAAAACCTTTTTCGATGAAACAAAAAGTATTCATTAGTGGAAATGTCGCTCCAAACACAATGGAATGGGTCTCACAACCAAAAAATGATCTGAAACATCTGAACCAGATCATATGGTTGAACCCTTTTCACACTGTCAGAAACCACAACTACACCTTTCTCCATCTAAACTTTCCCTTCCATCTACACTACTTGGTGCAATGGGATTCCCTTCACTACACAAGTCCCCCAGGACATCACAACCCACCATCAGGATTCACATGCATATATTTGGATAGGGACAAGCAATAGGATAAGGACTCATGTTGTTTTCTACACAATCAATATTCAATCCCCATTACAAGGTCTTCAAACCTCATTACAAGGATTTCAATATTCAACAATACAATGCATCTCCTACTTGAGAGCATGTATTTCCCCCCCCAAAAAGAGCATTACATTGCACTAGAGATATCAAGAGAGAAATAAGAAGAATAAGAATGAAAGAGAGCCCCTTTCTAATCCTTCTATAGCTATTCGAATTCCCAAGGAAGTAACTCCAATTACAAGAGAGGTAACTCAAATTTACTAGGGGTTACTCAATTCATGAGAGGGAGGTTACAATTAGAGATTTCCTTTCCTAAAATAGAAAAAGGTGAAATAGAGAGGGGAGTTACACTTTTTCAAGGAGTGCAAGCTAAAAATAGTCAGTGAGGGTGCACTGGCACATGAGGAGCATCACAAGAGGCTTGGAATAGCTAAGGAGGGTGCACTAGCCAAGAGAGTCCCATCAAATATCAAGGAGGGTGTAATAGTACCTCCATAAACAAAAATAATCAAAAATAGGGTCCAAAGAGTAATGTTAGAGAGAGAAACAACTCCTAGTCCCTAACCCCCTCACAAGTGGAATCCATGGCCCCCCCATTCTCATTAGTTGTCTATGTTGATCTATTTATTTAATTAAACAACAACAACAACAAAAACAATAATAATGTCCAAAGTCCATAGTCTCGACACCTAGTGCCCAATAATAAACAAAATAATAACATATGTCTAGGTCTTAATAACCAGGGGTGTTACATGTGTTACAAAAGACTAGGCACACAGTATATCTGGTACCAATGATACAATTCAGCGCACCGGCTTGACGGTGCAGACTGTCTGTCGTAGTGCACATGTTTATAGTTTTTTTTTGAAATTAAGGTTTTTTGTGCACTACAAACACGTAGTGTGTCATTGATGCGGTTCGTTTACAGAGGTAACACACTGCGAGTGGTCCACCCTGTAAACTTTGCAGGGTTCACCGACTCGCAGTGTGAGCCGAATGGCTCAAACACACCATTTTTTTAAATTCCAAATTAAGGGTTAATTTTAAAAATTAATCTGCTATAAAATTAAATTGTGAGGTACCAATAAATTTACATGTTCTCTTGTGCACCGGGGAGGCATCATGGCAATGTATGGAAATTTTGAAATTTTTCTCATCGTTTGGAAAACTTCAAAATGTAGACATGAGCCAATAGGAATGAGCAACGTGTCCACGTGCAACATGGATGTCAAGGCATGTTAGGGGGTGATGTATGGGGAACCGTTGATGTTGGGATTTGAAGCACTGTAGAGGATAAAAATAATTGTTACAAGCGGTAATTGTTTTTATAAACTCTTTTATAGTGCGCTCGAGTCTCAGACGCACCGAGACGGGTGTTAACAGAAACCGCACCGCATGTACAATTTGAAATAAAATATAATCATTCACATTTTATAACTAAAATGGTGCGGCGACTTCATGGACACCCCAGGGTGGTTCATTCTATAAATTTCACCATTGGAAAAGAGATTGAAATGAAAAAATTAATCTGAAAGCGGTGCAATGGATTTAAGGACGCACAGTGTGATTGATATTAATAAATGCACTAGTTGCGAAAATGTAGTTTTTTTGTTGGATGATATTTTGGTCCCTATGCAAGCTTATTTATGCCCTCCCGATGCGCGGTGGTCGTAAACGCATCGGTGCATTCGGGCTGAAGTAATGCACCGGTTGCAAAAATATAGTTTTTTTTCGCTTAATGATATTTTTTGGTCGCGGTGCAACATGATTTATGGCAGCCCTGGTGCGCGGTGGTTGTGAACGCACCTATGTGTTCATAGCGAAGTAATGCACTGGATGTGAACATGTAGTTTTTTTCGCTTGACGATATGTTTGGTCGTGGTGTGACAGTATTTATGGTGTTCTGGTGTGTTGCTGATATGAACACACCAGGGCATTTATATTTATGTAACGCACCGGTTTTGAAAATATTTTTTTTTGCGCTTGATGATTTTTTTGGACGTGGTGCAAGAAGGTTTATGGCTTCTCGGTGCGTCCGGATTGGAAACACACCGGTGTGTTCTAGTTAAAATTAATGCACCAAAAAAAACCTCTGTTAAAACCTCCAGTCGCTCGCTTCCGTTAGTGACCTCTACTATAAATGGATATTTGGAGTCTTTGGGAGGGGAATCCGCTATAACCTCCGCTAAAGGGCCTTCTTATTGTAGTGTGTGTTTGTGCAACCTATTGAACTCTTGGGAAATTTAATTGTAGGAATTAGTGGGGAAGCTAAGGATAAGATGAAAATGTAGCATATTGTAATTCAATTGCCACAAGTAGTGACATTGATAAGACTTATGCAAATTTCAATATTATAGACCAAATACTTGATTGGAATTCCTTATAGCTTTCACAAAGTCCAAACCATGCTCTAGAACTCTCCTTGTGGAATCATTTAATTCAAGGTTTGAAAAGTTGATTACATTGGCTAATATATTAAATTGATTTTTCATTCATTAGTCCTTATCATAGGCATAGACTATATGTTTTACCTTACCCTATTAGTTTGGATAGTGATACAAAGAAACCAAAGGTATCTTTAAAGTTTGTGAAAAATAATATTAGTGTGTTTTTATTTATATAATGTATTTTCATATGTGTTGAATTTTGATTGGTGTATAGGTCTTAATACGACCAATTTTATCATTGACTAGATTAGATAAAAATAAGAAAAAAAAATATTTATATACATTATGTAAACTTTACAAAGTTTACGAAATATTTATGTGAGAGTGTTTTACTGTTATCACTTCATAGCATTGTACTACTGCCACTTCATATATATATATATATATATATAAGCATTTCCCCTACTGATTCCAAAAACTTATACAACTTAAATCCAAATCTATATGTTTATATTGAAATAATACCATTAATATTTTTTTTTTAATAAATAGTATTGTTTTAATCTATATGTTTATGGATGATATGAGCCTACTATGATGCCAAACGCGCTTATGAAAGTCATCATGACTAAACTATATTTAATTTATTAATTATTTTATTTAATTTATTAATTATTTTATTTAATTTGTATTATGTCTTACTAATATTTAATATTGATTTTAGTTTATATAATATATGATATAAGGTAGGGAATAAACTGCATGCAACTCTTGTTTTATAATTTTTCCATCTCCTTATTAAGTTGCCTTACTTCAACATTTTTCCCTTATGCCAAATTGTTATGGCTTCCACTCCCAAGATAATGCCAATTCATATCTTGTTCACTAACTCCAAAGGCATTCTGAACAAAATTTCTAACATAAATCTAATAGCAAGTTCCAGGTTTGTGTTTTTAAATCCTAGTAATATTTCTTGAGCTATTAAACCTATGTTTAATCATTACAAAGTCAAGAACCACCTCAAAATCATGACATTTCTTGAGAAATGAGAAATATGTTAATTTATGTGTTATCCATAATCTTGACTTTTTAAATAGGTGAGTTTCATCCAAAAGCCTCCCTTTCGTGGAAGGATTCTATTAAATAGAAATATATTTATATTAGCACAATGTTCTTTTAATTTGATTTGTAAAGATATTCATGTCTCACCAAGATAATGATTTCCACACAAACAAGGAATGGCATAAACAAATTTTGATGTATATAATCCAGCATGCCCTTGAGAGTGTTATAAGGGGCAAATATAACTCTAATGTTACTTTTTTTTTTAAATTGCAATTTTTTTAGTTTCTTTTATAGCCAACCTTTTTCAATTGATGGAATTATAGCCATTGTTTTTTTAAACTTTAGTCAAGTGTATTAGTTCCTTCCTTATGTGATCATTATCTAAAATTTTGATAGTCTGAGTCACAAATGTGTTGATGACACCATGATTTTGAGTAGTTTGCTGATCAGAATGAATGCGAAGATATTTGCACGTATTGTTTTTCTTTGAATGACCCTTCCTTGAATTCCCCCTCCACACAAATAGTATGCTTCAGGAAGATTTGTCTTACCCTTTTAGGGTCTCCCACTTGATGGGAATACTATGTGTCATGAAGGATCAACAAACCCTCCCATTGCATACCCCCAAAGTGAATACTAAACTCAATGAAGGATTGATCAATGCTTCACAAGAAAACCCCTCTATGTGATTTCTAATATTGAGGAAGGTTCAACTAACCTTTATCTATGATACTCCACAATGTGAATAATATACTTCAAGATGGATCAACTAACACTTCCTTGGTCTCCCCAATGGCATGTATACTACAATGGAGAAAGGATAGGCCTACCCTTCACTAGGATACCCCAGGATGAGAGTTATAATACGCTAAACCAAGGATTGATCAACCCTTCCTTGCCCCCCCTCACCCATAATGAGTATACTAAGATGGATGAAGGTTCAACTATCAAATCAACGGTCTCTCCTTTGAAAAGAATACAAAGCTAGAGGTTGTAGGATCCAAATTAAAGAATCAATCGACACTTTCACTAGATCCCCCTCAAATAGATATTATTCTTGAGGAAAGGTTGGGTGACCCTTCCCTAGGATTTCTCAAATAGAATAGAATAGAATGTTGGAGGTTGGGTGACCATTCTCTTGGATACTCCTGTATGAGAATGCAAAGATTGAGGAAGGGTCAAAAACAATTCCTTGGGATTCCCCAAGATAAGAACATTGTGCTCAAGGAAGGATTTACCATTCATTCATAGGGCTCCACTTAAAGAGAATACTATGCTCAAGGAAATATTTCCCTTCCATTCCATGAATTCACCCTCTAGTGAACTACTATGCTCCAGTAAGGGTTTTTCGTCACTTCTCTAGGCTCATTATCGATGCAAATACTATGATTCATAAAGGGTAGAATAACCCTTAATTAGGGTATCCATTGATGATAATACTATGCTCAATTAAATGATGGATAACCCCTCCCCAGGATTATCCTCAATGATAATACTAATATGTAGGAAGAGTTGATTGACCCTTCCCAAGGTTCACTATCAATGAGAATACTAAGCTAGGGAAAGGGTCACTTGACACTTCCCCAATATTCCCATTAGCGTGAATACTATACTATATTAAGGGGTTAGTAACCCCTTCCAAGGGATCCTCTCTCAACATGAATACTATAATCAAGGAAGGGTTCATTTAACATTGCTCCATCTCACCCTCAATGTGAATAATAAGCTAGAGAAAGGGTCGACTGAACCTTTCTTAGGATCACCTCAATGAGAATGATAATTATTGGAGGAAATTTCAATTGACACTTCCTCACCTCCCTGTCGATTATAATACTATGTTTTATTAAGGTTCTACTAACCCTTCAATGAGCTCCTGCTCGATGAGAATAATATGCTCATGGAAGGGTTAATTAACCCTTCGTGAGAATCACCTTCCATGAGTATATTATGCTTAAGGAAGGATCAATTTGAGAAGCCTTTGATGATAATACTAAGCTAGAGGAAGGATTTACCACTCATTCCTAGGGCTCCACTTAAACATAATATTATGCTAAAGGAAAGATTGCCTTTCCATTCCATGACTTTACCCTCTACCAAACTACTATTCTCAAGGAATGGTCAATCACCACTTCTCTAGAATTAATGTTGATGCAAATACTATACTTCATAAAAGGTCGACTAATCCTCAATCAAGTCCCCTGTCGATGTCAATACTATGCTCAAGGAAAGGATGCCTAACCCTTCCCTAGGACCATCCTTAATTATAATACTAAGCTAGATGAAGGGTTGATTGACCCATCCTAAGGTTCACTATCATTGAGAATACTAATTTAGGTGAAGGGTTGGTTGACACTTCCCCAATATCCCCTTCAAATGAAATTCTATACTTTAGTAAGGGTTCTTCAACCCTTCCAATGGATCACACCTCGATGTGAATATTATAAACAAGGAATGATTGGTTGACCTTTGCTCGATCTCACCCTCAACGTGAATACTAATCTAAAGAAAGGCTCGACTGAACCTTTCTTGGGCTCACCTGAATGGGAATACTAAGAGTTCGAGAAAAGTTCAACCGACACTCCCTCACCTCCTCATTGATGATAATACTATGTTCAAGTAAGGGTCCACTAACCCTTCAACAAAATCCCCCTTGATGAGAATATTATGCCCATGGAAGGGTTGACCGAATCTTCCCAACAATCATCTTCCATGAGTATACTATGCTTGAGGAGGAATCATTTTGAGAATCCCTTGATAATAATACTAAGCCTCAATGATGTACTATCAGTATAAGTCTCTTGTACAACCATAATTATACATATCGCACCTTGAGTTGCATAATGTTTACCAAATCCAAGCCCAAAAAAATCTAAACATTATTACGATTGTTGAGAATCAATCAACACATAATTCAATAATCTCCCACTTGGTGATCAATTCAAGCAATCAAAGCTCCAAATTCTCTCTTATGTCAAGCTAAATTGGATATTGATTTATTACAAGAAACATCATCACTCTCTCATAATATATTGAAAATATCCTTCCATATTCTCTACATCACTCCATCACAGTCCCAACGATCTACTCTAGGAATACCTCCTCCATAGAATAACTGTAAAGATATACCATTTACACCACTTTGGATCCCATTAATAATAACAAACTCAACATGTCCATCTCATCTTTAAGTGAGAATATCCCATGTTGTGAATTCTTCTTCAACATCATTACTTCCATCGGATACTGTCAATAATACACCCATTACCTCCTAGAGATTTACTCAACAATTTAATATCAACACTTATGGAAGTTAGGCTAAACATATCAGATGATCTACCAACTATTCTTATACCATCACAAAAATATTTCCACCGAGGCATCAAATCCATGGAAAAATTATTTCCTTCTCAAATTTTGTGTTCATGTTCTATTCTTGGTGCTATTCTATAGCACTTTTTAGAACTTCCATTATAAAATTTGTTTTCTCCTTGTTTCACTTATTGTTCCACCTAGCCTCTAAGAACATACTCAATATGATCAACATCTTTGATTTTGTATTCTCCAAACATATCCATGGTTAAACTCCCACTCATGTTGGCGCAAAACAAAATTCCTATGCTTGTCTCCATAATCAACATTCTCTTCACACACGCTCACCTTTTCCATACAACAACATTCTTCTTCATGTCCAACAAGAACATCTTTCATCCCACTCTGAATTTCACATGGAAAGTCATCATGCAAGGTATAAATAGATTATCCACTATAAATATTTTCATTTCATGCCTACGAGCCTTTGCCAAGGCTTCCATTTGTTCTCATTATCCTTACCTTCTCCTTCATAGTTCCACTCCATTTTATATCCATATCACTTTGTTGATTCAATGTAATTATTTTCTTATGTAAATACTCTCCGCCTTTCATTAAACCACTAATGAAAGCATCTCCTAGTGGCCTACATACATTTGAATGCACCAAACTAAATACTTTTTACTTCTAGCGGTAAGGATAGAGGATTCATCTTTTTCAAACAAATGTTTTTTTCTAGTTTTAAGGTCATGCTTACAATGATATTCTTGGATCACACCCTTGAAGCCCCTTTCACATAGGATATCACTACGCTTTGATGTTGATATACAATTTGCAAAGTGTGTGACCACATCAAGCTTGTAGAGGGTACGAAGTTGCACACTATTATCAAATATGAAGGCTCTAAGAAAGAACTTGCTTGCTTACTTGGAAAATGTTACCTTCACCCCTACATCTACGTCAATATTATGAAGATAAAATTTTGGCCAAACTTGACTCATGATTCACATCAGGAATTTCATCGATCCTTCTGTCTTTGAACCTCACTTATATGCTTATGTATCCAACAACTTCATATCTAATGTTGTGTCCCAAGCATATTTTTTTTTCTCACCAATATGCTCATCATACTATACAAATCGCTTTCTATGAGAAATATAGTGAAAGGAAGATCTAGAGTCCCCTTTGCTAGAGTAGCTAAATGAAAGTTCCTCCTTTTATTCTTTTGGAATTTCATATTTTCATTCTTATTTAACCATTATTGATGACACTTACCACAAACTCAATTTGCAATAATCCTCTTCCTACTTGTTGATCTTCTTCTCAATCTAAAACTTCCACTATATCCATTATTTGTGCTCTCCTTACAATGACATATGGAGACCAATACTTATGATTCTTGCAAAACACTATAGTATCTTTGATATACCAAATGATAAAGTGAAAGAGTTGAGGTAGGAACGTGTTTAATTGATGAAAAATGAAAAGTTGCCAAGCACAACATTGATAGGATTGAAGCCATTGCATTGAGAAATCTAAAAGAGAATAAAGAAGTCATAGTCATGAAAATTGAGAAAGACAAGGAAACTATACAGATGATCAAATCATATTATGATGACAATATGATATGAATACAATATGTTGGACCATCTATTTAACAATGAAAGCTATAAAAATTTCAAAGAGACCCAACAATAAAATTAAATTAAAAAAAATCATGAAAGAGGGGATAGTGGCCATAAAAACTCCACTTGATGAAGAAGTTAAAGCTAAGCCAACCTCCCAAAATAATGTGGTTATGCATATTTATGGGTGGTAAAAAATTCAAAAAGAAAAATGTTCTATTTGAGACCCATAGTGAAAATTATTGCCAGCAAAATGTCTTGCAAATAAACTTTGAATCTAGTTGGGCAAACAAATTTCTATGTCAAAGTCTCTACTCACATAATCGAAGAAATAAGAAATATAAAGGTTTAGGTATAAGATCTTCTAGTTAGCTTCAATGTAATCTCACTATAATCAAAAGCTTAGTAAATAATACTATCAAGCTAATCAAGGATATTAGAAACATGGAAACCATAAACCATTTTTTCCTAAAATCAATGTATTTTAGTTTTTATGGCGATGTGGTCCCCATTATGAATAAATTGAAGGTGTGGTGATGGGGTCCCCAGTATCACTGTGACAATGGTTGATTTGTATATGAAATGGTTTGAAAAGAAATGCATTGAATCTTATTATCTAACACCCAAACTATGGAAAATATTAGTGAAACATACATAATTTGTCCACATGAAAAAATGAAGCTTAAACAAGATTACAGTTTATTTGAACAATCAATCCAAAAGCATAAGGTTTATAATGGAAATAGAAGAACACAATATCATCTTGGATATCATCATCTCTAATATAAATCAAGTTTACCATAAGAAAACTCATAAGGACAATGTTTATAAGGAACATTGATTCAAAATGTATGTCTTAAAGGCGTATGTCTTAAAGGCTATGAGGGGACACCACGTCATTCGTGAATCATATGAACAAAAGGTGGCCATAGTTCTTTATATCAAAGGAACCATGGACAAAATTACAAAATTTTAAAGAAAGATAACATCATATAAAATTTTAAAGAAAGATAACATCAGAGTTGCCTTCGTCCCTCCTAACACTCTTAAGGGCATGATAGATTATGTTAAAGACACCATTGATCCAAACAATGTTTACACCATTCCTTAGTAGAATTTGTGCTTGTGTGGAAAGCATTACATTGGTGACATGGGAAGATCTTTGTAGTTCATAATAACATCATGGTATTATAAAATATAATTGTGATAAAAGGTCGGCCTTAGAAAATAACTTTCAAGACACTAGCCATCTCGTTTACATGGTGAATGATAAAATTATAGCTAACATGATGCACTATGGTAAAATAAAGGTTCGTCGGGCCCTTGAAATTGGGCTAAACCATAAAAACAAAGGAACCTAAAATCAAAGGAACCTTCACGCCAGTTATTCAATAATTAAAAAATTCTAATGGCACAATGACTAATGATGGTAAAATAAAGGTTCGTCGGGCCCTTGAAATTGGGCTAAACCATAAAAACAAAGGAACCTAAAAGCAAAGGAACCTTCACGCCAGTTATTCAATAATTAAAAAATTCTAATGGCACAATGACTAATGATGGTAAAATAAAGGTTCGTCGGGCCCTTGAATTTGGGCTAAACCATAAAATCAAAGGAACCTTGAGGCCAGTTATTCAATAATTAAAATAATTAAAAATTCTAATGGCACATTGACTAATGAATGGGTCAACTTATATATTATTGTAACAATTTTATATTTATTTAATGAAATGGAGATAAAAAATATATTATACGACTTGATGAGAAATTTATATTTAAAATGAGAACTCAATTCGTAAAAATTTATATTTTTACATTAAAAACACCAAAAATAATCCCTAAATTTAAAAGTTGTGCTACCAATAACATCCTTTTTTTGCGGGGATAAAACTACAATTTTTTTGGAACCTTGGTCAACTATAGCTAGAGCCATTACAATCAAAACTATAAATCAAGCCCCAAATAAAAAAAATGGCCTTCCCGGAATCATCCACATTTTTATTTAAGGTTAGCATTACATCTTGTTTGAAACTTTGGCCTTAACAACTGATGTACCACTGTAATCAAAACTTTAAAATGATGCACCTAAAATCATTCAAAATCACCACGGTAGTCTCATTTTTTCATTTTGTAGATAAAATTACAATTGGTTTGAAATCTCAACCCTAATAGTCGATATTGTTACATTAAAAATGCCAAAATCAATTATTGAATCGAAAAAAGTTGTTACTGGTACTACTATTTTTTTCAATTAAATTAAAATTACAAACATTTAAAAACCATAACATAATTCTTTTTTTCTTTTCTAATTTACTATAAAAACATAAAAGAAAAAAGAAAAAAGAAAACCTAAAATACTTCTAAATTTTTTAAAATATAATACATTTTGAAAAAAAAAAAAACATTAAAACTAAAAAACAAATTTAAAAAAATTACACATAAATAAAATTAAAACATTAAAATAAAATAACATAAAATAAATTAAAACAAAACAAAATAATTAAATAAACCATATAAGAGGAGTTAGGAATCACATTGGGGGAGCTGGGAGCGGGGATTAAAACTCGATTCTGAAATTAAGATTTGATTCTAGAATCGAGTTCTAACTCCTCGCTTTGTTGGCATTTGCGTTCAACACTACTCATGAGTTTCGCGACATGGGTTAATCTCTTCTCGTGGATCCTAACTCAGATGATTGTATAAGAGATTAAAGCTTGCGAGTTTTGGTCTAACAACAATTGTGCGACAGATTAATTCAAAAATAACTAAAAAAACAATTTTGTTATGTGGTTGGAATAAAATGTTTCCAATTTTAATTAAATATGTGTTGTATCGGAGCAATAGGTATCGAGATCAAAACTCACCCGGCTAACGATGGGGGGAATGTTGGCATTTGTGTCCAACACTCCCTATGATTTTCGTGACATGGGTTAATCCCCTCTTGTGGATCCTAACTTTGGAAATTTTATTGGAGATTAAAGCTTGCGGGTTTTGGTGTAAAGGCAATCATGCTCCAACATGCTTCCCCCAATGTGAGCCCCTACTCGCCCTTTCCCCCCTCACTTCTCCTTTCCCCCACATGACTCCTCCCTCGTACCCCCTCACTCCTCCCTTTCCTCCACATCCCCCCCTCACCCCTCAATCCCCTACATCCACACATGCTACCCCTCACCCATGGTTATATATATATATATATATATATATATATATTCCGAAAAAAAAATGTAATTTGGTTATCTTTTTCAGCTTTTCAAAGTACAAAATTACATTTTACAAATATATGCATATATATGCAGACATATATTCAAATACAAAAAGAGCTCATAAATTAACATAACAAAGCTTAGCATTTTCAGCTTATCATCATAAAAGATAGGAGGTTTGATAACTTCCTTATCACCCTCATAAAGGTTGTACAAAGATCATACATCAATTCCTATGAATGTAAAAAATTAGTTTATAAACGGAAAGTAGTATTTCTATATATGGTCGAGAGTAGTTGTGTCGAAAAAAGAGTGAAAATAAAATATTAGATCATGCTCTTAATAACAAGTCCTTCAATAAAGGTCGATGGTATTATATATATAAAGGCCGATTATATATATATAATCTTAAGTAATGTTGTATAATGGTTTTTTTATAATAAAAGAAATATTTTTATCGTGTTTTTTATTTTTTTATTTTTGTAAAATGTTTTATTTTGTATTTAAGTAAAGTTTTATAATGTATTTTAAAAAAATAAATATTTAGAATATATTTAATGTTTAATAGTTTTTGTTTTTAAAGTTTTTTTTTAAATTTGTTTTATTTTCAAATTTTTAATATTTTATTTTTTTATTTTTTTCAAAGTTGTTTTATTTTAAAAAATTATGTTTTTTAAAGTTGATTTTGTCTTATCCTGGATTTGGGTGACATTGACGTACGCATGAGCTTGCATCCTCTCGGAGCTCTCCACCTAGACGAGATTGCTTGTTTGCAAAGAGTTTCCTGCCAGCACATAAAACCAGGTGATGATGAGGATTCAATGTAGCTTGAACGTAATTGAAGCACGGCATTTAATCAACACCATGCAAAAGTCGCTTCGATGACAGAGAATGAGCTGGAAGGTACTCAACGCATTAATTCGTCACCTTCTCCAAGACGACCTCCAGAAACATTAACTCCACCAGCCGGGTTAAGGAGAGCTTGTTGGCTCACATTTGTCTTCGCGTCCACATCGTGGTTTCATACACTGCTCCTGCTCTGGCTTTGGTTTGCGTCGTTGCTCGTCTGAGAGTTTTATACACTGCTCCTGCTTCGGCTCTGGTTTCCGTCGCTCTTTGCTGGTCTTTCGCCATGACAAGACCAAGAGGAACTCCGAGGAGGGGTGGTAGCAAGCACGGCACGAGCAGGACATGCCAGAAACACCTCTGACTGGGTAGCTATGGACGGATATGCCGAGAGCGTCTCTGCTTCTACTCGTGGCCTTATTGAAAGCTGGGAAGCTCGCGGAGTGGTGGCCATTCTAGCCTCAGGACAGCATGGAGGCAATATCAATTACTACTGGCTAATTAAAAATATGATGAGCACCCTGGTGGATGAGATGGTAGCGAATTGGAATGCTTACAAAGTCACACTCAGGGACATCAGAACCAACCTGGTTAAGATGGGAGAGCGTCTCGAGACCATGGAATCCAGTTTGGTTTGGGACAATTTCTCCTTGGGGTGCAGTAACGAGGATGATGTTATCCAATAGGCAAAGGGTATTGAAGGTAATGCAGGTCTCTCTAGTGGGTCGAAGGTCAAGGATACACCCGATATTGCTGAAGAAGGTATCCCTAGGAATGAAGCCTCCTTGGAAGCTTCCCTACGACCCCTCCTTTCCGCAATGCTTACCACTACAGGCCCTCTGTAGAATGCTAGCAACAAGGAAATGGGGAACGGTCTCACGCCCATAGGTTGCAGCACCAGGCCTCTGTCACCACCACTTTCCCCCTCTCCAGGTATGGTTGAAGACTTCTTTGGAAGCTTCCCCATAGTGGAAGAAGCACCAGACTTGCACTATGTTGAAGCAAGCTCCTAGAAGAAATGCGCGGGCACCGGGTTATTACTGTGATACTCACCTTTTTTGTTATAACTTACTCTACTGTCCATTTTTTAGTACTTTCATTACACATGTTATGTTTAATCTGAACCAGACCTAGAACTACAATTGGGCAGGTCTACTCTCTATGGCCTTTTTTTTGGTATAATTTTAGTTTTTTTCAACATCTTTGAGCACCTGGGATGGTGGCTTCACCACCTTAGGCCACCCCAGATTGCTGATAGACATGTAACTTCTGATGTATTTTTTTACTCTCGAAATTAATATACTTCTGCAACTTTACAAAAAAAAAGTTGATTTTGTCTTTTTTTTCGTATATCTATCTATCTATCTACTTATCTATATATATATAATTTTGTGGTTTTCAAGTGTTTATATTTTAACTTGGCAAAAGAAAGTGGTAGCACTAGTAGTATTTCTTTTCTATTTGGGGGTTGATTTTAACATTTTTGTTGCAATGGTGTTGACTGTTAAGATTGCAGTTTTAAACAAGTTTTGATCTTAGCTTCGAAAAGAAAAATAGGGTGCCATGGTGATTTTGGGTGATTTCCGAGCGCCATTTTAGGGTTTTTGTTGCAGCGACACTGGTTGTTAAGGTCAAGGTTTCAAACAAGATGTAATTTTAATCCCGAATAAAAGTGAGGGTGATTAAGGGAGAACCATTTTTCGATTCAGATACTAATTTATGATTTTGATTGCAATGGCATCGATCGTGGTCAACTAGGGTTTAAAAAAAGATGTAATTTTACACCCCCCCCCAAAAAAAAAAGATGCTACTAGTAGCACCACATTTGTATTCGAAGGAAAAAATAGCCTCTAAATGCACCCTATGAAAAACGAGAACCCTTGAAGGTTCTCGTCAAGTTGTATAATATGTTCAAAACTAATTAGAATTAAAAACCTCATGATAATAATCCCAACTCAATGATTGAAAATATTAAGTGTAATATAATGTTAAATGTAGTTCTCCGACTCCATTTTACAAGTGTATGTATGTCATGTATGAAGCAAGAGACTTGCCCAAACTATTTATTATATGGACATGATTCACTTTCAATATGGATGGTTAGAGGAAAAAGGTCTTATAAAGGGTGTCAAGATCAAGGAACTTCTGTGACTGTAAATTCCTATTTTGTGTAGAGGGGTGGAGTGAACTAGACATCAAGGCTCATTGCCCTAATGATTGTGGTGCAAAATTAAGAAACCTATCATAAGATACAAGGATGTATCACCTCCTTCCTTGGGATGCAAGGATGTAATTGCCTTTGAACCCTTTGCATTGTATTGATAATAGGGGTATGCACCAGGGTGAGCATAATTAATGATGAAAAGTGGGAAGAGCTTAGATTTGTACTAAATTTAGTTATTTCTCTAGGGTGAGCACAGTTGGTTCCATTGGTAAGATCAAGTGAAAAATTGTAGAAGGTTATGAAAAGAAAAGAGAGTAATATGTACTAATATGTGGACACATGAAATGAAAAGAGAGTAATAAATTATAAAATTTATATATTAGGAAAACATATAATAAAATGGGAAAATTCAAACTAAATACAACTTGCACCAAGTGGATCAGGGATATTAATTTATTACCTAGAAGAAGATAGGATGGGCATACACTACAACACATTTGACATTTAGGGGTGGTTGTCTTCCACCTCCAAAAGTGACTTTTGGAGGCGATTTTGGCTTTGGAGGCGGTCTTTCCAAAACCGCCCCTAATAGAACCGACGCTAAAAGTTTTGACTTTTAGGGGCAAGTTCT
Source organism: Larix kaempferi (assembly GCA_027924585.1). Taxonomy (NCBI): domain Eukaryota; kingdom Viridiplantae; phylum Streptophyta; class Pinopsida; order Pinales; family Pinaceae; genus Larix; species Larix kaempferi. The sequence continues at coordinate 2,835,095 of BSBM01000639.1, forward strand.
GGAAGAGATCAAAACCGCCCCTAAAAGTGACTTTTGGGGGATGTTTAGAATCGCCTCCAAAAGCGACTTTTTGGTGGTCGTTCTACCCCCCCCCCCAAAAGTGACTTTTGGCAGCGGTTCTAAACTCCCCCCAAAAGTCACTTTTGGAGGCGGTTCTAAGACCCCCCCCCCCCCCAAAAGTTACTTTTGTACTTTTGGGGGGTGGTTCGAACCCCCCCCCCCCCAAAAAGTTACTTTTGTACTTTTGGGGGTGGTTCGAACCCCCCCCCCCCCCCCAAAAGTCATTTTTTGATTTTAAGCGGCGGTTGTCTTCTGCCTCCAAAAGTTACTTTTGGGGGTGGTCTTTAAAAAACTGCCCCTAATAACATCGACGCTAAAAGTTTTGACTTTTAGGGGCGGTTCTGGAAGAGATTAAAACCGCCCCTAAAACTTTTGGCGGCGGTTTTGAACCCCCCCTCAAAAGTCACTTTTAAGGGCGAATATAAACCCCCCTCGTAGGTACCTACGGGAGCGGTTCCAAACCGCCCTTAAAAGTATTTATTACAAAAATTTGGGGGCGGTTTTAAACCCCCCTCATAGGTACCTACGGAGGCGGTTCAACCCCCCCCCCTAAAACTCTTTACAAACCTTTGGGGGCGGTTTTAAACCCCCCTTGTAGGTACCTACAGAGGCAGTTCAAACCCCCCCCCTAAAACTCTTTACAAACCTTTGGGGGGTGGTTTTAAACCCCCCCTCATAGGTACCTATGGAGGCGGTTCAAAACCCCCCCTAAAACTCTTTACAAACCTTTGGGGGTGGTTTTAAACCCCCCCTTGTAGGTACCTACGAAGGTGGTTCAAAACCCCCCCTAAAACTCTTTACAAACTTGTGGGGGCGGTTTTAAACCCCCCTCATAGGTACCTATGAAGGCGGTTCAAAACCCCCCCTAAAACTCTTTACAAAGCTTTGGGGGCGGTTATAAACCCCCCTCGTAGGGTACCCTACAGAGGGTGGTTCGAAACCCCTGCTAAAATGCTTTACAAACCTTTGGAGGCAGTTATGAACCCCCCTCGTAGTGACATATGAAGTCAGTTTAGAACCCCCCTTGTAGCCATAATAAAATATATTTTATTTAAAACATCAACATTGCAATATCATTAGGGCACGAAGGAATCGAACCTTCAACCTCCTGCTTGTAAAGCAGGTGCTCTACCATTGAGCTAGAACCCTTTAAGAATTGGGGAAAGGGGCAATATTAACACCAAGATTGCATCATTTGTAATTCTAAGAAAAGACTAATAATCCCAATATTGTTTCTGACTCGAGAGACCTAAGAAAGTAGTCTGAATGGATTTGGCCTTATAAGTTGGCTGAACTTGAAAGGTTTCATATGCAGCATTCATTCAATAAAGAAAACAGTAATACAAAAACGTTTTGCAGGACAAATTTGGCATTCAAGTTCATACACATACTCATGAAGTCTACATCTAACTAGAATTTCAAGTATTCATGGATAAGAACGAGCATATTTTCTAATGGTTGCTTGATGGATCCATGTAAGAGTAGCCTTCTCTTAAAATTTATGTCAGTAGATCAATGGGTTCTATAATTATAACATATTTAGACCCAACTCAATCCAGTCTGGTGATATAAATAGCATTCAACTTCAGGATGGAGAAATACAAAGATTAAAAATTGCATAGCACGGATAAATCTATAAGATTTTCTAATATAAACAACTCATAATAATGCATTTATAGATATAGAATACCTGCAACTGATCTAATCATGAATGAACACCACCATCACTCAAAAGGCCAATGAGATGAAGTGTGCCATTTTCAAAGGACTACTAATTTTGCTCTACACCCAAAGTCAAAATCAAAGTTAATATGTTTCCCATTCTAAAATATGTAGCACAAATAAATAGTAGAAATATCCTTTCAGTTACCATTTATACAATTATAAAGTACATCTTACACAAATATCATATGATATCACCCCAATTTGTAAGGTGGTCAATAAATTAACTATTACACAACCAAGATTTCAGTAAAATGTTAATGCTTACCAAATCTTAATGCAGGGAAAAATACCCAATGTATAGGATTCTCATAAGTCACTCTGAATGCAGAAATGATCCACATGCAAGATATTCCTCCTTCACTCTAATCCTTAACAGTTTTCATCAATAATTTTCCAAAAGTAAAAAAACCACAGTAAGCAAAAATAAAATGAGCTGCTTGTTTACCATACTGAAAAATAATAGATATCAAGCATAGTAAGCCATAGAGGATAGTAGAGTCGAATAAGGACTTTGTTCCTTCTTTGAAGGATTCAGAAAACAGAGTAAGAGTTTTATTTAATCTAGTTGAGTCATTTAGATGGATAGCTTAGCTTTAGCTTACAGAGCTTGTTAGCTCGCAGAAGCTTTTAGGTAACTTAGTGGAGCTTAGTTAGCTCGAGGAAGATTCGATCAAGAGGAACAAGCTTAGAGTTTTGACTCTCAGAGATTACACACATAGAGAGAGAGAGAGAGGTCTATGTTTGTAATTATCGATCCAATATTGTATTTAGGTTCAAATAAAGGACCATTGTGAAATAAGATCGCATGCCTGTATTTTTGGCTTAATTGAGTTTATTGATTGAGTTTGGAAGCAATTTCCCATTTGAATCATATCTTGTGACCACGTTGACTGAAGAAATGTCTTGAGTATTGACATTTACACAAAGTAGTCAACGGGATTTCTAACTACATTATGTAAAATTCTTTAATAGTGGCCAGGGCAGCTTCAAGAGACCTATAGGTGATACTCCCAATGCCTAAAAGTAAACCTATAGGTGATACTCCCAAATAATGTTGAAATTGTATTGATAATAAGGATCTATACCTCTTAATCATGGCCCGGCCAGCTACGGGTGTGTTCTCAGGGATACAAAAGGGTTAATGGTCAGCTTCAAAATTGGCCATATGGGACATGAGACTAATAATGCAGCTGAGCTGGAAGGTCTTCTTCAGGGAATCCAGATGGCTTGTACCCATAATTGTACTCCCCTTGTTGTGGAGGGTGATTCCCGGATTATTCTCCACATGGCCTCTGAGGTTCACAAGGGCAAACATAGCTCAAAGGTGGCGATGTCGTGGTGGTTGGAGGGAAATATTGATAATTTAGCGTCTCTGCTATCTCTGGGGTGGCTATTTATTTCTCCCATGTTAAGCGCAAACTGGAGGACCTACTCGCTAACCTTGGGGCGGTGAATCACTTGGACCTAAGCGCCCAAATGTGGGAAAACCTGCCGAATTCGGATATTAAAGACAGATGTAACGATATTCTTTCCCGTGATATGATGAGTTACCATGCTGATGACGAAGGGCGACGTCAGGCATAGGATCGTACTACCATGTGATCCATTCCTCCCTTGTTCTTTCTCCCTTCTTTAAGGGATGATCGATGAGCAGTCTTTTCATCCCTTTCCTGTGGAGTTTGTTGTCGTCTCACTAACTCGGAAAGGTACTTCTACCATGATTATAGGAGGGAAGGATTTAAGTGAAGCACGATTTGCCATTAATGGACAGTGTGAAAGATCACCACCTTCAGTTGCAGTACGATTTTCCACTAATGGGCAGTGCGAAATATCACCACCTTCAATTGCAGTACGATATGCCATTAATGGACAGTGGGTGGCTGAACTCTTTTTAAACCCAAGGAAGGTGGTAGACATGAACGTAGAGTTCAGAGATTTAGTTGCATGCACCGCCTTTCTTTTCTGGTTGTGAAAGAGATTGAGGTCTGTAAGAGGTTAGATAGTATGGGTGATCATGGTAATTGGGATAGACGCAGTGCCACTGCAAGCCATCGTCATTCTCGGGTGAGAGAGACTTCTCAGGGTGAATCCGGTGGGAATTTCTCTCATGCCCAGCAAAAGGCCCGTTGGAAATCTAGTGCCTTTGTTCGGGATGTTCCCCCGGATCTCCAGAAAGAGATTTGCACTGTGGAACGACAAATTTGGAACCAACTTGATAAGGCGACTTTGGATGCGGAACGTCGTCAGACTGCAAATTGGGTCATGGATCCAGGAAACACTGCGGGTCATTTCAACCTGTATGAGCACACCATTGTGCTCTATTGGGTAATGAAAAATATTATGGGTTATGCTCTCCGGGATAGGATGGAGCATCGGTTTGTAAATGAGATGCTCAGCTATGAAAGAAGCATTCTGGAGAAACCAGGGCTATCCACCATAAGCTAGATTTTCTCCTTCAGGCTATGCAGCTTCAACCTCCTCCTGCACAACCGATGGCTTCTGCGGTTCCTCCTCCTGGGCGCTGTCCTGATTTCCCCTACATTCTGTTCTAAGCTGGCGTGGGGGATGTTTAGTGTTTGGTTTGTTGGGTGTCGGTTTATCCTCTATTATGTATGTTTTCTAAGCTATCGGCTGCTTATGGTAAAGAAGGTCAATAGTGTGGGGATTTGCTTTTCATTTCTATTTCAGGAGGTTTTGTTGTGTAATGGAGTGATAATGGGAGTCAAAAGGCCCGCGTGCACATGTTTTGTTTTTGTTTTGCAGTATCTATAGTATGTATGGTCAGGCGAAGTCCTCTTCGGAGGTGATTTTGTTCAGTCAGGTGACTTAGTGTGATGGCAGGGTTATGAACTTTTTGGGTTTAGTTGTAAATCTTTCTCTTTTAATATAAAGTTATCTCTTCTTACTTACAAAAAATAAATAAGGATCTATACCTCAAAGTTCAGCTCTGATATCAATAACGTCAGATGATCTTGGCATCCTTTATGATTTACACAAATATTTCACACAAATTAGTTGTTACACCATCAATCTGGTATAGTTATGGTTGTAATAAATGTGCTGTAATTAAATTTATTGTAATCAAATACTTTCAATATTGTTCATTACATTACCTGCCCATTGTCAATAGCTATCCTGCGATCAACTTTTTCCTTCAACAAATGTGCAACAAAATCAATTCATAAAATAGACAAGTACAACTGTACTTAAAATGAAGAAATCAACACGTTATAATCAATGAAACGACAATAATAAGATATCTAATTGACAAATTCGTTATGGTGATACTTACAAATATGCATTAGAGAACAATACAAATTGTCATTATATGCTTTCCATTGCGAAGACCTGCACTTATCATGACAAAATGGTATTTTCATATAAGCGATTGATAGATATGTAAAAAATGCATAACATATATGAAATTCTAAAAAACCAAAATGAAAATACCTGAATGAGCTTCTCTTGGTTTCAAGAATATCTTATTCTCTACTAAATAGGGCCAACCACGTGAAGGTTGAAGCTCATATGGCCCCTCTCCCCCCTCACATCACTCTCAATTCCCCACATTCAAGCTATCTACTGTAGAAATAAATTAAAGTTACATAACACAATAAAACATATAAGATCCATGCATAAACAGTAGCAAAACAAAAAATATATGCATGAAAGGTAAATCCAAGTAATAATCTAAGATATAAATTTTCACAGATACAACTTAAATGAGAATCAATAAATAAATCATGCATGCTACTTACTAAACAACATCCAACCATGTGCCTTCACAATCTTGTCGAAGATAATCCATGCCACCATCACCTACAGCTTCATCCTCTTTACATTTCGTCCCTTCAAAATCTGCAACACTTGATAAATCTGCATACTCCAATTCAAGGATCATTTTAGGGGCGAAATTTAGCCCATGGGCTATTTTTCCAAAAAACGATTTGCCAATTTGCATTTTTTGAAGCCCCATTTCGCCCAATTTTGATGGGGTAAACTTTTTTCACTCTTAAATTTGCCAAATTATTATATAAAATATATAAAATCCTTAGAAATTGAAATAATTTCAGAAAAATATCGCCAAATATTTTATAGTTGACATTTTAAGAATTGGTAAGATTCGCCAAGGTTTATACACTTTTAAATAAGTACAGGTCCTTAAAATTATCCCTGCTCCAATTCATATCTATTACAATTTCTTGATCCCTTCGGAGGGCATGTCAAAACTACACACCAGTCATTCTCTACCGGATCTTGTACATAAAATATTTGTTTCACTTATGATGCTAGAATAAATGGATCATCTTGCAGTCTATCCTTACTCAAGCATCTCTTCAGATTCACCATGGTGAAACCAATTTCATCAACTTTCATTCCATTCTTATTGTGTACATATATCCAATCACATTTGAACAATGGATACTACACCAAATAGTAGTCCAATAACATTATTTCTTGAATCACTCCATAATATGTTGTCGTTTGATGTATAGGGTTTTTATCCTTTGCACTTGATCTCATTAATGTTTGTGCATCTATGCACACACCACTATTTTGGGTGGCCCTGACATTTTCTATGCTTTTAACATGAAATCTACACCCATTGATTAATTAGCCATCATACTTGGTTGCATATTTCCTTGGTCCACGTGCCAACCATTTAAGGGTATCAGCAATATTTTCTTTTCCTTCAACCTGTAAATTTTTAAATGTCGTTAGAAAACCATGCAATTTCAAAATATATTAAAAGAATCTCACCTTCATACATCATAATAGTCTTGATCAATGAAGTTCAATTAAATCTAATATGAAGAACATATCACTACCTGTTTTCTTAACCAATCACTAAATTGTTGGTTGTGGAGCTTTTGTAGTAAGACTTCATCTTTTTGGGCTTGGATGTTACTACTGGCAATTTATGTCAAGTGCATCCTATTTTCAAGTAATGTCAATAAACAACTTATGAAAAAATTGTGATATATTATAATAAAAAATGATTTCATAAGTATGTGCTTATTACTTACTCTATCCAAGGTTGAATTTCATCTACGTTGTGCAAAACCCATCTATGGGCTTGTAACAAACTAGTTTTATCTAATTCAATAGAAGTTCCACTAGATAAGGCCTTCCCATATTGTCCAAACTCTCCTTCTTCATCGTCCCAAGCTTCATTTCTACTAGGCATGCTTTCAATATAATCCATGCCTTCAACATATCCAGCACAAAATTTTATGGATTCCTCCACAGTGTAGTTTTCAGCTATGCAGCCTTCGGGCCTATTCTTATTTTTCACATAACTTTTGAAAACTTTCATGTTCCTAGAAAAAAACACACAATTTGTAGAGAAATAAAAAGTATGAATAAAGAGTTGCTAGTAATGTATTATTATTATATGCACATAAAATGTTGGAATTTATGTGGATTTGCACTTAATAAAATTTTACTGACCTTTCAAAAGGGTACATCCATCGATATGCAACTGGTCCACAATAACGTAGCTCTCACACCAAGTGTACAGTCAAATGTATCATTATATCAAAGAATGACGGGGGGAATATTTTTCGAGTAAGCACAAAGTTTCCACAACATCATCTTGTAAGTTATCAAGATCCGTTGGATCCACCATTTTTGCACAAATTCACCTATAAATGAAGCAAAGCCTACAGATAGTGTTTCAAACTGCTTTTGGTAGCACATGGCGCAATGCTATTGGAAGGATTTGTTGCATGAGAACATGGCAATCATGTGCTTTCATACTATGAAGCTTGAGATCTTTCATAGATACATGATTTCTAGGGTTTGAACTATATCCATCTGGAACTTTTAACGTGAACAAAACACAACAAAGAATCTCTTTCTCATTTTTTGAAAGAGTGTGTGGTGCGGGTGGAAGAAATATTTTTTTGCCTTTTTGTTGTGGCCACAGGTACCTCCTTATACCCAATTGTTGTAAGTCATCACGAGAATTTTTCCTATCCTTTCATTTATCTTTTATATCTAGAAGGGTTCCAAAAACACTTTCGGATATCTTTTTTTCTATGTGCATTAAATCTAAAATGTGACGCACTAGGAGTTTTTGCATCCAACCGTATAAAAAATCAATGAATTATAACATCAAAGAAAAACTAAACAATATATTCATAATAAACACAATGAAATCCTTCAAGCATCGTACATTTTAGGCCTTAAGTTAATGTGTGCACATACCTCCCAATATGGTAAATTGAATAGAATTGACCTTTTCTTCCACAGGTCAGTCTTCGAATTTTCACCTTTTTTTTTAATTTCTCTTTCTTTTTGTACTTTTAGTCTTTCCCCATTTCTCTTCCCTTCCTTCTATTTCTGTAAAAATATCTGACACTTGTACAATTGTAGGTGCAATGAGATTCTCAGAGTTCCCATTAAATGGTCCTTTTTGTGAACGATACTTATGATTTATTGGAAGATATCTCCTATGTCCCATGTACACACACTTCCTACTACATTTGAGATACATTGAATCTGTGTTCCTTCCACAGATAGGGCATGCGCGAAACCCTTTAGTCGTGCAACCAGCCATATTTCCATAAGCAGGAAAGTCATGGATTACCCACATCAATATAGCCTTCATATTAAAGAATGACCTTGAATGAGCATCGTATGTCCTTTCCCCTTCATCCCATGTTAGTTTTAGTTTATTTACCAATGGTTCCAAATAAACATCTATGTCATTTCCTCGTTGCTTGGGACCAAGTATTAACAATGACAACAAATAAAAGATCCTTTTCATGCATAACCATGGCGGAAGGTTATATGTGACTAGTACTATTGGCCATACATGGTGACTACTACTCAAGTTTCCAAAAGGATTAAATCCATCCACTGCCATTGCAAGTCGTACATTGCGAGGATCGTTGGAAAAATCAAACCATTGAGAATCTATAGTTTTCCATGCCGGGATATCAACTGGGTGGCGCATTATTCCATCCTTACTCACATTCTCATGATGCCACCTCATTTTCTGTGAAATATATGTAGAGTTGTAACAAAAACATAAAGAATCATATATGCATTACACTACTTAGTAGATTAAAGAAGATGATTTTCTAGTAGGTCGGTAGTACATGAAGGTGTATGATATAATGGAATTATAAGAGTTTAAAATCGTACCTGTACATTCTATTCAACCTTGGCACTATAGGGAAATACCTCATCACCTTGGCTGGGACACCAGTACGCACCTTTTCAGAACGAGCATCAACTTTCCATCTTGATTCGCCACATGTTGGGCATTCATTTATTTTTTCATATTTTCCCCAATATAAAATGCAATCATTGTGGCATGCATGTATCATTTCATAGTCCAACCCCAATGATTTAATCAAACTTTTTGCAGCATATGTAGATTTTGGAAGTGTATTTCCTATTGGAAGCATTTCTCTTTGCAACTTCAACAACTAGGTGAAACTTGCATCAGCCCATCCATTTCTCACTTTAAGGTTGTACCATTTCACAGTGGCCGATAGCTTAGTGAAACTAGTGCAACCTGGGTACATCGGTGCCTTTGCATCTTCAATTAACTTTAGATATTGATTGATATCATTTTTTTCTTCCATTGATTATGCTTGGCCATTTTCATAATTCACATCTGTATTTTCATTATAATATTGATAAGCATCATTCACCATTTCAACCATATGATCATCAACCATGGTTACCTCGTTATGATCGTCATTCTCAAGAACTTCAGTATCATTTGTAAGCAATGTTGCAAAATCATCATTATGACTATCATATTGATGTCCGACTATGTGTTCATCACCATGTGTAATTTCTCGAGGCAAATCATGCATCTCTATTGTGTGGCATTTCTTGGTCTTGTCAAATATATAGTGTCGAGTAGGAACTCTCTCTCCATGGAAAAATCAAGTTTTATATGAACTTATTATACCATGAATCATCAAGTGGTCTTGTACTTCCTCAAACATCAATACTGCAACATTGCAACATTTTTTACAAGGGCATCTTGTGGTGTAATTATCCTCTGAATGTTTTTTTGCAAACTCTATGAATTCTTCAACCTCGACTTGATATTCCTTTGACATCCTACATAGAACCAATTTGCACATCACGTAGGAAAAAACCACTACAAATTACAATGAAGACATATGTTATAAAATATCATATTGAAGAATCAAATATAAATAGTATACCTCATTTTCAAATTTGTCAAATCCCTTTTTTTGGCCATTTGAAAATAAAACCAACCCAATTTCTTGAATTGTCTCCTCGAGAGTTGGCCTCTCAACTTCCTTCCAATATACGGTTAGGAATATTCCTGTAGTACACCCATATGCTTTCCAAAATAGCCTTTACCAGCACATGACAACCATATATTACACCATATCAGCTTCCACCTTATAATAACCAAATCCAAACATCAATTACATAATATTTTGGTTTTAACTTGGAGCCGAGATAAGAATTTTGGGGAAGCTACAGTCTTGATGCTGATCAGAGGATTAAGTATAAAGGAATGTGCTTGCAGCACTGATTAACGCCTATAGATGGTTTAGATCAAAAGCAGGGGAGATCAATGGTCATGAGCCTCCTTTGCAGAAAAATTTGAAGGACGTTTAAACGCTGGCGGGGTGCTAGCCTACGGGTAGGTCAAGGAAGATCGACAGCGGAAGGCTTAGATCAATGGTCATAAAATTATTCGCGAATTAAACATGCGCGAAAAGGGTTATGATTCAAATCCGTGAACTTTTGATAAAGCTCAACATCTCCCAATGGTGCAGATCTAGTGAGATGAAGATCAACGGCTCAAGATTAGTTTGCGGATATGACTTGCGTGTAAAATCAACAGACCCAAAATTCGCGAACTCGGTAAAGGGCACATCTTGGGACGGTCAAGATCTAGGAGGAGAGCAGATCGACGATTGAAAATGTTTTTGCAGATTAAAGGTGTTGTCGAGTTTATATGTGGCAGGGTTGGAAGCCACAGGGGATGATGCAGGTAAAGGTCAAGGAGATCTACGGATGAGAGTTGATCGTATGGATAGACGGATGATGTGACTTAGTCACTATCATAGCTGTAAGGGTGATATGGCATGTTTATATTATAAAATGCCCGTCTACACGAAGATTTGCATCCTAGTTGACTTGTGTGCATTGGAAAGCGAAAGGAGCAGATCGTGCAGAGCCAACCAGCCAACCAGAGACCCAGAAGATCCACCCAGTTGTCAACCAACCAGGTAGGCCATCCACCTCCACCCTAAACTATTTAAATGGCTGGACCCGTGGTACCCCCAGGCTTTGAGCCCCTAAAGATAATTGACCTATTAGAGGATAAAAACTATGAGGTTTATGATCCCATGCTGACAAATAGCACCATAGAAACTGCCAAAGAAAGATTGGAGGTCATAAGGGCCAGAGAAGTGAATGTCCATAAGATTTATCAATCCTTTTTTCATTTGTTTACAACCAACCAAACCCCTAGTTTCCTTGAATTTGTAGACTGGTGTGCTAGCCATTACTCCTCAGACTGAAGAGCAATCATGGATGCCTCAAACTCTAAAATCTTGTGCTATGTAGATACCCCTACTATTAGGAAATCTTTGACCATTCCAGAAGAATTCTGCCAAAAATTCAAAAGTTACATGATGGAAACCCTAATACAACATTTTCGTCAAGCCCCAGCTCACTTCAAACAGAGCTTTTATCATGCTTCCCTGCTACCAAATACCTCCTTTCAGGGTGCACCTTTTCCTGGTGAGGCCAGCCTTTTTAGGGAAGAGTCGAAGTGTGTTATCTCCATGTTGTCCCTGTTCCTAGGCTTAGACAATGACCTATACATAATCGAGCCCCTGATAAGTTTGATGTTTGTTCTAAGCACTTGTCCTATCGAGCCAGCATGCCCAAATTCGCTTACCCAATGTGCATGCCTAAAGTTTGATGAAGCCTTGGAAGACAACATCCACCCCCAGCTCATAGAATTCCCTAAGACAAGAACTTTCAGGTTCGAGTCTTACTTGTTAAAAATGTTCCTGACAGCTAATGAAGAAAACTTGGAAGCTCCAAATCTGCAGTTGAATAAGGAGATGTATTCAAACTACAAAACCTTCATGAATGATCTTATGGCAGAGATATATTTCATCTTTTTCTAGAGCATACTTCCTAGGGTACTTCTTGAGATGAAAGACCTACTACAGCCATCCATGGAGAAGAGGGTTGGGGATTGGTTCCTGCTGAATCATGGGACTGTTATTAGATTTTATGGCTACTCCCATGCCCCCTATGTGCTACCTGCATTCCTAACCCCCAGAGTACTCACCTTGGAATTTATAAGACAAAAATTGAAGGTGGAGTGTGAACATTTCTTGGATGACAGGAAGTCTTCGGACATCAGCTTTCCATGGACACTGGGCTCCTTCATTGTCAAAAACAAAACATCTCTCCTAGCTATTGAGAGAATGATGGGTGATCTGGGATTCCCATCCAAAGCGGCCATAAACTATGATCCTCACCACATTATCTCAGAAAGAAGGAAGCAACGTAACAGGAAAGGATATGAGCACTTCGAACTGACAGGTCTAGCTGAGATGGAAAAATGGTTAGAATACATTGACAAAGGCCAGTTGGAAGTAGACCTACCAGAAGACTCTCCATATTTAGCATTCCTTTTTCAAAGTAGCACATTAGCAGTGCCTGGTTCACCTGGTAAAACCCCAACAATATCAACAGCCATGTCCCTTACCATTCCTCCAGAAAAATCTATAAAGGAAGGGGGTAGTGAGCCCATGGATGTAGATAGTGATGCTGATAGAGCCTCAAAGAGGAAAAAGGTAGATGAGCCTGAGAAGCATTTAGTACAGGTACAAGCAAAGCAACCCAAGAAAAATCAAGTCAGATCCTTGGTGCCATCCTTCGAGGTTAAGAAACATGTGTTCAACATAAAACCTACTGGAGCTGCAGCATCAAGCCTAAGCAAGGCTAAGTTACTGGAGGGATATGAGGAGAGACCAGATACAATCTCAGAAGAAGCTAAAATATATGCTAATGCAAGAAAAATCTCCAAGAAGGATGTAGCCTTGGTGGCAAGCAGGAACCTTGCCCAAAATACCTTGAGTCTTGCCTTAGCCACTAAGAGTAAGGCCACAGAACTAAACGTAAATCTGGAAGACATACCAGTACTTGATGTGATCAATATGCACAAGGAGATAGGTGAAGTCATCTATAACAAGTTGTTGAGGGATTCCATAGAGCTATCAAAAGTGCAGGCCAACAAAACCAAAAAGCAAAAGCAGTTGGGATTGGAAAAGGCAGAAAACAAGAGCCTGAAGGCACAAGTGAAAAAGTTCCAGGCTTCACTATTGGCCACTAAAACTCAAGAAGATAAAAGGGCTAGCATTCAGAAGCTAGTAGATTAAAAAGATCAAGAAATTCTATCACTAAAGAAGAAATTGAAGATTCCAGCTGCCCAACTGGTGAATGCACCAGAAATTGCAGAACTAGAAGAGGAAAAAGAAGAGTTGCAGGGTAAGTTGACTGATTGTAAAGCCAGTCTAGTAGAGTTTGAAGAAAGAGAGAAAAGTGGAAAGTAGATATGAAATTGATAATGGACAGTGAGGAAGCTTTGAAGGCTAAAGTTGAAGGGCTTGAGAAAAAGTTGAAAGACAAAGAACAAGAGATAGAAGCCATGGTCACGCCCTCGGTGGAGGCTGGAGATTTTTCTATTGTAGGGGAAATAGCCTAGGCAAGTCTGGATGATGTAGAAGTGGCAAGATAGAAAAAATAGAATTCCAACCTCAAGACCATGCGGGATAATGCTGAAAGGGACAAAGAGGTTGCAGAGAAAGACAAGAAAGCTTGGGAAACCAAGTACCAAGCGATGCAGGGTGATTATGACAAGCTGAAGCAGCAAGTTATAGGGAAAAGTGCATTGCAGGAGGAAAAGAAGATCATCTGGGATGATGTTATTGTACAGGAAGAGGAGTTGAGGCCATATTTGGACTTCATGGTAGATAAGGAAGCTGTAATCAAATTGGCAAGGTCAGCTATCATAGTGGCAAATGAGAAGTTAAACAAGAAGCCTAAGGATTATGCACAAAATGCAATAGAGTTATTAAATGCTCTATCTGAAGAGCAGGCTCAAGTAGCCAATATAAAGGACAGATTGGCCACAATCATCAGTGCTAAGAAGGTAATACTCAAGCACCAACAAGTGAGCACTGTCCAAGCAGGGATAGATGTCCTGGCTAGCCAAGTGAAGCTGTTCAAGGAGTTATTTGATCCATTATTTAAGAAAGGTATGCCTATGTTTTGGGAAGAAGATGGAGCCATGAGGACAAAAGAGGGATATCATGTCAAGCTATGGGAGTGCAGGTTAGACCAGGAGTGCTTTGCAGATATGGAGCAGCCTCTGGCAGGTAAGACGGTGGTGGAAAAACTGACGAAGGATTTCAATTTGGTCTCTACATTTAAAGAAGATCTTACACTCCTTGTAGGAAATTCATACAAAGAGCATACCGAAATGAGGGTGTGGCTTAAGAGCTTGCCGCCTTGGATTTACCAGCAACCGGGCAGTGGAAACTCATCGAAAAGTATGGGAAGGGAAAACTGAAGCTTAGTGCATGAAGCATCAAAGATAGTGGAAGAGGTCGAATGGAGGAGTAGTTACCAGAACATTTTGTCTTTTTGTTAGAGTCTGTTGTCCTGTGGTAACTAATTTTGTCAATGTAACTAATTTTGATGCCCTGTTTCAAGATACATCTCGGGGGTAAATTGCACTATAAATGTAACCTCTACGGAGGAGGAAGGGTTCGACTTTCATTTTTGAAGCCTCTATGCTTGGATTGTAGCTTTGTAAACTTTCTTGGAAGTGTTAATGAAAAGTGTTTTTTTGAGTTTCTGAGATTCATCACAGTGTTCATATTCAGTTTGTGTTTCCTGTTTGCGTCATTTTCATATGTGTAAATTCTACTAATGCTTTCTAGAGAAAAACATGACCTGTCTTGAGCCTACTAAGGGATGTTGTGACATGTCTTAAGCCTGCTAGGACTGTCGTGACTGGATGAAAGTGCCTTGAGGACTATTAAGGGTCCCAAGCATGGGTATGAAGGTACCATGACCTACTGTGGATTACTAAGGGTGTCGTGAGGGTGTGTAAATGTGGTTATAGCCTAATTGTGTACTACTTGACTAGGCTGTGATTTGTTAGTATGGATGGTATTCTGTGTGAGGTCTAGTACGTGGGTCGCTACCCTTTATTGGACTAGTTGTGCAACTAATGAAACCCCTGATTTATGCCTCTCACCCATGTGCTTCCTACCAAGCTGGGAGCAAAGCTCAAAGAGGTCAGAAAGAATGGAACCTACTCCTGGTTGAGGCCTGATGGAAAAACACAAGTAACCATTGAGTACAAAAATGATAGTGGTGCATGGTTCCTTTGTGCATTCACACAGTTCTCATCTCCACTCAACATGATGAGACAGTGACCAATGAACAAGCTTTATCTAAAGGAAGTGAGAGGGTTCGATTTTTATACAAGGGGGATATGCTTTGGATAGTAAACTGTAATGACCCCCATCAGATCCTGTTGATTTTTTTTGCTTATTTGCTTTTGTAATTTGGTTAAGGGATTTTGTAAAAACACTTGTCAAAAATACCACTGAGCTGTGCCAAATAGTCTTAGTTGGTTTTTGTATTCAATGTACTACTGATATGTTGATGCAAAAGCATAGGATCAAGAGGACGAAGCCATTCATGACTTCACAAGGTCAAGGGAACTCTTAAGATACCTAGGGTCTCGTACATTTGTAATTTGCTTTATTTTGTAAACGTTGAATAAAATGGATAAGGAATCTATAGCCTTTTCCACATGTAATAGTCAGGATTGAGTTAGTTGTGAGTCATAGGGTTAGCAGAGATCAATAAAGACTGTACTCATTTTTTATAGGATCTGGACACAGAATCCTCTTGTATTTAAATCAGTTCGAGTTATTTTCTTAGCAGCTTAGTTAGCTGATAGAGCTTGTTGGCTCGCAGAAGCTTAGGTTAGCTCACAGAGCTTAGGTTAGCTCATAGAGCTTAGGATAGATCATAGAGGTTTGAGGATAGCTCAAAGAAGCTTTGATTAGCTCATATATCTTGAGAGGGAGAGAAATTCCACATAGCATGAATGGAGGAATGAGAGGTGTGTGCACAGAAGAGTGAGCG
Source organism: Larix kaempferi (assembly GCA_027924585.1). Lineage (NCBI taxonomy): Eukaryota > Viridiplantae > Streptophyta > Pinopsida > Pinales > Pinaceae > Larix > Larix kaempferi. The sequence goes on from BSBM01000639.1 coordinate 2,851,082, forward strand.
AGAAGTGAACAAGTAGAATTCTCTATGTGTATTTGAATTTCTGGTGAATTGAATAAAAAACAGAGGATTAGACTCTGCATGTGGTTTTGATGTATTTCATATCTTCATATAGTTCTGTAGAAGTATGAATTCATCCCGCTTTCACTCCATATAACCCCGTGTATAAACTCTGTGGCTTTGGATTGCCATAGTTTTCAAATTGCAGAGAAGAATTGATCTTGTCAGTGATCAATTAAGTGAAGCTTTGTAGAGGGTTAAACCTTAACCAGACGCTCAAATAAAACAAGATCGTACAGTGGGGATCGATCATGGGGAAGATCAACGGTTTATAGTGATATCGCCGGGATAAGTTGCAAGCTTTGAAATTTTTTTCATGTGCGTAATATTCTATGGAATGCTCTTAATAAATTTTGGAATCCACCATTGATTTGGTGGGGACACTGATCGAATGATCAGAAATCCATTTCATCGCGAAATTGATAGATCAACGATCGAGATTGAGATCGACGACGGGGAAGAAGCATTGTACAGAAACTCTATTCCCGCATTCCGAAAAGAATTCCGCTGCGGAAGAAAGTTAGACAGCGCAGAAAGAGTTTGTTTCGGATATCAAGGGTTTTGAATTATGTATATTGACTATAATTTTCAGATCTTGATTTTCGTAGCGCTAACAGTGAACAATAAATGCAATAGAGATTGCTCTGCATAAATAACAAGTAAAATAAACCCTAAACATCATATTCATATAACTTTGAGTTTACAATGACTGTAACAGCAGCTCTAAGGCGGACAAACAAATCTGAAATTACTTTAACTCTAACTTGTAGCTTCCTGGGAGTGCGCAATGATTTATGGAAGTGAGCTGGCTTTCTTTGGTGTCTCTATTTTTATTTGGTGTTTGCCAGCTCCTCAAAACAACCCAAATTGTCTTCTTCTCAGACTCTCTTAATATGCTGCAGCGCCCTCCTTCACTACCCAGAAACGTTATGCACAGTCGTAACAAGAAGGAAGACTACAATGAGAGTACCCAATAACGCTGTAGTAGATTCCTGTAGGTGTCAATATTTATTGCAACTCCCTTTTTGGGGATCACTGTAGATGTGGAACTATAAGGATATGCGCCCAACAGAAAGTAAATCATCCTCCTAAACAAGAATGTGTCCTCTCCAAACGATGTCACAGCCCACGCAGTCCAAACTCAGCCAACAAATCAAGAATACGGCCTCGACAAGATGAAATCAGCCCCTTTGTTACTCCTTTTTTTCAAAAACATAAAAATAAAAAAAGATGAAAAAAAGAATATGCATGAATCTATAGCATCTTATATCTAGATGGGCCTGAAAATTTGTTGTATGTATAACCACGGCATGAGCCTATAATCCTAGGTATAATATAATATTGTTACTTGTTAGACTCATGGGAAGACCCCCTTGGGCTAAACCTTATTATAGAATATGCTATGGGGATGGCGCTAGGGAGTGCTAGTTTCTTATAATATTCTTATTTTACTTATTGCATAATTGTTTCTAGCTTTTATTATATTGCTTGTCAAGGATATTTATAACTTACATCATAGGGAGGCTCTATGGGTTAAATATAAATATGTTTCTAATGTGGATATATCCCAACCTTTAGACTAACTAATATATGTTGTTAGTATGATAGGAGATCGAGATGTTAAAGTTGTCACCACCATTTTAACATATCAAAGTATTTTTAGGAGGAGTTAGAATTGGCTTTGATCACCTCGTTTAATGGCTTGGAAGGTATGGGAAACTTCGTTTCCTTTAGAGCTCAAGAAATTTCACTTGGGAGTGAGTAAATTACTCAAAGGTGCAGTGCAATGGCCATAACATTATTAGAGATCACTTGGTTAAAAAATTTCATATGCCACTTGTCGTTGACTCTCCAATGACCTAAATAGAAATTCCCATGCAGGCATTTGTAAAAACTACTACACTTCCACCACTAAAATGGTTCATTGAACAATGCAAATACATAAATGAGGTGGAGGCTATAGATTGGCATCACATGATATGTGGTAGATGTAAAGTAGGCATCATTTAAAATCAACTGGAGGGATATCTTAGCAAGTAATCATATTTTCATTAGGAGATAGTTTCAATGGTATAATACCGGTCTAAAAAACCTAGGTTAATGGTTCAAATTCCTTTTATCTTTATAAGAATTTCTTATGGTTGGAAGAGGTAATGATATAAATTCTTAATATTTAAAAGGATTATATAGATTCTTGTAGGTTTTCTCGAAGTAGGACCTTAACCAATGTATTGAATTGTCAAACTTATGGAGAGCATATAGAGAAAACGTAACACCGTATATCTCTTCTCATTATTCTAATATCCCCAGTTACCTAATTGATATGTCAATTAAGAAAGTAGATTTGTAAGGCATACGGCCACCATAGAAATTTTAGCTCATATTAGTTCCATAAGAAGAGAGATCATAATGAGTCATAAATGTTTGAATGCATATGATAGATCTCTTTGTAAGGCTGCAAGAAACAATAATGAGTCATACCATGCCAGTAGTTACAATTGATAGCATAAAGAGGAAATATCTTGTGTAGAATCATAAGAGAGTCTATGGAAATAGACTAATTTAGTACAATTATTTTATCCTTATGGTATCCTTACTTATTGGCATGGGACCTTGAATGATATATAAGTAATTTGATCAAGTAACCGGTAAATCCACCTAGGTATAAATGCAGTAGATACCGAATAGAAATAATACTATGTTTGGATATTGTAACCTCAACATCTAACCTCAGATGAAAATGACATGATCCCTTATGTGGTAAGCTAAAATTGATTACTAGTCATGCAGTTGAATCCATTGAAATTAGCAAACTCACTGTCCCCATCCTTCTAGTACAAATAAACCTCACAATCAATGCCTTAGAAGCCATGCTTATTACATTATTTAACTTCATGTCATCCACCACAATAGGCTAATATACATGGCCGATTTCATGGTATACCCTCTCAACCTACTTATTTGTATCAAGTCATTTTCCTTGTGAAATCCATTCATCAAAGGATTGTAAGTATGAATACTTTCTTCACAACCATTTTCCTTCATATGGTGCTCCATTAGTGCAAGAATATAAATGGCAACTTTGCCTCCTTTGCAATGTCCATAAATCAAGGTAGTATATGTTACTTCATTTGGTGTCAATCATTTTCAGTTAGGTGTTGAGGTATTAACCATGGTTGGTGTAGGAAGCTCATGCATTGGGATGTAGAGGAAAAGTTTAGGCCTAAAGGTCTAACAATGATGTCTCCAACCACCAAAGATAACCTCTTGAGGGGATATTTGTCCTTATAGTAAGAATATGGGAATTGTTAAGAAGTTTCTGAGCATTAGGTATGGGTCTTGGGGATCTAGACATGGTTAAGGAATGGAAACTGGGCCTTAGGACGTCCTAAAGAAAGCTTCTAGGTATATATAGCCAAGAATGATATGTTGAACAACCACAATAGACCTTTCCATGGTATCTTTGGCCTATGAAAGGGGTTTTTGTGGCACAGTGAGAATTTTAAGACTAAGTATAGGTTCGAACACCTTGGATATGGTTGGGGAGAAAAGAGTGGGACTTACGTCCTAAAGGAAATTCTAGGCATCTTTGGCTAAGAATAATTCCTACAATCACCAAACATGACCTCCCAAGAGCATATTATTAATATACGTGGGGTTATTGGTGCCATTAGAATTTTTTGAGAACATGGTATAGATATTGGGTTCCCTAGACATGCTTGAGGGAGAAAAATTGGGCCTTAATCCCTGAAAAATCTTTTGAGAATCCATGGCCAAGAAGAACAACTTGAACAAACACACATGGATTCTTGAGAGTATCTTTAGTGTTTGAGTAGGGATGTCTATGTCATTAGATGGTTTTGAATAGTAGTTAGGGGTCTCAAGGATCTATACATAATTAAGGAAGGAATCACATGCCTTATTCCCTATAGGAATATTTGAGGTATCCAAATCCACGAACAATAGTTTAAAGAAACACACATCACTATTATAGGATATCTGTAACGCCCCCCGCCCCCCTTGGTGCCCTTTAGAGGTGATGGGGGAGCTCCTTAGAATACAACCTGCTAAATTTGTTTCTTCCAAACTATGCACTTTCGCACAACCGCAATAACTTGGTCCGCAATCCGCAAGTCGGAGTCGGAAGTCGGCACCCCAACGTGCCACTTCAAGAATCACACCTTTGACTGCCGCAATCCATGACGCGAGAGTCAGAAATTCGGAACGACAAATACACGTCGTCAAAGAAATACGCCTCCGAATTTTGCATTCCACAATCCGCAATGCGGGAGTAGGAAAGTTGGAACACCCAATTCTATACTTCGCCAAATCACACCTCTGAATTCTATAATCCAGGACGCGGGAGTCGGAAGTCGGAACTCCAAAGGTCTTAGATTCACAGAATTGCGCGGCCTCCAACTTCCGCGATCCGCAATCCGTGATGCGGGAGTCAGAAGTCGGAACTAATTCAATGCACTACGTTGAGAAATCACGCCTCTGACTTCCAAAATATGCAATTTGCACTGCAGGTTTCGGAATGTTGGAAGTTGGCCATATACCACTGTTACTGCCAACTTCTCAAGTTGATAACTTTCTCATCCCAGGTCCATTTTTGGAAAAATTGGTATCATATATTGGAAAGCTCTCGGAGATCCCCATGCAAGTGTATGATCTTCTTCCAAACCTGAGAACTCTGAATTTTCCTTCTTCCAACCAAGGTGTTTCCCCAATCCTCATCCATACCTCGTTACCACTTTGTAAAGAGATTTGATCTAGTCTGCCATGTATTCTCCCTTCATCTGACCCACAGAGGGAACATGATCACAAAAGGGGTTTCTATTTCTCCCCCAAAGTCATGACCGAACATTCTGAACCTCCTGGGCCTCAACAAGACTTGGCCCTATTCATCAATGAACAAATTCATAAAAACACATGGATGCATATGCATACTCAAATAAACACAGTTGAATGAAACATGAACAATTAAATATTCAGAACACATAATGAACATGATATAAACTCTAGAGAACAATTACCCTTTTATTGAAATATCCAAGAAACTAACTATGGAATGCAACGTTCCAACCCAACCATAGGTTTCTACCCAACTTGTATTGTTTCAACACTCAGAGACCACCCCCGAGATGGGGCTATGTATCCACTAAGGATGAACTACTCAAGTCCACTCATAGCCTTAGGCATAGTTAATCAGGTTCATACAACACAAAACTAGCTCTGTAAAGCAAGTGGGGAGACATGGTAGGAGGTTTCTAAGTTAATGAGATCAACACATAGAGCTATAGGCATATCCAATTGGCTTCAGATCACAGTCCAGGAACCCTCATCACCTCCACTCTCAGCCTAAGTAAGGTCCCCTTATCTGCTGCATAGTCCCTCGGGCGCCCCTTTCCTTAGCGTTGACCTGGGAAAGTATAGCTTGTTCCGACTGCTAAACCAAGGATAAATGAGCCTTCATGGGCTCTACCATGAATTCTGAACCCCCTGGTCTCTCTCCCACTGTGATCCTCTCTTGGATATCCTCAGCGTTGCGGTCGAAAGGCTCTGTTGCACAATTGTATTTTTGGGCTTCCGAATCAGGGTTTTCCTCTCAATTCCTAGACATCCAACACTCTCAAAATCACTGCCAAGGTTCTGGTCTCGGGATTCCCCAATGAATTTCACTTCCCACACAGATTTATGAGCGATCTATGCACTTCCAAACGTGGCTTAACTCAGAATCGCGATTTCCAGTTTTCTTCCCTGTTGGGTCTACGTCCTACCTCCAAAATCATGCCTCGATGGTCCACAATCGAATGGGGATGAGGGAAACGAATTCCCATGAGGTGGAGTGGCTTATAGGTCGATCAAACTGTTAGGAACCTATGTCAACCCTTCTCTTTACTATGTTAGTATATTGTTGTTGGATGCATATGCTTTGTAAGTCGTCCCGTAGTATTTGTTGATCCGTAGTTTATATTAGCCGATAGTATTGACCCATAGTATTGGATGCATATGCTTTGTAAGTCGTCCCGTAGTATTATATGTCCCATGGTTTTGACTCATAGTATTGGGCATAGACTTAGTATATAAGTGTGTGTTGAGGTCATTGAAGGCACCGTGAAGTTAATTGTATTGAGCTTGCTCAAAGGAGGTTTCCCCCTTGAAGTGGCCCGTGATCAATATAAAAGTGATTCTGCTCTATTATTTATGATATCTTGTGTATTTGCATTAATTAATTATTGCAGGTTCATCACACAAACCAATCCCATACCTTGCCTTACGAATTTCAAGGCTACCCATACTCCATCACTTTCATGGACTGATTTTCTCACCCACTTCCTTACAATAGAATTAAATGACGACTAGGATAGTCAAAGGGCTTCTCAAGATGAGATATGGCAGCCTAGGGTCCAATCCCAAAACCCTTTCACTTGTCCCTAGTGGATACACATAGCCCCCTCATTTAGTTGCATCCATATCCATCCCCTTGGTATTTTTATTTGCATTATAATCATCTACATGTTTTTACAATTTCCATGGCTTACTAGCACATGGATGGCACAACATAAAATATCACCCCTTCAATGCTGAGAATTCACTAGCGGGGCCTTGGCCTTGAGGTCCATGCTAGGAATCGTACATCACATATGCACAATGTTTACATTAAGAGTCAATACATCCGAAGGGTCCCAGTTAGTATAGCTGGACTTGAATCTATTGAAACAAACTCATTGTCCCCATCCTTCTAAAAATAAACCTCACAATCAATGCCTTAGAAGCCATGCTTATTACATTATTTAACTTCATGTCATCGACCACAATAGGCTAATATTTCCTCTCCTTTTGATGCATTTCTTTGGTTCCCTCCTTCCTTACTTTGGTCCACCTACATGACTCCCAGTACCAAGGTCCTTCCCCTTTTCATTGAAAACCTTAGGAGAAAACTCAGGTGTTTTTTCTATCTATAGCAAAAAAAAAACCGAAATTTAATTTACCAAAAAAAACAAAAAAACAAAATTTAATAATAATAAAAAAATGGGACCCCTAACATAACTTTTCAAATTTTATCTCCCGCAGATAGTTTTGTCGGGAAAGGGCATCATTTTCTTATTGCACAGGCCAGCGTTTACTTGCTTTGATTATGGTATTCAACACCACGAAAGCTGAAGCGAAGCTGTTGGGATATATTGAGGTGAACTGCGTGAGGTGTAACTTAAGTTTCACTGCATTCTTGTTCTGCGTTCTGCGTTATTGCAGGTATTTTATCAATGCTTTCGTGAAAACAACATAATAACTAAAAACATTATGTGGTTTCCTTATTGACAGAAATCAAAATAGTGGTGGCTCTTCCTAGCTGAGTCGTGGACTGTTTGACATTCATTTAGCTGGGTTGTGATTGTTTTGTGACCCCTAGAGTTGGACTGCACTTTCCCACTGCTGCAAGACAGTTACCGTGTTCATCTTTGGGGCTGCCTGTGTAAACCTTGTCCTGCTTGCAGCCTCTAAGGCTGAGGGGTCTTCACTCTTGGAGATTGAGATATCTTGTTGGATAATGTACGTGTCTAACCTAAACCTACAACATTCTAACCCTCTCTCTCTCTCAAGTTATGACATCTATTCCTCTTAGCAGATAGTCCTTACAGATAGTCTTCCCTTTTACTTTTGAAACTTGTTAGATAGATTAATCGTTTAAACAACTTTTAGTTAGCAATTGAGTGAAGATAGACTTTATTTTTTTGGTTATGCAGGGTTTGTACAAGTGGAGACATGGAGGTAAGTGATTGTTTGTGATTGAAGTATATCATTATTTTTATTTAATTTAAATTTTTTTTTTTAACATAAATGAGTAGGTTTTATATTAATAAAACTGTGGCTGAGCCACCCAAGAGGTTACATCTGTGAGTTCTTTGCAACTGAGCCACCCAAGAGGTTACATCTGTGAGTTCTTTGCAAAAACAAAATCCCCATAACAACAAATGGGAATACTACTTTTATTTAATTTAAATTGTTAGAACATATTACTTTGTACTTTAATAACAATCTAATAGGCTATGGCTAATCAATACTCTAATCATTTTCAAAAAAACAGAGAAAGCAGATTATGACACAAAATAAAATAAAAACTAATTATGAAATTTTCAAAAAGAACGCATCAAAATGATCAAATGGGAAAGAAAGGGACATGCATATCAGAAGGTAAAGGTTTAGAAATAGAACAATGTATCTCCTTATGCAGTATAATGCTTATTTTTATTGTATGATGATGTTAGTCATATGTTTAATAACATTCTTGTCTATAGTTACAAAGAAGATGAAAATACAAACAATAGCAAAGAAGATTACACCTTCTATGCCTTTGTATGACTCTACTCGTCCTAACAAAGAAGGAAATGAGAAAGATACATTTTCCTCTTTCCAGGAGGAGGAACAACATGAACAAGGTAATCCCATTAATTCAGGTTTTTCTAGTTCTTTATAAGTATAAATCTTATGATTAAGAAATCCATAACACCTTTATGTGCCCTTCTTTTATAGAAGATGTTCACAAACAACCATGCCATATGGATAACAGTGTAGAAGGGGAAGATCACTTGACACAAAAAGAGACGGAGCAACATGAAGAACAAGGTAAGCTCATTAATGTATAATTTTGTAGTTCTTCATAAATAAAATTTTATGACTTAGAAATCCATAACACCTTTAAGTGCCCTTCTTTTATAGAAGTTGTTCACAAACAACAATGCCAACAAGATATTAGTATACAAGGTGAAGATCCCTCTACACAAGCATTGATAGAGAAAGTCAAGAAGAAAGGTAGAGGAGCAAATAAATGTGCAGAAATCAATAACTTGGAGGAAAATATCGAAATTCATATCAATGAAAGGAACCAACCAATTGGTCCAAACTCTGTGAAGATATCTTCATTACTAGGTGTGCTCACAAGGGAAATGGTTCCAATCAATTATTCTGATTAGAGGAAGGTCAATTAAAGGAGGACTTGTGGAACATTATTAATGTGAGTATTAGAGATTACGTGTATTTGTTTTTAACATTTATATTTTTGGATGATTTCGAATTTTATTTTCAAACCATGTATGACATCTAAAAATGCAATTCTTGTATGTTGTGGGAAAAATTCATAACCCCCCCGATCCTTAAAGAATATTGTATGAAATCCATTGGCCATAAGGAAAATAGTCATAGATATCAGTTGACCAAAAAATACTGTGACCCTTATGAGTCAACAGAGGAAAGATTAAAAAATGTTCCTCCAATTAGGATAAGTGAGACAGTGTGGAGAGAATTCGTCCTATCACGAGCCACCACTGAATTCCTAGTAAGGAAAAAGTTCACATATTATATAATCAAGTTTTTTAGAATGTCTATTGGCTTGTAATGTTGACTTATATATGTTATTTTCAATTGATTTCTAGGATATAAGGAAAAAAACAAGGAAAATAGATAAAGGAGAGGGATTTGCACACCTCTGGATGTCAAGGTTATCAACGGGTCGAAGCTGATGTGGTAAACAATTGTGATGATATTTTATCCGATATGAGAAATATTAGCATATTTTAGTTTCATTGTAATGTCACAACTTAACCATACTATTTTACTTGTTGCAACTAGAAAAAATCTATAGCCTTTGGTGATACAACTACAAGCATTACTAGGGCAGATTTATGGAAGAAGTGCCATTAAAAGAAGGATGGCACTCCAATCACACCAGCTGTAGGAGAAACAATAGTATGTTCTCAACCTTTTAATTTAGATATTGATTAAAATTTCATTTTACATGTTGGAAATGTTTTCTTCTATGATCTGATTTAATTGTATGTCAATGTTAGCAAAAAATTGAACAAGCACAAGTACAAGTTGCATCTCAAGACTTTGCAGCTAGGGATGATGCCCTTGCCAAGGTACTAGGGGTTGATGCAAGAGGATGATTTCGTGGCGTTGGCTTATGAGTTACGCCAACTAACTTGTTTGGAAAAAGTCCATACAAGGAGGCGCTAGCTGTAAGCCAAGCTACAATGAAAGAAAAAACACAGGAAATCACATATTTGAAAACAACAATAACTGAACTACTGAAAAGAGTAGAAGATATGGAGAGAGAACATGTGGTCAACAAAGAAAGTGTTAGTGTCCAATTCTTTACTCTTGTCTCAATATACGAGCCTTCACACTAATGATCTGAATTCTAATATCTGATTGCTCATTTTGTACAGTGTCCTACTGTACAAAATGCTCATGCTGAAATCACACCTGTGGTGGAGGTTAGTTGTTTAATTATTATTTAAAATAATATTTTATTTTAATATTTTGAATATATATATATATATATATATATATTACATTTTGTTTCCTTGACAAAGTAATACAGATGACATAACAACCCCTATGAATGGACTAATACAAAAGAAATTAACTTCAATGCATACTCCATCATCCTTAGTAAGTATTGAAAAATTTCGTAATTTAGTTCAATTTTATTTTATTTTATAAATATATTAGAAATCATTGTCTATTGGGTGCAAAGTCATGCATCAAAATATGATCAACATTCTGTACAGAAAAAAACCAATGGTTCCATCGAAATTGCAAATTGACAAAATGAAAACACCAATTCAGGTAAGATTGTAATTATTTAATCTAGGATCATCAATGTTTAAATTCTTATTTCCATGCATCTTACTTTGTCTCATTTATTTGCAGGGTCAAGATAATTCTAATGAGTTGACACCAACTTCCCAATTGGGGCTGCAAGGAAAGAAATGCTTTCTCATTGCATTAAACTCAAGGGTTAAAGTTGCAAGGGCGACAATACATAAGACTGACCCAAATGCAATGGTACACTGTGTCCCTGTTGGAAAATGCTATTATATTGTGAATTTGACAAAAATTTTAGATCCTCTATTTGAAAAATATAGCTCTACCATGTCCCGATAGCGCATTACGTAATCTAGCAGATGCTTTGTTGAGCTTCATTCCTTGGCATAAGGATGACATTGAACTATGTAACTAGTGGTTATACTGTGTGACTAGTGATTTCAATGATGTTGTATCAACTGAGAATAGTTGATTTATTGAATATTTATACTTAGATCAGGACATAGTTTATAAATTTGTTGTAGTTCGGGATTAATCTTTACATTTAATTAAAATTTTGGGCACAAGTTGCCATTATATGCAAGGGGCACAATTTTTTTATTTTGTAATACATCAGTATTATATAATCTTTGTTGCATGTGAAATGAGATGTTGTGTTGTGAATATGTGGAATGATCAGCTCGAATCTATTCTGGGTTGCACCAGCATGCAACAGCTCAGGCTTTAATGCAACGATTTCATTCAAGACTACTTATGGCTGTAACAGTTCCATTGTAAATCGACATCCTGAAGCTCGCAGATCTTCATGGCTGCCCGATATTTTTTGAAACGAATTCATGTCATCAGGGTATAAATGTAAAGAGGCCTTATGAGCCTGGGGTTGGAGAATTTATAATTGTATAAGCTGAAACAGAGAGCTGTGACTGTGATTCATTATTTCCTAATACAAGGAGCAGAGTTTCTTATATATTGGTGTTTTAATTTGTGTTAGGACACGACATCTCTATTAGAAGGCCAGGGCCTGCCTTCTCACAGAGATCGCCGAGTTAAGTAGGTAGTTTAATTTCTTTCCTGTTGTGTGGTGTGGAATTGCATTAGATGTGTTACTGCAAGCCGCAACAGTAAAATGATAATTGCATTCTTCTTTGGTAGTTCATGATTGCATCCTGAATAGCTGCAACTGTGTAGGTTAGTTTATTTGATGCATGGTGTGTTAGATCAGCTATTACAGCCAAGCTCAGCTCTAATTCCTTTCAGTCATTTATTCTTTCTAGGATTTCTAATATTAATCAAATTAGAGTTTAAGCTTACTTCTAGTTTTTGGTTGATGTTTTATCTTTCTTGAATTCATTAGATTGTACAGATTATGATTGAGTTACCGTAGCTACTAGATGAGTTAGATTAGTAGAGATTGAATACTATAGTTTGAGAATTATAGGATTTAACATCTTGCAAAAGTAAGTCTAGTTTATTTTATTCCAGGTTACCAACTGATTCAGGAGCAAGGAATTTTTCCTGCCCCTGATCATTTTTAAAAGGCTGTTGCAATTCTGCATAAATTTTTTCTACATATAAATAAATCATTTTCTTTTCTTTTATTTGATTTTATTTTTCAGTTTTGATGGGTTTTTGTCTTTTTAAGAACTCTGAACAGGTTTTTTGCATGGAAGATCACTCGAATGGAGGGCTAGTCCCAACTCGGGCCAAATGATTGTGGCATTCTGATTGATCCTCCTTTCTGTGAATAACTCCTTGGAAGAAAAGAATGTTGCAACAATAGTTACTCAACAAAATATGGCTTATCTTTTTTTTTTTCCCGCAGATGCAACAATGCAAAATCCCACCCAAATTTCTACTTTTTGGAGCTGCAACGCCGCTTCATCTGGCTTATCTCTTTTTCTCACAACTGCAACACTGCTCAAATCCCGCCCAAGTCTCTTTTTCTGTGCAGTTGCAACACTGTTGGGTTGTCTATTTCTCTTATTTTTTAGCAGCTGCGACTCCGTTAAAATCGCCTATCTTTCTCATTTTGTGCAGCTGCAACACTGCTAACTATGGCTTATTTCTCTTTACCGTAGCTGCAACACCGCTAAAATTACCCATTTTTTCCTATCTTTAGCAGTTGCGACACCACTAAAATTTTCCTATCCTTCCTATTTTACTACAGCTACAACACCGCCAAGTTGCCTATTTTTCCTATTTCGAGCAGCTGCGACACCTCCAAAAAGTGCCTACTTTTCCTATTTCAAGCAGCCGCAACACCTAAATTTGTCCATTTTTCCTATTTCGAGCAGCTACGACACCTCCAAAAGTGCCTACTTTTCCTATTTCAAGCAGCTGCAACACCTAAAATTTGTCCTTTTTTCCTATTTAGAGCAGTTGCAACACCTCCAAAAGTGCCTATTTTTCCTATTTTTGAACAGCTGCAACACTGCTAAAATTACCCATTTTTCCTATCTTTAGCAGTTGCGACTCCGCTAAAGTTTCCTATCCTTCATATTTTACCACAGCTGCGACTCCGCTAAAGTTGCCTATCCTTCCTATTTTACCACAGCTGCAACACCGCCAAGTTGCCTATTTTTCCTTTTTCGAGCAGCTGCAACACCTAAATTTGTCCATTTTTCCTATTTCGAGCTGTTGCAACACCTCCAAAAGTTCCTATTTTTCCTATTTCAAGTAGCTGCAAACACCGCTAAAGTTTCCTATCCTTCCTATTTTACCGCAGCTGCAACACTGCCAAGTTGCCTATTTTTCCTATTTCGAGCAGCTGTGACACCTCCAAAAGTGCCTACTTTTCCTATTTTCAAGCAGCTGCAACACCTAAATTTGTCCATTTTTTCCTATTTCGAGCAGTTGCGACACCTCCAAAAGTGCCTATTTTTCCTATTTCGAGCAGCTACAACACTGCTAAAGTTACCCATTTTTCCTATCTTTAGCAGCTGCGACTCCACTAAAGTTTCCTATCCTTCCTATTTTACTGCAGTTGTGGCTCTGCTAAAGTTTCCTATCCTTCCTATTTTACCGCATATGCAACACCGCCAAGTTGCCTATTTTTCTTATTTCGAGCAGCTGCAACACCTAAATTTGTCCATTTTCCCTATTTCGAGCAGCTGCGACACCTTCAAAAGTGCCTATTTTTCCTATTTCGAGTAGCTACAACACCGCTAAAATTGCCCATTTTTCCTATCTTTAGCAGTTCCGACTTTGCTAAAGTTGCCTATCCTTCCTATTTTACTGCAGTTGCAACACCGCCAAGTTGCCTATTTTTCCTATTTCGAGTAGTTGCGACACTTCCAAAAGTGCCTATGTTTCCTATTTGAAGCAGTTGCAACACCTAAATTTGTTAATTTTTCCTATTTTGAGCAGCCGTGACACCTCCAAAAGTGCCTATTTTTCCTATTTCGAGCAGCTGCAACACTGCTAAAATTGCCCATTTTTCCTATCTTTAGTAGCTGTGACTTTGCTAAAGTTGCCAATCCTTCCTATTTTACCACAGCTGCAACACCGCCAAGTTGCCTATTTTTCCAATTTCGAGCAGCTGCAACACCTCCAAAAGTGCTTATTTTTCCTATTTCAAGCAGCTGCAACACCTAAATTTGTCCATTTTTCCTACTTTTGGCAACTACGAATCTGGCCCTGTGTGACAAATTGTTACAACTTTTTACCAAAAATGGCCGAGCCAATTCCCAAAAATACCCAAACCAACTCTTGTTCTGCATGTAGTAGCTTGTTCTGCATGCAATAGCTCAACGTCTAGGACCGTAACTCATCCCGCTGGTAGCAAAATTTACAGACAACTTCACAATATGGGTATCCCGACACGACACAGGCCTGTCGGCATAGCGCTTCTGTGTGCAAACAGAGAGGTTTCTACTATCTTCTAGGAAGCTGGCTAGATTGACTATTTCCAGCGTTTGAATGGTTTTCATGTAGAAACCACACTTGAGTTTGATCGAAATCTAACTAGCACTCATTCATAGGTTCGAGGTATCCGAATAGATGTTTCAGAAGAAAATCATGGCGAAGGTAACAGGATTTCCCAGAACTGGGATGTAATGGTTTGGTCGGAAGTGCCATAATCTAATTGCAGCAGAGGAATTTTTGGCGGCCGGAGAAGTTCTTCGGCTGCATGGCCAAGGCATAGCATTGTAATCCTTGCCAAATCCTTGGAACCAGGTGGCGACCTTCATAAAGAAATACATTTCCCTGTGAAGGTAGGTACAAAGTGGTTTACATATAAGAATTCTTCCTCCTTTCACATTTACGCCACCGCAGATTGTTAAATATGTCGTTTTATGTTTTACAATCTCTGCAAACTATGGATGGGTATGTCAAGGGGTGCTCGACACCCCTTATCTTCCCTCTCAAACCGCGAGTTGATTAAAATCTTAATCGTAAGGGCCCTTGTGCACTAGAATTTGACGTGGCAAGAATTTGTTGCTCAGCCAAGGGTACCCCAAGCACCTATCGTGGCAATAGGAGGTGTTGAAATGGTAAATGAGGACCATAGTTCCTCCAATTCAGTTGGGGGGAGGGATGGAGCATTGGGCAGACCAGGTGGAAGAGGTAAATATGGGGGAAGCTGCGACAGCAGCGAACCCTATTGTAGAAGGAGATATGATGGAGCTAGTGGCGAATGAGGCAGTGATATTAGAAGTTGCAACAACAACAAATCCTATAGAGGTGTTGGAAAATTTAGAAACCCCCTGTGTCATAGAAAAGAAGAAAAAGGTCAGGGAGTAAGGGTCAGACATCTACCTTAGCAAAGAAGAGAAGAACCAGAGCTGTTACAGTAGCAGCAACAGTATGCAGTGAAGGCTAGCCATCGGGAGCTGTGAATAAAAGAAGGACTTGGTCTGTTGCAGTAGCCAAAACAACATGTGCAATTGGGGAAAATAGTGAAATTCCCACATTAGAAATAGCATGTGCAACTGGGGTATGCATAGAAATTCCTATTTTAAACCCCAAATCACCAGTCGTTACTCAAGTACCTACTGTGGAAAAACCTCAAATTGAAAACCTACTCTTTGAAAATGAGCTGCTAAAGGAGGAGGTGCAAATGCTTCGGAATGAATTGGAGAAATGGAAGGAAGTGACTGGAAAATAGGTAGAGAAGAATTTGAATATATTAGTGGAGGCTGCAGATCTGTTAAAAAATTCATCTCCTATTTTGGGAAATGAAGAACAAGGAGAAATGGTATGCCCAGAATGTGGAGACATATTTAATTCGGCAGGAAATACTAAACTATTCCAGGACCAGTCTCATCATCCAGAAGATATCGAGGTAATTCAAGAACAACCTCAGCAATCTGAAGAAATTGGGAAACAGGATGCTATTACACAAGAACCAGCATCCTTGACAATATTTAGTGAATTTGCAACCCAGACATCAATTGTTGATATTGAGGTACAAGAGGAAGACAATGTTACAAAAGAACCAGTGTCTTTAAAAATGTTTGCTAAAATTGCAATTCAGACTGAGGTTGCTGAGATTGAATTGAAGAGAAAGGATGTTGCCACACAAGAACCAACATTCCTAAAAGTAGTTGTTGAGACTGTAACTCAGACTGAAGTTGCTGAGATTGAATTGGAAAGGAAGGATGCTGCCACATAAGAACCAGCATTCCTAAAAGTATTTGTTGAGACTGCAACTTAGGTAGAAGCTGTTGAGTTTGGTATTCAGGAAGAGAATGCTATCACACAAGAACCAGTGTTCTCAAAATTAATGATTGATTCAACAACAAAAACTGAGGGTTGTTGAGGTACAGCAAGAGGATGTTGTTACACAAGAACCAACATCCTCAAAATTAACTGTTGAGATTGCAACACAAGCAGAGGCCATTGCAACACCAATGGAAGAGGAAGCTACTACACTGCCAACCGAAAATGAGGAAGCTAGAACATCTGGGTGGCAGGGTAGGAATGCAATTTTCTCAAGAAATTGTTGCTTTAGACTCTGATGATGAGAAATATGTGGAGGATAGAAGGATTCAACGATTGGAGAAACAACTTTCTTTGTTACAGGTGGAGTTATCTAAATGGGGAAAAGTACATTGATCAGTGTTGAGCAGGGATGATCCCTCTCTTTGAACATAGGAAGACTATCAAAGAATTAAGGGAGAAGTGGGCAGAGGAATCAACTCTTCAAAAATATCAATTGGAAGAGGTGAAAAAAGAATTGGAGGAGTTGAAGGAATTCAAATCCATGCAAAAAGAAAAAGACCAAATGTATGCCCTCTCTCGGGAGCTGCTGAGTTCAAGAGCCCCATCTCCTTCCTACCATGTATTCATGTATGAGCAAATGACCCTGTTCAAATTGGGTAGACCTTATCAGTTGCTGATCCCTTCCCAGTTTCTAGAGACCTTTTTGTCAAGAAGATTTCTTGAGAAGCACCTGTTGTGTGATTTGTATTTGCAAAATATGGCATGTTTTGGTGATTCTATCTCTAATTCTATTCCCTATGCAGGGGATGTTCAGTTGAGACCCTTTTCCTCTTTTGTTAATAATCATGTGTAGTGGTAAGATGCCTTTCAGACAATCTCTAGGAATGAGGCCAGTGCCAATTTATGGATTAGGAGTGAACCCCAATCTCCTCGTGCTCTCATCATAAAACCATGGAAGATGTTTCTTATCTCCTCCAAAGACTCAGCATCTGAAGAAGATGCAAGAGAAAGTTATCTCTACCTATGTTGACCTGATCTCCAAAACACAACATCTTGCCTTAGAGGGTAGGAAGCACAGGTGGCAGACTTCTTCTCCAGCTTTGAAGAAAAGGGATCCTTATTGCCTTAAGAATTTTAAACAAGCTCTTCCTAGGGTAGCAGGTTATGTCAATTGCATGAGAACGTGTGGGTTACACTGGCTGGGACTCAAGTTCAAATTTCCACTGATATGGTGGCCAGGAGGGTAGTACAGGGACAATTATACATTGACCAAGGAAGAAGAGAAGCAGTGCTGGGAATATTGGGCTGCTTGCAATGGGTTTTTAGAAGCATGCAAGGAACCTGACATTTCCTTCAAATTTTCCTTTCAACATGAATGGGGACCAGATTCAGACTTAGATTAGTTGGTTGTTGCATGAGGACATGCAATTGGATAGCTGGGGAGAGATGTTGGGCCCCAAAATAGCCCCTTTTTGCCTACACCTATCTACATATTTTTTCCCTGTTTTGCCTCATTATTCCTTTATCTAAGCACATATCTTCTCAAGTATAGCATGGATTGCAACAGGTATGTTCTATTATTGTTTTATATCATCAATGCCTGATTTGTTTATGGTTTTGCACTCTATCTTTTAAGGTTGTGCTAATATTGATTGATTTAATAAATATAGCCCAGAAGCCTTTAGAAGACCGCAAGTGTAGCAACTTGCTAACCCTTGGAGAAGATGAATATGTGGCGCCAGGTGTCCCTTCTTGAGTTCGGTTCCACAATTCGCTGCAACAGTTCGAGCCTTCCTCCATATGGCCAGTTGCGATTGAGTCAAAACAGAGCATCCAAGTACCATCCAGTCCAATCAACTCGAATCTATTCTGGGTTGCGACAACATGCAACAGATCATGCCTGAATGCAACGATTTCATTCAAGCCTACTTATGGTTGTAATGGTTCCATTGTAAATCGGCAGCCTGAAGATCGTAGATCTTCATGGCTTCCCGATATTTTGTGAAACTAATTCATGTCATTAGGGTATAAATGTAAAGAGGTGTTCTGAGCCTAGGGTTGGAGAATTTATAATTGTATAAGCTGAAACAGAGAGTTGTGACTGTCATTCATTATTTCTAACACAAGGAGCAGAGTTTCTTATATCTTTGTGTTTTAATTTTTGTTAGGACACGACATCTCTATTAGAAGGCCAGGGCACGCCTTCTCACAGAGATTGCTGAGTTAAGTAGGTAGTTTAATTTCTTTCCTGTTGTGTGGTGTGGAATTGCATTAGATGTGTTACTGCGAGCTACAACAGTGAAATGATAATTGCATTCTTCTTCGGTATTTTATGATTGCATCCTAAATGATTCATATCAATATCATGGACATATATCATGCTATTATGCTAATGATTCATATCGATATCAATATCATATATGTAATTTGAATTAATGTGCAAGCAACAATACCAATGTCAAATGTGTGTTACTTGTTGAAAACTTATTAACTTAATAATAAATATAATAATATAATTATTAATTATAATTTAAACTTGAAAATTATATATATCTTCCAAATGGAAAATATCCATCACCCTAAATAAATAATGCAGACTTGTCAACCAACAAAATGGGTATAACTAAATAGTAATAGCAAGTAATATCAAACTGAGTAAGAACGATAATCCTCTGCTTACTTATGAACTCAAGCTAATTCATCAGCTGCAAGGGAATGTGTCCTTTCATCCACTCATTCAGTTATATTCCTTGGCTTTCATTCCATAAATTGCATCACTTGTATTGCTGAAAATCTAGTGGAAAATTATAGGTTGATTACATTCACATTCAGAATTCATCCAATAAGAGTTCAATACTGGTTTTTTGGTCTGTTGATCCTTATTATGCACTCAATCAGTTTGCTTAAACTGTAATATGTTTTGTTTGGACTATCAATGGGGTGTCTTCAAATCTGATTAGACTCTTTAACCAACTTCATATGTTCTTCATTAATTAATCCTAATGACCAAACTTGACATCCCGTGTATGAAATATGGAATGGCATAATTACACATTTATGAGCCTACTCATCCATGAATCAACTCTTTAAAATTGGTGAAGAAAAGTACATTAGAAAAATTAATAACATCAAGAAGAAACCCCAAAGAAGAATTTTTGGACCTGCCAAAACTATGGTTTAGGGAAATTAGACCAAGCCTAGGAGAAGATAAAAAATTGTCCAAGTATGGAATTATTGGTAAAATCTACTTAATAGGTCTTAGGGAAATGCCCACCACAACTCATAGGATGATGATAAAAATATTCTAAGAGTGTGGATCTCTAGAGTGTTGTATGGTACATCCAACCATATCATTATCCTGACCAAAAAGTCTTTTAGGAAGAAGATATTAATCTACCAAAAGTGCCTCTTAGCAATATTTGCACTGCTCCAGAAAAATTACCTCCGAGGAGAGAGAAAGAAGCTCCAGAAGATGAAAGTGGTATTGATGGATTCACCTTGTTTTCCTCTACCAATTGGGTATCTCACTTGCCAAGTTTGAAGGAAAAATGAAATCACCTTGGTGACATGGGGTTTGAAGAGAACTGGTTAAGTGTTAGAAAAAGAGTTTGAGAGACCATTTGGAAATTCTTGCAAGGGGGTGTTCCTTTGATGATAAAATTAATCAGATGATATGGTCTTGTTCATTGTTGAAATGGATATCTAGACATACTCTTGGTTTTTCTTATGGTGATCAAATAAGGAAAATATCAACCTGCCAAAATAGAAGAAAAATGCTATTTTGCATATTAAAGACAAAGGAAAAATGGCTAAGTGTTGTAAAGGGGCTAAGTGATGCCCGCATTAAGGTTGATGCCCGCACTAAGGTTATTGATGCCCACATGGAATTGCATGGAATAGATGATGATGTGGCATGAAGTTGCAATCATTGTTGCATTACGACATCATTCTAGAGAAATACGACAAATTAGTGAAAATCAAGAAATTGACTAAGTATGGGAAAATTGGTCCAACTTTTTTACTATTTTAGAGAACATGAAAGAAGGACAACTATATGCAATTAATAATATTAATCTACATTATATGTAACGGCAAAACACTTTTCACTTTTAAGCCAATAATTTTCACTTTTTTTAGAAAATACAGCTTATATTATAAAAAAAAATATTTACACAGCAATATGCATTACCTCAATGCAATCAGCACTACAATGAGATCATATTGTCTTTGTTGAATCTTACTAGCATGATTGGTTTTTAAGGAATCTATTGGTTAAGCAATTCAGAGACATCTTGGCCAAATCCTTTCAATGGATTTGGCCTCGATAGTAAACTTCAATTGATAATGATTTAATCAATTCACTCACTCATTACCAATAATTGCAACGTTCTGCAATCACGACTCTATCCCAACCAATAATAACATACATATTTTGATCAATGGATTTCTCGAAATATTCAAATACAAAAACATACTCCGTTTTAACTCAACATTTCCACCATGAAGGCGCATTGCAAGTCATTCAAACACATTTGGACTGACATTCAATCTTGCAGCAAAAACCATTTCAAGGATGCATTCAGTTATAGAGATCGTACACAGAGGTTTCAAATTTTAAATCGGCATAGACACTCAAAAATCAACCAGTGAAAAGAAGAATACATATGTCTGCAATCTTGGCTTTCATCCAGCAAAAACTCACAATCATATCATAACATAATTCTCCAAGAGAGTAAATAATGAATCCTTCTTTCAAAGGGAATAGGGATCTGTGTTATAATGTCAATCATATCACCCCTGCATTCTTAGTTATATGTTCATATGATAATTTCAAAGCAGGGATGTGTGTTCATACCACCCTGCATTTTTAGTTATATGTTCATATCATCATAATTCATTATGAAGAGTCGTTTTCAATCCAATTTAAACTAATATTTAGATTTATCACATTACCCTAAGTAATTTTACAAAGAGTCCTATGAAAAATTCAAAGGAATGGTTAAAGTATGTCTTCTTGTCAAAGGAATGGTTAAAGTATGCATTAGAAGATACGTTCTTAACATCATGAATTATCAAAAAAATATTAGCTTTTACTTGAACACTTACCTCATCAGAAATCAACTTTTTAAAAGCAGAGACGGTACTTAGAGTTACTTAAAACACAAAAATACACTTATGACTATGATATGGAAGAATAATCCTTTGGGAATACTAAACACCATTCCAAGTAGCATTTTTTTTTGGAAGTAAGGAGATTTTGCATTATATTAAAAGGAGGAATTACAAAAGGAGCAATCTAGCCAAAGCTCAGAATTGTTCATCAAAACAGACCAACTTGGTTTTACCCATTGACACACACCCTTGTGGCACATCTGAAGGCTATTTACACAGTAACCTAGATGAACCTTCTAGCTGTTTCATATAAACAAAACTACTACCCGAACAAACAAAAAACCACAAAACCAAATACTTTCTTCCCATAGGCTCGCAGGCCAAAGAGAATAATGCTTCATAACCACTCATACATAAGATAAATGCTAAACTAGCTAGCCCCAGACCCCCCAAATAAACTAGACCAGTAACTGACAAAATAGACACCCACCCAGACATCAATGAACTATATAAGGAGCTTCTGGAGAACTCCCCAGATGAGGGAAGATGGAAGAAGAACTAGTGCACAAAGGAGGTTGAAGCACCATGGCAAACAGAAGGAAATCCAGCTTTCGGTGAATCGCGTGAGACTCTTCAAAGAGAAGTTGTGCATTATCATATCTGAGAGGATGCCTATCGTGAATGGCATAGCCAACCAAGTTTTTCATCATCCAAAATAGCGCAACAGTGTGCTCGTAAAGACTAACGCACCCAAGCGTTTTGCCAGGATTCATGATCCAATTCTCCAACTTCTTACACTCCCCCACCAAGGTTTCCCTACTCAGACGAGCCCACCATTGTTGTTCATAGTTATTGATGTCCCTCTAGATTTACAAGGGGATGTTAAGAGCGAAGGAAGTTTCCTCCCTACGCGCCTACTGATAGGCACAAGACAGACCACCAGCCGGCTACCCCGGAGAATCCCCATGCCCTCTCTTCCTATTGCGACTAGAATTATCTCCAACCTCAGGATGAAAGTTAGTATCATCTGGCTCCTTCATCCTCTCACTAGAGGCTTGCTCCATAATCAACCAGATTACCCAAACTTGCATGCATGCAGAAAACCAACAATGACGATCACGGTTTCCACCTTGACCCTCCATATAATCTCGCCTACCACCGACTGTTATGATGAACCGGGTACATCTTAATAACTGAAGGAGGTACAATGAGTGACGCTTGCTCTAATTTTCTTCCATCATTTCCCCCATCCAAGCTCTGAAAAGACTGATCGAGAATTGCGAAGGAGGATGAAAAGACTGATCAAGAACTGCGAAGGAGGATGAAAAGACAATTGAAAAACTGCAAAAGGAAAGAGTTAAAGGTCGATGCGGAAAATTGCAAAAGGCAAGAGTTATGTGTCCCGATTATCGTCAGCATGATGTCTTCTCACACGAAAAACCATCATTTCTTGGTCCTGGATAACTCTGTAGCTATCTCGAAAAACTGCTTCTGTCAAATCGCCCCACGTATAAGCGCAGGGGCCATGATGTCTTGGTCTTGGTCCTGGATAACTCTGCAGCTATCCCGAAAAACTGCCTCTGGATCCCGTGGTTTTCCAACAGATCAACTTGACGTGGGAGAAGGAAAGTGCTACGCCCTGCAAGAACAAGGAATATAGAGCCTTCCAACCACCACGATGATGCCACTTTGGAGCTTGATTTGCCACGGTGCATCTCAACAGCCATGTGGAGAATGATCTTGGAATCACCTTCCACAATTAGAGGGGTCCATCTTTTTTGACATGTGAGCAGTATTCCTTGGTGAAGACCTTGATCTAGTTTGACAACATTATTAGACTCTATCCCTAAAAAACCAATTTTGAACCCCAGCATGGGGTCCAAGTATCCCTAAGAGGATGCCCACCACAAATTGTGTGTTGAAGAAAATGCCCGCAGCACATGGGAATATTATAGGATGTTGTTTTGTCTACTCAACCATGGTCTTAGTTTGTCCAAAGAGATTACCCTGAAGAAGAATTTATGGACCTACCAAAACAGTGGTTTAGGGAAATTAGACCAAGCTTAGGAGAAGATAAAAAATTGTCCAAGTATGGTCAAATCTGCCTAATTGGCCTTAGGGAAATGCCCACCACAGCTCATAAGATGATGATAAAAATATCCTGAGAGTGTGGATCTCCAAACCCCCCCCCAAAAGTCCAAAATTCTAACAAGACTTTTGTGGGGGTCTTTCCAAAACCCCCCCCAAAAGTCCAAAAGTCCAACAAGACTTTTGGGGGGGGTCTTTCCAACCCCCCCCCCCAAAAGTCCAAGAGTCCAACAAGAATTTTGGGGGGGTCTTTCAAACCCCCCCCCAAAAGTCCAAAATTCCAACACGACTTTTAGACTTTTGGGGGGGGGGGTTTAAAAATCGCCCCCAACAGTCAAATTCTAAGGACTTTTGAGGGGGTTTTTGAGGACCGCCCCCAAAAGTCAAATTCTAAGGACTTTTGAGGGGGGTTTTTAAGGACCGCCACCAAATACCTTTAAAAAATGTTTTGGGGGGGTTTTACCAAGACCACTGCAAGCCACTTTTAGGGGGTCAAGACTTTTGGGGGGGGTTTTCCACAACCACCCCCTAAAAGTATTGAAAATTGGACTTTCGAGGGGGGGGGGGGGGTTTAAACAACCGCCCCCAAAAGTATTAAGAATTGGACTTTGGGGGGGGGGTTTACAAAACCGCCCCCAAAAATCCTGACAATTAGACATTTTAGGGGGGTTTTTTAAAAACCGCCCCCAAAACTCCAATTTTTGGGACTTTTGAGGGGGGTTTTGAAGAACCGCCCCCAAAGACCTAAAAAAGTTTTTTTTTTGGGGGGGGGGTTAGCAAAACCACCGCAAGCCAAAACCATCCCCAAAAGGGTATTTTGTTGTAGTGATAAATGGGTTCTCATCAAATGGGTGTAGGAGTGTGGGTTGATACACCTACACATGTTACATCTATCATATATTATATTGAGATTGGGTTCTAAAAGAGAAGGGGGAGGAGAAGAATGAAGAACTTATGATGTGGAAATTTACCTTTAGAAATATTGAAGAATTTAGAGAACTTTAGAGTTTGTAATAGATTCCAGAGTTTTAAAATTAATTAATGAGAATCTTACACTCATCTAGGGATCATGGACTTGGAGGGTCAAGGATTTGAAGAGAATTCCTTGGTTGGTAGGGAGGAATTGGTTAGTCATTAGTTTTGGCAAGTAAAACAATTGTTGAGTGAAAGGAGTAGGAATAGGTTAAGCTTTCTTCGATCACTTCATTTTCTCTTCATGCTTTTTTTGTATCTAGGGGAATCAATGGTTGGGACAGGGCTCGTACTCACATGACACTGGTTCAATTCTCATCCACTACCCCTATACCCCTAAATACACCCACACAACCAACAAGCGTAGGGCATGGGCTAATCGAGATTTGAACCTCTAACGCTGCAAAGAGTGCCTTAGCAATACACTCTACCACCAGTCAATCTACATCCTTGCAGGCTATTCTTCATGACTATTAAAAATAACGATTATATGATTTTTCGTATTAAATTTCTACTCATCAATTGAATTATTAACTTTGATTATAAAGTTCTAAATTTTTCATTAACCCATTACATATGAAAGAATAATGATTACTTATTGAATTATTTAATATAGATATTAAGTTATCAAGAATAATAATTATTAAAAATTTCAATATCATTTATGTACATGGTAAAAAATTACTTATTAAAGTATTTAAGGTAGATATTAAGTTATCAAGAATAATTGTTAATAAAAAAATTCAATATTATTTATGTTTCATAGGTCTAGTACATAGCAACAAATTATAGTTGTACTTGAATTAAAGAATCCTAGCCTAACTTATTGCTAGGTCGTACAAATGTTAGAAACAAAGTCTTATAGTGGATATCTACTTTTCAACCAATATATAAGTATTCTATAATATTTTATTAGTTTGTATTAAGGAAGGGATTATAGTGATTAGTTGGTTATAAACAAGTTTGACGTTTATGTTAATATAAAAAAAAAAAAAAAAAAAAAAAGTTTTGTAATATTTATATATTAAACTTAAATTTTTGAAAATATAAATTATTTTGTAGAACTTTTAAAATTTGTTATTTCTATTTTATGATTGGCTAAAATCTACGAAGTGACAAATTACCCCTCATAAGATGTGAAATTGTTTAAACAAAATATTAATTTAAATTTTAAAAATTTAAAATTTTTTCCTAACTTGACATGTGGTCTTTGTACTAGTGGTTTCATTAATGATAATAAATATTATTATTTTTTTACATTATGTTATCAATAATTACACAAGTATCTCTCCTTATTATTACATGTCCTCTTATTTTTTATTAAATGCAAGATACTTTGGCTTTCTATAGTATTTAAATGCATATACTAATTACTAATTTTTAAAACTTAAAAACTAAAACTAATTGTTTATTAATATCTAAAAAAAAATATGATTACAATAAACCATTATTAAAAATAAAAAAGTAAATTTAAAATTTAAAACAACTAAAATTAAAAACTTAGCAAGTAATGATTAAATATTAAAAATATTTAGCAAAAACTAAAAACTTATTTTTAAAACTTAAAACAAAACTATTAAGCAATTGTTAATTAATTATCAAAAACCTTAATTATCAATCATTATTAAAAAAATTATTATTAATTATTAAAAAAACTTTAAAAAGATTTAAAAACTAAAACTTGTTTTTTTTAATATAATATCATGATCACTTATACAAAATAATTTATATACTATTGTACATCAATTATATAAAAGATAACATGTTCAATCTTACAAAATATAACATAATTTTATTTTTACAAAATCATAACATAATTTTATAGTAGGGACTAACTGCTTTGCAACTATTACTCTTATTTATTTATTACAAACCTTATAATATATATCTAAAAACAAAATTATAATTGCACTTGAATTAAGGAATCCTAGGCCGGGCAAATTATAAAATCCAAGCCTTATAATGGCTATCTACTTTTCAACGAATGTATGAGTATTCTATAATATTTTATTTATTCATTACAAGACCGATAATGGCTATCTACTTTTCAACAAATGTATGAGTATTTTATAACATTTTATTTATTTATTACGGAGGGAATGGGTTCCATGCTTGCTTATACCTCGAAACAAAGAAGGTCAGCTATACCTCGAATAATTTGTCGACGATAAGAGAATCAATGAGGGCTCCTTCCAATATTACGGAGCAGCATAACAATAGTACTTTGATCGGGTGATGTGTTTTTGGATAATTCTTTGTGCACACTGGTTTTTTGCTGAGGGATCTTAGCATTACTTGTTTTTGGGTTGATTTTATATATGATAACTATTGTAATTCTTATTATTGATATATGGTGGGTGTATAGTGGATAAATTGACAAATAGAATGTCAACCATTTTGACAATAAAGGGACATCATTAAATTAGGCTTTCAAGGATGATATTGTTTTTAACTGGGAAACCTTTCATGATATTATAGAGGGATATTTACTATCTGACATATTTCTAAAGTTATTTTGATTCACTTTTTTGAATATTAAACTATGAGGATTTTTTCATGTTAATAAAAAAAATTCAAAAAAATCTCCCACATAAATAAATCCAAGAATGTAATGTTTCATACAACGTCCACAATGTGAAAAAATGATGATTTTACTTCCTTCGAGTGAGATTTTATGATGTGATTCCATTAGCAAACATCCAAAATGAGAATCTTGTTTTAATTGTTTAACATTATTATGTTTTAATAAAATTAAAATGTAAATTATATAATTACTTATAATGGAATAAAAAATAAATTAAATATAAAAAATTAAATTATAACATATAAGAAATTAAATATAAAAAATGTAAATTATAAAATTACTTATATTTGAATTTATTTTTTAATAAGCTAATACTTATGGGGATTTGAACTTGTGATTTTTTATTTACAATTTTCTCATATCATTTACTCATTACCAATTGCTCTATCCCCCATGAGAAAACTAAAAGTAAATTAAATATCAAATTGTGAGTGAATTAATTTAATATCATTAAATATGACATAAATGATCCCATAAATAAATAACTAACAACTTGTTTGAACATACTTTTCAATTTTATTAAATAAGATACAAAGTTTTCTATAACAATGTCCAAATCAATCAAAGTGTTTGTAGAAAAGCATTTTTGACACGAAAATTAATGTTATTAATGATTATATTATAAATATTTTATAAATTAACTTAATTTTATATTTAATAAATGAGAAATATATAACTAAATTAAATAGTAATGAAAAAAAGAGATATTATTACACCGAGAGGAGCGAGGTGCTCTACAACCCAGTATGGGGGAGATGTTGTCACGTACCTAACGTAACACTATATTATCAAAAATAATTAAAAAATATATGTTGGCTCATAAAATAAAAAATTAATAAAAGTTAATTAAAAAAATCCATGTCGGCCTGTTAAATAAAAAAATAAAACTTGAACCCTATAAAGAAAGAGAGGGATCAAATTTCTTGAGTATAATATAAAAACAAATTACACCTCAAGAAATTGGATCCCTATCGGTGCTTGATAAATCCGGGTTTATGATGGATCTATGCTGGTACCAAAAGTAGTGAGGTGCTCTACATCCTAGTATGGAGGAGATGTTGTAACAATGTAATGTAACATTAACAAAAAATAAAAAAAATAAAAAATATTCATGTCGGCTCATAAAATAAAAAAATTAAAGCCATCATAAATCCATCTTAAACCTGGATCTATTGAGCACCGATAGGGATCGAATTTCTCGAGGTGTAAATTTTTTTCTTAATGTGTAAAAATTTAAGATAAAAAATTTATACCTCAAAAAATTTGATCCTTCTCGGTGCTAGATAGAACCAAATTTAATATATGGATCTATGTTGGTCCAAACATTAAATGATTATATTTTTTTTCGCTAAAATGGATGAAATCTAGCGAAAAATGTTTGGTGAAATCCAAGGATAATTTTAAGAACCTCCCAAAATTTATATGTATAATAAATGGGCGAATTTCCCTGATATATATGAAAATTTAAAGGCTATTTTATCAATAATATAATATGTATATATAAGTTTTTGGCTAATATTTCATTCTATTATAGAATCTTGTAAAATATTGGCGAATATTTCACTAAATCATAAGATATTATAAAATATTGGCGAATGTTTCACTGAATTATAAAACATTGTAAAAAATTGGTGAATCTTTCATCGAATTATAAAACCTTGTAACATCTTGGTGAATATTTTTCCAGGAAGACTCAACTTTTGATTCTACAGATTACTAAGGTAGTGCTACAAAAGAGCATATACCAAAGCTCAACTCTAGACTCTTTCGACTCCTAGACTCTCGAATGAACAAATGTGTGAATGAGGAGAGGAGGGATTTATTTTTACATGTCACAAGTAGTATTCGTTCACTCACAACTGAAGGTGTTAGTGAAACACAATTGCACTAATGAGATTCGGGCCAAGTGGGGATTACGCTTGTTATATTTTCCCTTAATGATCAAATGGACATATGGGGACCCAAATCTCGATAGACCAACAAACTGATTGAATCAAACACTTTACATTTTGGAGTTATTATGGCACCCACGAACCATTATTACAACATGGAGTCTTATCGACACCCACAACCTTAATATAGGGTATGAATTCCCAATTAGCTTATTTTCCAAATTTCCCAATTTTAAGTTACCCTCTAAATAAAAAATAACTTGCTTATTTTTTATAGATAACAAATACCACTTTTTCCTTTCTTTTGTTGACAATCAAAATATGAATTATGTCATTTGATTTAGAATTTTTAGAGTTAGTTAGAAACTTCTAATGGTTATTAGAAATAAGAAAATACACAAACAATAATAGAAATCACATTAATGCATCATCACACATATCATTAGAACTACTATGTTAAAGACTATTTTTTCTTAGATAAACTGAGGTGGTGTCTATATCCATGTCCTTGAAATTTTTGACAGCATGCAAAATGTGGTAAAATTGTTTTAGCGCCCTCATTGAATGAAAAATACAAGATATCAAATAGAAAAATGTCTACATCTCAGGTCAAACATGCGTTGTACATATTATATATAATCGTGATGGAAATTAAGTATCATGTTCCAACTAAATCATATATTTACCATACATAACTAGATCCATTTCTGGATGATGATAGCAGTCACAAATAAAAATAAATCACCAAAAAACATGTTACTTCTGAATGACCCTTACAAAAAATAAAATACCATAAAATGAATGTGAAACCCCCAAAAAATAGGTTATAGATAAAAATGACGAACTTGGAAATAAAAATAAAAATATCTACAAGTCACAAACTTCTCAATACAAATAGAATAATATACTGGAACACTTTGAAAAAATCTGCATGAAGACAGTGCCAAAATATTGACCATTCCATTACTGTGCATTCATTTAATATACTACAAACGTGCCAAAAATCAATAATAACAAACAAAAAATATGAACATACACACTCTAATGAATTCCTTAGATCCAATAATAATTATAGAGCAAGATCCTAATAAAATCACATTTTAGACAATTGTTTCAAATTTAGTTTAAATATATAAAAACCATGTGGCATCTCTCCATCAAGAGTAGCAGCCACTAACAACATATAAATGTTAGTCGATAGTTTAAACATGACAACATATAAAATAAATCATATTTTTTTAGATAAATAATGCTTTCATGAAACCAATACTCGTAGGATAGATTAAAATCCTAACAACACTGAATAAGTCCTAAGAATCAAGAGTGCCCTAGAATTCAACAGGCCTTAAAAAGCATCCATGATAAAACGAAAATTTACAGTATAACAATATATTGTAGCTATGGATAAAAAGCATACCACATTAATTATTGGATAAAAAGCATGATGCAAGTCTGTATTCTCTACTAAATTGCATATGTGGCATGCCCCTTCAAGACCTGATAGTTTGGTAATGTATATGTTACACGAAGATTAAAATGTCAAGAAAACTAAGAATGAAAACTGGAATCATATAGACTAGAACCTTCACCCTGCAAGTGCAGTTCGATGTGGGTGAACCGTGAATCACTGCAGCCTTTATATAGGACAAAATTGCCCATGATTTTCCCTCCAATACTGGAAATTAAGGGCTCAAAGAAGGTATCAACATGAAATTGACTAAAAATCCAGGCGAATGCAGCGTATGCTTGAATTACATGGAAAATGGAGGGTGAAATAACCCCTGGAATCCTCCATTACTAAAAATCGGGGGCGAAGGAATGATTTCACTAGAATTTATCTAGAAATCAAGGGCAAAAGATAGATTGGAGGGAGATTTTGCCAGGGAGAAAACAATTTTTTTCATTTTCCTCATTAATATACATGAGGCTATTTGTTTTGGATTTATTTATTTTCTAATAAATATTGGACGAATATATTTCAGTGGGAAACCCTTTCCATATAAAAAAATATCCCACTAAATTTGTATAACCCCCTTAATTATCCCATGGGCTAAATTTAGCCCCTAAAATTATTCATGGTGAAATCGTTTTTTGTTCAAATTCCATTTTTTATTGCAAAAATGGATTTAGCGCCCTCAAATACCCCTGTTGCACCCAGATTGTGCAATCTTAGCAACATATATTTGTGATTCCAACCATATTTCTAGTAAAAATGGCCAGAAAAAAAGGTCGAAAAAGTCCAAATCGTCTAATGTTTTAACTATGAAAAAAAAAACATTTCAATTGTATAGAGGAGAAAGTATTTTTAAAATCTATTTTAATGGTGATCACTAATATGTGTTTCCTTGTAGTTATTTCTATTTAATATTAACCATGTTAATTTCAAGTTGTATATTGTAGTTGCTCATCATAAATTAGCAAGCAATTTGGTTTTGGAATAAGAGCTAAAAATGTTCTCGATTGGCTAATCGCTCGTCTTTCTCATATGCAAGGAAACAAGTTAACGACCCAAGACCTAGATGCATGGAAGTTTGCCCCCTTATGGACCACCAATGGGTTATTTCAGCTGGCCTAGTTTTCCTTAAACAACAATGATGAGTCAAGTCACATTTGCGGATATCATATAGTAATAATTATCCTCACTACCAATTTAAAAACTAAGTTATAATAAAGTTTTCCATCTTAAAAAAAATAGCAAACAATAAGCCTTTATGACAACAATTAAGTGGCCATAGAACTCATCTATTAGTAGGTAAAAAGATTAGGCAATCATTGTTACAAATCTTTCCTACATAAATATAACTTAGCCACACTAAAAAAAATTACTTTTATAATTCTATTTGATATTACTTACAATATATTTAACCGTTAGGAATAGGCCTATGGTTATGAAATATTAAAATCAAAATTATTTTATTAGTCCCTTCTTTCATGCTTGCATAGACTCTATGAATCAACTTGTCGTTTTTGGTTAAACTACACACAAATCAAAGTTTTTACCCTAAGTTTTCATTCAAAAGTAAAATGAACAATTTTGTTCAACCAATCACATGAGAAAATCCATTTTATCCACCAATTAACAAATTTGACCTCTTATTTGGCCTCATTTTGAAGCGGGCGTATTTTCAATAGTGTGATGTCTAAGTTTTTTGTATTGCATTTGTTTCAATTGTATTAATGCTATGGGTGGCTTAGCAATAGTTTGAATATTTGATGTTTCATTTATTTTGCAATGTTTCGATTACCACCTCCCTCCCTTAGGTAGCCACCACCCTCAGTAAACCATTGTACGTATGTGCCACCGCCCTTAGTAAACCATCGCCATGAGGTAGCCATCACAACAACAAAATTGTTAAGATTGAGCCTGTTTAGTTGCTTTGTTGAATTGTTCACTAAGATGGAAGGCTTTGTTGAAATGTCCATTAAGATGGAAGGCATCTCTTAAACTTCACGTAGTCTCTTAAACTTCATCAATCTACATGAGAATATTAGATACTTTGGAATTGATTGCAACTTATATGCATTCAACTTCCAACTAGTGTTAAAGTTCAAGCAACACAATCTTGAAGTATGATGAAGCTTAATCACCTATTCAGCTTATTCCTATGCATATTCAAATTCAAAGCCACGACTACATATTCAGATTCAAATCCAAACAAATAAATTGTAAGTGTAGATCAACGCTATTTTCTTGTATACTCAAAATAATATACAATAATTCTCTTACAATGGGTGCTAAAGCAAATATGTTGGCTTTTATCGCATATGTTGGCAATGGAATCTCGCAAACCTATGACGTGACACAGTACTGCAAAGTTGTATGATGTATCTTTTTGTGTGTAGCAATGATTTGTAATATGCATTCTTGATAATATAAAAATGTAAATTGGCATGTAAGCATGACAAATTCACTTGATCAATTCTCCTGCCAGGTTCCTTAGAAAGATAAATTATGCGATCCTGTGTTCTTCTTCCTTTCATTTTTTCTACTAATTCAACATAGAATCGATGAATGGACAAGTTTAGCTCACATGGATGCGAATAAAAACAATCTTTAGACATTATGAATTTAAATTAGTTTTATAAAAGATAACTTCTTACCGTTTAGATGTTATATAGTTTAAATTAGTTTTATAAATGGATAATTTCTTACTTTTATCATTTAAAAATGTTGAAAGATCGAACTCTTGAATCTTCCTTCTCTAAGAATTTATTCGTAATGGAAATAATAGACCAAATACATGTGATTCCTATGGAATTTGGAGGAGAATTTGATTTACAGAATCTTTTTCGTTAGTCTCATCTAAGTTTATGAACAACAATCTGTTATTGTTTGGATTAAAACTTTAAGCTAATCTTTGAGGGAAGCTATATTGCTCCATTTTGACATTACTACCTGAACTATTATTATATGTTGTATGTGCTTGATTGTGAGACTTCATCAGTTTGACGACATTGTGGACATATGGTTCTATTATTTTGTCGAGATATATATGTGTGTGAGTGTGTGATGTTAGTGTTATGATATTTAGTCATGTTTTGATATATATAATGTGTTAATTATGTCTCATATATGCAAATTACTGAATGATGGGTACGTGGATACCGTTAAAAGTTATATGTTGAATGAAGGAATGTTATGCCAGGTGCATGGTAATTAAAAATGATTTGCTTATTGTTTCTTGATGATGAAATGTATGTATATATGTCAAGTATTTTTGCATGATATTCTAGATCATTTGTCGGAGACTAACTTACATGTTAAAATGGCTAAGTGATAGCTGGATCCTACGAGGTGGGAGTGTTGCGGGGACATGGACTCCGAAAGTTAAATTGTATGCAAGTGATGCATTATTTATTTTCGCATGATTAATATGTTGATTATCATGATGTACGGGTGGGGTAGGGTTTCAGGAAACTCAACCGCCCAGATTGGTTATATGATGACAAACTGAGTACAAGTTGCAATGCAATTATTATGTCAGTGTAGACATAGTATCTTTTTCCATTAGGGGGGTGGAGGCTTTACCCACCATCTATCCCTGAAACCCAGAGTCATGGGAGGGTTGTGATATGCCGCGCTCCCCAGGGTGTGTGATGACGACTGGTGGTTGTCTTCTGGGGAAGCTTGGTCGATGTAGTTGACACTTCCGCTTACAGGTTCTAACTGGAGTCGGTCATGGCTTAGCACTTCAGGGTAGTCCAACAGAGAAAGGATAGGATGTGGAATTTAGTTGTGAATTAGGTAGACAATGTAGGTAGATAGGTGTAGCTTGAAGTCGGGAAGTAAACTTGATTTAACTGTACATGTGGAAAACCTTTGATTTATTTAAGTGTCGTAACTCAGTAATGTATCAATTGTTCATAAGTTAATAAGATACAGTTAGGTAAAATATTGTACATTGTAAACTGGGTTTAAACGTGTGTCAGTAAACAATAAATTTTATGATTATGAATGATGTGTGTGATTTAGTATTGTTAGTGTACCTACGTGACCTATGTAATCCTTAGCTACACTTACATAGCTTGCCTACTTGAATATATGAATTATCTATTGAATTATTGCATGCATGTGTTGTGATTCTAAATGATCACTATGTACTTTATTGTACTTAATTAATAATTAACTTAACAATTATGTTGAAATTATTCAACGAATGGTTATTAATTAGGTTATGGTAAGGTATTAATGAAAATTATTAACTAGGATAAGGATCTTGTCGATTAAATAATTGAATAGGTTGATTGAGTGACTTAGGTGGTAATGAATGATGATCAAGTTCTAATGTTGGTTAATTTTAATTATTGTTGATTAATTATGATTAATGGATGTTGTTAATGTTATTAAGAATTATTGATTTAATAAACTGTTGAATAAATACTTAGTTATTAAGTTATTAAATAAGTATTAATGAGGTTGATGATTGTTAATCACATTACTAACAACTAGATTAATAAATGCTAATTAAAAGATGAATTATAATAGTTCCATCCATGATGATCATGATTAGTTATAATTAATTAGGATTACTTATGATTAATTAGAACGTTGTAGTAAATAAAGATCAATTAAGGTTATTAAAGTTAATTATGATATATTATAATTTAGGGCCCCATGGTTAGAACATAGTAAATAATGACATTTTTGTATTTTAATTTAATTAATACAAGATTAATTATAATTATGAATATGGAATTATGAGGTCACCAAGGTTTGAATAGTAATCAATTTAATGAAACATGTAAGTGTAAAACACTTATGGTTGGTGGGTGAACCAACCCCAAACTTCAACTATATAAAACATAACATTTATTAATTATAATTTAAAATCTATATTTTGAAATTAAGAAAAGAATTGATAAGGTTGTGCCGAGAAGGTTGTCGGTCGGGTGATATATTTATTTAATATTATTATCATGGTTTGGTTTGAGGAGCCTGATAGAGTAAACGAGAAGGGGTTGAGACCTCATTGATGGAAAGGATAGGGGTAGTAATGAAGGAAAAGAGTCAGCAAAGAGGGCATAAGAGGGAGAATGGAAGGGGGAGAGAGGATCTTGGAAATTTTGGAGAAGGATAGGAAAATTGCAAAGGAGAACAAGAGAAGTGTTGGAGGATTTTGTTAAGGGAAAAATGGTTGGCTTGTACTCAGTTTGGGCTCATGGGCCTAAAGGGGAACTTTTGGAGCTGGGTGGCTGGAGAGACCTCGCTAGTTAGCAGGGTGGCATACCAGGTTTTCTGGTCGGTTGAGTTTCCTGGTTGGGGAGACTTTTGGTTGCAGGGCATACAATACAACAAAGGAGAGGAGGAGCAGCAAAGGGACAACTAGCTATCTTAAGGTATTTTTCCTACAGGTATAAAAATCCATTTCTAACTTTGTTAATTTTACTATTTCAAGTTATTTTTAAAAATGAAATTATTGTAAATTGGCACATATATATATATATATATATATATATATATATATATATATATATATATGTTGTTGCACCTGCACAATAGTAACTATTAGTAACAAATAAATAGTACATATATTTATTTCAAACCTGTAAATGTAAATGTTATAATTTTACAGGCATAGAACTAAACAAAACTAGAAATGAAAAAAGAAACTTGACACAAAACTTAATCGTGAAAAAGATTATATTTATTACTAAAAAAGGGACCTAGGTTAGGGTCCCTACACGTGGTATCAAATCCATGGTTCCAAATATGGAACTAGAGGGCTCACTACAGTGAAAAGACTTGTAGTAAAAAAAAAGGGGGGGGATTTACTCTGTCATAAGCTAATTGCCAGTTAGAACCATATTACCAAATGATAACCGGAAATTTCTTAGGTAGAAAAATATGAAAAGAAGTGCCGAGCAACTTCGTGTTAGAATTGTTGGACAAATTTTACACCTGCAAAAGAGAGACAATAAATAATTAGAGAATTTAATTCGAAATTTACTCTCCGGGCTGGAAAAGAGCAAGTAAAAAAAATAAAATTATAGGGCAAACTATATTTACGAAAAAATTATATTATACATATAAACAATTTTTTTATATATATGTACATACAAACAAGAAATTTTAAATATGAACCAAATTTTTATATATATAGATAAACAAGAAATCATATATATATATGGATGGAATTTCTTAATTTAAATTTAATTTAAATTAAATCTAAATTTAATTTAAATTAAATCTAAATTAAAACACACAAAAAAATTAAATTTTTAAATTTAAAATTTTGCAATTATAAACAAACAAAAAAACTGTGGATGGATTGCTCCCATACCTTAGAAATATCTGTTAGTCATTGGCATATCAAACGACAGATCCAGCTGCAATGATCAATTTGTATTCTTGTAAGTTTTACATAGAGCAGTAACGCACTTGGGTTGCAATTGTTTTCCAAACGGTGACTAACACACTTCCAAGACTCGAGAAAGTCTTCTCTGTGCACGCGCCGGTCACTAGCACATTTCTAGAGTTTCCAAGTGTGAGTAGCTACAGCTTTGGCCAATTCAATTCAATTTATATTTAAATCAAACCTAAACAAACAAACAAAAATCAATGTAAAAATTTAAAACAAAAAGAAATATATATATGAAATATATTTAAAAGTCAAATATGGAATACTCAAAAATTAATGCGGATGTTCATCTTGCACTCGCCCTTTCCTCTCCAAATTAAAATATAAATAAATAATAATAATATAATACTCTGAGCCTGCAGGGGTTTATTTCAATCAGTGATTCGCTTGATATGAAGGAAATGTTGTAAATGGAGGTCATGAGTTCAAATCACTCCGGCTTACCCGTGCCCCATGCTTGCGGGTTGTGAGGGTGCACCTAGGGGTATAGTGGTAGCGGACGGGATTGGATCCCTAGACCCCGTGTCATGTGAGTACTAGCCCCTTCCTAGTTGCTGATTCCCCTAGTTACAAAAAAAAAACAATATAATACTCTGTTTTCGAACTGCACGATGGGAAGATAATTGCCGGAATGATAAAACGAGGGTTTCTGAGAAAAATTTGAAAGATGTCTATATTTCTCTCTACATCGTCGATGTGGATTGAATGAACATAAATAGAAATAGCAGGTTGGTGATGACCCGGCCAAGCAGCTGTGTGTTGCGGCCTTGGGCGCAGCCTGGCAAATGCCGTGTACTACGGCTTGGGCATGACGTGACCAGCATCGTGGACTCGCGGCCTGGGCACAGCCAGACCAACAACCATGAGCTATGGCCTGGGCGTAGCCTGACGTCCAAGGAAACCACAAGCTGCGGCCTGGGCGTAGCCGACCGACAAGCCATGAGCCAGCAACCCCAAAGGGGGCGCGACCATGAGCTAAAGGCCATAGACCTGCGACCTTGGCCCAGTGGGAAAACCCCGAGTGGGTGTAGAGAGGGAGAAGGGGGCGCCCATCTTTGCTACCTCCGCTCCAAGCTCCCTCTGTGAGCAACAAAAAAAAAGATAATAATAAATAATAAATTACATTTATTTAGAAAAAACAAAAACAAAAGAAATGTGAAATAAAACTAAAATAGGAGGGATCCATACCTGCCGGCCAAGCTTGTTGCGATGGAGCAAAGCTCTTGCTAGCTATGGTGACCTAGAAGGGGATTCTCCTTGGATCCGAGCTCGGGGTACAGAGCAAAGCTCCTTGCCAAGTGCAGAGCAGAGCTCCCTCAACAAAAATCGACCGAAGAAATGAGCCGCATTGGGAGGGTTTGACGCTTATAAATAGATTTTTAATAATATTTTAATGCATGGCGGTGGACAACATGGCGAGGTTGCGTGGCTTCCATGTGGGTCACTTAGGGCTAATAGATAGGTTAAAAATTTAATCAAGGATTAATGAAGTAAATACATTAGGTTAATTAATTATTTCCAAATTATAATTTGGATTATTAATTAATAATTAAGGTTAATTATTAATTAATGTTAATTAACGATTATAATGTTAATTATAATGATTAATTATTAATTAGTGATAATTATTATAATGTATATTAAACATTATAAGGTTAATTATTAACTTATAATTATTAATGTGATTAGTATAATAATGTTAATGTACATTAATTATTATAATACTAGTATAATGCTAATAAAGTTAAGGTTAATGTAAATTAAGGCAGAAATTTCATTAATAAATAGTTATTAATGTGGAACGAGGTAATGAAATTTAATTATCAAATCATTAAATTGGTTACGTAAGTAAATTAATTAAAATTACATGTTAGGTTGAGTTTATGACTGAATCGAGCAATGTACAAGCCGTAGGGTTAAGTTACAACTTAATTTCGAACATGGAATACTGGGTTGAAGGCGACTCGAGGTAAACTAAGACTAGGTCAAGAAAGTGAGCGTTTCAAGCTGAGGGATCATACCAAGAGTGACCCTAGAAATGCATGTGTTCGTCGGTGACTACGAAGGAAGGAGGACGACGCGATGCCACACACAACTAAGACATCATGTCCTATACCCACGGCTCACAACTGTGATACCCGCTAGGGAATGTAGTAGAGACCATGTACCCTCACCTGGTCAGGCATTCGCCTCAGTATCAGGTAAAACCCGTTTACGGGTGAATAAAGAAATAAACTTTCACACTCTAGTAGGTCTGAGTATGAGTATAATAGTAACCTAGTTAAGATAGTAACCTAGTTAAGATGTCGTCATATGCTAATTGTCGTATTATGCCATGTTACAGGGATAAGCATGGTAAGGATGTGGGTAGGTCGGGGACGAGGTCAGATGATGGCTTTACCTAAACCAAATGTGTCGACACCATCGCTAGAGACTGTCCTTATATTGCGCTCTCTGGAGGAAATAAATGAAACACTCTAGGAACTATAGAGACGAAGTGTTACCTTTGAGGTCGAAGTGGAGGCCTCTCCACTAAGGGAAGAAATTCCCGAAGTAGCAGTGAAAACGATACCGAGACCTCCGCATCAGGATATCACAAGGGAGCTTCAGAATATAAGGCTTCCAGAGTTTTCATGGGGTCGAGTAGGGATACGAGTTGAGTCATGGTTGGAAGACATGAATAGGTGCTTAACTTTACAGGAATACACTTCCATGTCCAAGTCCAAGATCTCCATATTTCAATTGAAGGGAGTCGCTTTGAATTGGTGGGGACACCAAGAAAGGCAGTTGCACCTTACCCCAAACATGGTTCCATGGGAACTATTTGTGGAGAAGTTTAAGAGGAAATACTTACCCGCATCCTGCCAAGAAGAACAAAAAGGAGCCCTTCATGCCTTGGTACAAAGGCATCTATCCCTGGAGGATTATGAAGAAAGGTTCATGCAATTAGTCAAGTATGTTCCTTACTTGGACAAAGACGAACAATAGGTTGAGAGGTTCGTGTATGGGCTCAATACCAAGATTAGGGCCCAAGTACAGATGTGGAAATCGACTTTGGTTTCCGAAGTGGTTGATTGCACTCGTTACACATAGGAGATGCTGGGTGCAAATCCCATCAGGTGATTCAACTCTCATCAGTCAGGGTTTGTGGGGAAGGCCCCTCGAATACATCCTCGGGGAGGGTATGCGAGGCAACCTCCCTATGGAAACATGTGCACACCAAGAGTTGCGGCAGTAGACAAGTCCGTGGCAATAAGGGCAGTATCCCAATCTGCCGCAGGAACTCACCAAAGTGTGAGTAATTTTAGAGGATTAGTCGGCAGGGGAAGGGGTCCTAGGGGTAGAAAACCCTAGCATAGGTATGAGTAGATCATCTCACCTAATCCATTACAGGTTGCTTGTTGGGGATGTGGAGGTCCACATTACTAGCATGACTATCCTGAATTACAATCCGGTATAGTGCATCGAGAAGGAAAGGCTCCAATGGGGATTTGGGGTAGTAAGCATCATATCCTGGCAGTAGTGAATAACCATCAGGGAGAGCACCAATCCATTGTAGTGGAATTATCAGGTACGGTCAATAATGTTAAAATTATAATATTATTTGATCCTAGTGCTACAGATAGTTTTATTTCTCTATATGCATTAGACAAATGTGGTTTGGCAGCCTACAGGAATGATGATTTGAACTTAGTCGAAATGGATTCAGGGGTAAAGCAAGTAGTAGGACCTAGTTTCAATAAGTGCATAGTGGATCTTGGGGTGTGTGTTACACAAGTCAAGGTGTACGTCATCACCCTCGGAACTTATGATCTTATCATAGGTATGAACTGGCTTGAGGAACATCGAGCTTTCTTGGAATGTTATGGGAAGAAAGTTCTTTGCTTTGATGACAAAGGAGAGGCCATCAAGATCCAAGGTATCAAACAAAAGGTGTCACTACGTTTCAAATCCAAGATGAACGTAAAG
This sequence comes from Larix kaempferi, assembly GCA_027924585.1. Taxonomy (NCBI): domain Eukaryota; kingdom Viridiplantae; phylum Streptophyta; class Pinopsida; order Pinales; family Pinaceae; genus Larix; species Larix kaempferi. The sequence continues at coordinate 2,891,890 of BSBM01000639.1, forward strand.
AGATGTATGCAACAAGGATGTCAGTTGTATATTGTTGAAGCGGTAAATGATAATAAGGGACCCTCCTTTGATGAGTACCCAATGTTAGTTGAATTGAGTGAGGTCTTTCCAAAGGAATTGCCTGGGTTACCTCCTAAGAGGGAACTTGATTTTACCATTGAGGTAAAACCCAATTCAGAGCCAACATCAAAGACACCATACAGGATGACGGCTCTGGAACTTTGCGAGTTGCAAATGAAGTTGAAGGAATTGCTAGACCTAGGGTTCATCAGACCAAGTATTTCACCGTGGGGTGCACCAGTCATTTTTGTGAATAAGAAGGATGGTTCCTTGCGTCTTTGCATCGATTGCTAAGATTTGAACTGAGCCATAGTGAATAATAGGTACTCGATACCTTGAATTGATGACCTATTCGATCAAATGAAAGGGGCGACAATCTTCTCAAAGATCGACTTGCGATCAGGGTACCACCAACTACGAATTAAGCAAGGTGATATACCTAAGACTGCTTTTTGAACAAGGTTCAGGCACTATGAGTTTGTAGCAGTACCCTTTGGTTTGACCAATGCCCCAGCTGTATTCATGAGCCTCATGGATAGCGTGTTTCGAAAGTCCTTAGATTGGTTTGTGCAAGTATTCTTAGATGACATCCTTATATACTCCAAGAATGAAAGGGAGCACGAGGAACACTTGCGAAGAGTGTTTCCATGCTTAAGAGAGCACAAGTTATATGGTAATCTGTCCAAATGCTCATTTTATTAGAAGGAGATCCATTATCTAGGGCATATAATTTTTGGTGAGGAAATTTTAGTTGACCGCAAGAAGGTGAAGGCCATAATGGATTGGCTCGTGCCAAGGAATGCAAATGAAGTGAGAAGCTTCATGGGGTAAGACGGGTATTATAGAAGGTTTATTGAAGGTTTCTCAAAAATCACAAAACCCATAACTACCCTACAACGTAAAGGAATTAGGTATGGATGGACGGATGAATGCGATGCCAGATTCGTCGAGCTTAAAATACTATTGCGAGTGCACCGATTCTACGAGTGCTAGATATGGAGAAGGAATTGATAGTTTGCACAGATGCCTCAAGGCAAGGTTTGGGTGTAGTGGTTATGCAAGAAGGTGAGGTAATAACTTATGCATCGAGAAAGTTAAAAACACATGAAGAAAATTACCCTACCCATGACCTAGAGTTGGCTACCGTGATGTTAGATTTGAAGATTTGGAGACATTACCTTGTTGGACAAAGCTTTGAGCTCAAGTCTGATCACCAAATATTGAGGTATATCTTCACTCAGAGAAACCTAAATGCTAGGAAAAGGTGCTGGAGTGAATTCACGAGCGAGTATGATTTTGGGATTTCACACATCAAAGGGAAGAAGAATGTGGTAGCTGATGCCTTAAGTAGAAAACCAAGACTTTTCACTCTCATACCTTTGAGGGTAGATTTGAGGGAAAGAGTATTAGCACATCTAGTTGGAGATAGTTGGTACCTAAAGGTCACGCCGACACTCCAGAATGGGAAACTCGTGGGACCTAAGTTCGAAGGATATGAGTTGGAAGATGATGGGTTGTTACGATATCAAGGGGGGATGTAGATTCCCGAGGAGGGAGATATTAGAGAAACTATCCTTAAGGAATCCCACAAAGCAGTATATTGCGCATACTCGGGTGTAAAGAAGATGTATGCAGACATGAAGCAACTCTTCTTTTTGGTAGGAATGAAATGCGACGTGGTCAAATTCGTCACTAAGTGCCTTGAGTTTCAACAGGTAAAGGCAGATCATCACCACCTGGCAGGACTATTGCAACCGCATGAAATTCCTATGTCGAAATGAGAGGTCATCTCCATGGACTTCATGGTGGGATTTCCTCTTAGCTCTCATAGGCATGATGCCATTATGGTCATCGTCAAAAAACTGACCAAAACTGCTCACTTTATTCTAGTTAGGTAGACCTATGATGTAATTCGTGTGTTCATAAATGAAGTGGTTTGTCTCCATGGGTTTCCCAAGAAGATTATCTCGGACAGAGATTCTAGGTTTATGTCTAGGTTTTGGACAAGTTTGCAGTCGGTGTTAGGTACTCATTTGAACTTAAGCACCGCATACCATCCATATACAAATGGGAAAACATAAAGAGTGAATCAGGTGATGGGAGACATGCTTAGGATGTATGTCATGGATCAACAGACTCATTGGGAAAAGCACTTACCTTTGGTAGATTTTTCTTACAACAAAAATTACCATAGCTCAATTGGGATGCCTCCATATGAAGCATTATATGAAAGGCCATGCAGAACACCATTGAGTTGGGAACAGGGAAAATTTTAGGGGTGAATTATAGCCCATGGGCGAAATTATAGGGGTCACCAAGAAACCCTAGGCGAATTTTTAATATGAAACAGGTTTTTTGAAATTTAACAAGTTAGCCCACATTTTATGAAGCCCAACATAGTGAAAAATTGGATATCCCACCCAACGAAAGAGGGAAACGTAATTTAGACCAGTGAAAGAGGGAGGAAATGGTGGGTTCACCCTCATCATTCCCGTAATGGAGTTTAGAGGTAGTTGGTTCGCCCGTAAATTTTCATTCATGTAGGCGTGAGCAGTTTGTTCGCCCATGGTTTTCATTCATAGAGGGTATTGCTAGTTTGTTCACCCTCGATTTATGGTCCATAGGGCATTTTCGCTGGTTATTTCGCCTTGGATTTGAGGTTTTTGATATAATTCGCTCCCTATTTTCTAATTCTTGGAACAAATATTCTGTGGAATTTTATCAATGGAGGTATCAATGTTGTTTTCGAATATTCGACCTTCCCATTTGGAGGTTAATGAGAAAATCAGAGGTTTTAGCTCCTGTATGGAGGTATCGATGTTGTTTTCGACCTCCCCATTTGGCGGTTAATGAGAAAATCAGAGGTTTTAGATCCCAAATTGCACTCCCATATTGGGGGAAACGTGCAACGGTCCAGTGATTCAGTGAAATGGGGACATTTTTTCCCTATATTCATGACATGAGAACTATTTTTATGCTTTGCAGAACTCAACAGCCGACTGACCTCAAGAAAGTAGATGCCCATGTCCACTAGTTCAAGGGTAGCAGTTCCAGGTGATTTTCCTTAACATGTTGGGTATGTTGGAAGTAGTAGTTTTTGTGTTGAAATTTGAGTTTCAAGAGAAAATAAGTTAATGAGGCATATTATTAGCTTTTCACATGGCCGCTTATGGTTTATTGATTCACTGTAATATTGCATTAGATGAGATATATGGGGCACTGGTACTCAGATTTTATTTTACTCGTCGTAGTTTTTCTTGACCAATTTTTGCTCCAAGATTCAATTTGGATGTATCTCCTTCAACATCAAAATATTAATGAAAATATGGAATCCGAATGTGCTTCAGAGAAATCTGTCATGAAATTCCCAATATCTTTGCAGATTATCCCTGAAATCTGCCTGGAACATCTTGGGTATGGCCATCAAGTCCCTGATGAAGTCCTTGGCAGTTTGGAATCTTTCCTAAGGGTCCTCAAGTTTCTGAAACACTGGAATGGTGTGTATGGGTTTTTTTGAAGGGGGATGGATACCCATATTGAAAAATAGATTTTTTTCCATTAAGAGTTCTTATTTACTTTCATGATTCATCAATATGGCATAGGTGTTGTATTCTCACTAAACTTTTGAATGAACTTACCATAAAATTCACTGAGTCGATGAAACCATCATGCATTAGTGCATGCATTGTTTGGAGTTGACCCTCATAATTGCCTTCATTGACTTTATTCCAATTCCAGTCCATATTTTGGAAATCACATGCCTAAGTTATGTCCACAGGGGTTGGAAAAATCCACTTTTCCAATTTTTTTTAATATATTTTGCTCACAATCTGTCAAAAAATGTTCATAAATGCATGAATTGTTTTTTCCAGTCCATATTTTAGAAATCGCATGCCTAAGTTATGTCCATTGGGGTTGGAAAAATCCAATTTTCCAATTTTTTTTATATAGTTTGCTTACAATCTATCAAAAAATGTTCATAAATGCATGAATTCAAATTGTTTTCTCCTATTTTCCTTGGAACATCTTGGGTATGGCCATCAAGTCCCTGATGAAGTCCTTGGAAGTTTGGGAACCTTTCCTAAGGGTCCTCAAGTTACTAAAACACTGGAATGGTGCATATGGGATTTTTTTGAAGGGGGTTGGGTCCCCATGCAGCATATATATTTTTTCCATTAAGAGTTCTTATTTACTTTCATGATTCATCAATATGGATTAGGTTTTGTATTCTCACTAAAATTCTAAATGAACTTCCAATAAAATTCACTGAGTTGATGAAACCATCACACATCACTCGCATTGTTTGGAGTTGACCCTCATAATTGCCTTCATTTGACTTTATTCCAATTCCAGAGCATATTTTGGAAATCACATGCCTAAGTTATGTTCAGTGGGGTTGGAAAAATCCACTTTTCCCAATTTTGTTTATATATGTAGCTCACAATATAAGAAAAATGTTCATAAATAAGTGGATTGTTTTCTCCAGTCCATATTTTGGAAATCACATGCCTGAGTTATGTCCACTGGGGTTGGAAACATCCACTTTTCCAAAAAAATTTATATATTTTGCTTACAATCTGTCAAAAAATGTTCATAAATGCATGAATTCAAATTGTTTTCTCCTATTCTTCCTGGAACATCTTGGGTATGGGAACCTTTCCCTGACGAAGTCCTTTGCAGTTTGGGAACCTTTCCTAAGGGTCCTCAAGTTCTTGAAACATTGGAATGGCATGTAATACTCAAACTTAACCATTGGCCTAAAGTATAACAGAGCTCTCTAATTACAACAACTAGCTACATACCTCACAAGCCAAGGTGATCGCATGGGTTCCCAATAAGCGCTAAGATATATTTGACCATTGAACCTAATAAAAACCCAAACACATAGAAAGAGACTGTAATGAAATAGGAATCCAAGCACAATGATGATTAATGGAAATTTGAATCCAAAATACAACTATTAAGAAGGATGAACAGAAACAAAGGGGTGGACTGCAAACCTTCATAGCCATGAAAACATCAGCACTCTCCGCATTCACCATTACAAATGCCATGGCCACTACAACCATCCTTGCAATTCTATCCACTAATAGTCTACCCACATGAACATGAAAAAACAATGAATGACCTTTTATCCAAAAGAGAAAGGATAACCTCAAAAATAGAGATAAAAAGACAAATCGGGTCCCAACGTCATTGATGTAAATCGGTGCTAGAATATCATGGAATCTATATATTCACTTCCCAATATAACCCTTCCATGGTGCATCTCTATATAGGATTGTCCCATAAGAATAATAAATTTGTGAGTATTGATCTTGTTCAATATTCTTATCATCTATGGAGGACCTATTTTTTTATTGATGATGCATCAATGGAGCTTTTGGTCTGTCGAGATCTAGTGAAATCTAGAGAACTTGGTTTGAGAGTCACAAAGAAAATATGGACGATGGAGATGATGGAAACAAGGATCATAATCACAATGGTAAGATGATGCAAGAGCATCTTGTTCATCAAACTATGATTGACCTTCATAGGTCAATAATTGGAAAACAACAAATTTTGTATGTGGAAGTTGGATTCCTCATATTCTCTTTGTAATATTTAGTATTATTAATTTTCAATTAGTTTAGAGATTCGAGAGATTTGATTAGGGAATAATTCGTTAAAGAATAAATCATAAGAATTTGGGGATTTGATTGACCAAGAATAAGGGATTTGATCCACTTTTTGTGGATTTGGATAGAGGTAGTTTGATTAGCTAAAATTAATCAATTAGATTATATAATCTAGGAGAGAACATTTCTTAGGTTGGGGGGAATGAAAATAGAAATTTACTGTCTAAATCATATTCCAAGGGGAAATCATGGATGTAGTAGGGAAAAGAGATTTCAGTTACAAAGATTGATGATCTTTATTGATTAAATACAAATACTCTATTTTTTTGGCTGAGTGTTGGAATGCGTGACATATAAATTGATTGGTGATTGTTGTTGTCCTATATACATAATTTCCATGCATATCAACCCGGGTTTCTAGATCCAAGTGGATTGCATATTGAGTAATTCAACTACTTAATATATGCATATAGGGTATGAATGTTGGAGGGGAGTTGCATCCAATTGTAAAAATCCCAGCATATATACATAAAAGTAGGGTGCAAATTGTAGCTGAGGAAGGATATCCATCAATTGTTGTTCCAAATATTCAAATGGTGAAACCTTATTGTTTCCAACGCTGAGCTTGATATCCAATTGTTGAATAATCTTGAACATTGACATATAAACTTGCTGCCAGTGCCAAACATCCAACGTTGTTCATTGAATAAGTTGTCAACATTGATTATTTGAAGAAGCATTGATCATCCATATGACAATAGTGCATGGTATTGATCATTGGAAAAGTATTGGTAATTTCCGTGGTGAAAGGAATACACTTTTCACTAATTGAGTTCATAAGAAATCAAAGACAAAGCTGAGAATCAAAGAGTATATGAATGATAAATTGTTTCTCTTGTTGGCACCATAAGCTTCCAGTAATACTTGAAGTTTTGCAAGGAAGAAATACAAACATATGCAAACATGCATATCAGAGTCACCAAAAGCATGGTTTCATGAGTAGATGTGGAAGGAAATAAGGTGTTGGACCCTTGTGCAATAAATTTTCAAATCTTAAAAATGTGGGGATTTATCAATTTATGAATTTCAACAGCCATGGTATCTTCAACCATGTCAATTCTTTTATATTTTGATCCAGGTTTATCATCATTGTAGACACTATCATTAGCATCCATAGTATCATCAAAATTGTAGAAGTGTTCATCAACTACTAGATTAGAATCCAATTTGCAGACACTCTTATCAATTACAATGGTAGGAGAAACAACCTTGCAGAAGATTTAACCAACTCACAATGTAGTATTTCCACCCAAGTTAGTATTAGTAATTTAAAAAAAAACAATGATTCCTCACAAGGGATGAAACACCAATGTTTGGTTCATTGTTCGTACTGTCACAAGTTGGGTCAGTACAACTGTCACCATTTTGAACCTCAAGATTGCCATGGACTTCAATATCATGTTTCATGTGCTTAGGAGAAGTAAACTCTTTCTTATATCCATTGTGACTTTCTTTCGTATAAGTTTCATTCGATACTTATATAGTATCCCTTACAACATCTATACCATGCTCTACTTTACAAGATGCATAAATCTCTGGAATCAAGGTAATGTGTCTGCGAGATGGTACTTGAATATGCTTCTCTGGAATTTGACTCACAGTTTTTTCTTCTTGTCTACCAATTTCACTTCTAGTATAAACATATTTAGCAGAGTCAAAAATTTCTTGTTATAGAGAAATGGATAGGTTCAAACTATTTCCACTGCTAGAGCCATCTAATGTAGAAACACACATTGGCAATGAATCACAATTAGCCATAACTTCTTCATGAACAAACTAATGTTTAAAAGTAGTATCAATATGAAAATTGAGAGAAACATTAGAATATTAAGTGTGCCTCTCATATAATAAGAGTTGTTCCAAACTTTTCAGTTGGTGTACATTCATGACAGCTTCAAAACACTTCTGGAGCATATCTTGTTCTAAGCTTCTTGCACCACCCTTCCATTCTGTAACTACTAGCTGAACATGAATATCATCTGAACATCGAAGATTCTTATTATTTAGAGATCTTCTTGGTATGTTTGGAGATGGTTTTTCTCTCGGGGATCTAATTATATCCATTGGTGGGTTTTCCCATTTTTCCATCACATTATTCAGGTCTCAATGGGATATGTCATCATTCAAATATATAGAATATAATCTCAAAAGTTTTCTTTACAATTTGCCTATGTTTTCCAATAGGCTTATGGGGCAAGAAACTATTACATTTCCATCAATGGCTAAATTGTAAATCCTAGGTTCTCTATTAATATTATTGCTTAGTCTCAAATCCATTGGCTATCCTACTTTATCACTAAGAACAAGTCCTCCAACACTTTCACCAAGAGAGACATATTTTTCTAATTCATTGGTTATGTGCCTCTCATCCTTTGATGCAGGTGCTTGATAAATATTCGAAGTCATGTGTGTTTTCTCCTTGAAATATTCATGAATTTGTGATTCCATAGCAACATCTCCTCTGCCCAAAATTTCCATATGATCTTTCATACTCAATAAAACTGATTTTGCAGTTTCTGACAGCCGGAATTGTGTTCTAGCCCCTATGTCTTCTGTCTCACGGTCACTTAGACAAGCAATTGCTACTAACAATGAAATTCCTATTAAATCTACTTTGCTAACAACTTTCCCAGCAATATAATGTCCTTTGAAGCATATTTCAGTGGATTGAATTTCAATTTTATTTGTGCCTTCAAATCATGTTTTAAACATTCCTCTGCCATATCAAGGCTATCCAAAATATGTTTCTCTCTATGACCATTCAACCTAACCTGTGATCTTTCTGGAGAAGAAAATTCACTACAAAATATTTTAGGCTTTGCATTTTCTAGAGATGGTGATCTTGGTGGATACGGAGAGAAGACCAGATAAAATTTACATTTCATTATCGGGACACCTGTAACAACATCATTAAACTTCCAAATTAGCACTTTCTTTCTGACTTGTTCATGTTGACATTAACAGATACTTTATGATACATAATTCTAATCCATTTGAAGCTTACTAAATTGGGTAAAAGGAAAATTAAAAAGCACCTTTTTAGATTCAGATATTTCCATGTTCTCCTTATCATGAGTTTATACAACTTTACCACCACTATCCTCTTTCGAACTATTCAAAGTAGATCACATATTACCCATTGATTCATTGCTAGGAAGCCCCTTACAAGCTTGCTTAAATGCCCTACTATTTGAATTCGTAGCTATCACCTTCTTCTCTATCACATTCTTCCTTAAGCTCAAATTTGGGTCTATGGGTTTTCAAAATTTATGTTTTGCTTCACCTATTCTGGTATCTATGTAGATAAGAATCCCTCCATTGGTTTTTTTGAAGGGGGATGGGTCCCCATGCATCATATATTTTTTTCCATTAAGAGTTCTTATTTACTTTCATGATTCATCAATATGGCATAGATGATGTATTGTCACTAAAATTCTGAATGAACTTCAAATAAAATTCACTGAGTTGATGAAACCATCACACATCACTGTCATTGTTTGGATTTGACCCTCATAATTTCCTTCATTTGACTTTATTCCAATTCCAGAGCATATTTTGGAAATCACATGCCTAAGTTATGCTCACCGGGGTTGGAAAAACCTCTTTCCAATTATTTTTTATATATGTAGCTCACAATCTGTCAAAAATGTTCATAAATGCATGGAATGTTTTCTCCATTCCATATTTTGGAAATCACATGCCTAAGTTATGTCCACTGGGGTTGGAAAAATCCACTTTTCACTTTTTTTATATTTTGTGTTTACAATCTGCAAAATATGTTACTAAATGCATGAATTCAACTTGTTTTCGCCTATTCTTTGCTACAAGCCAAAATATTATCCAAAAAAAATAATGATGAACTTGCCAATTAACGAATGCAATGGAGGCTATTGTGTGCATTGACAAGACTAAATTGCAATGTAAACCATTGATAGTGGCCATGCTTGGTAATAAGCTGATATTTTATTAATCCCCTTTTTTATTTGTTTTAAGTTTTTAACTTCTTAGTGGTAGTCACTTAAATATTCCTCATAAAAGAACTATAATCCTTGTCTATAGAAGACATATTCGGCAGGTCTTCATTTTTAGAAGTCTTTACTTTGTATTTAAAATTATTTTCTTTGAGGATGGTTTATAATTTAACTTTCAAGAATATTTACAAGGTGATTAACTGCATGTTATTTGTATAGTTCCGTGAGTTTCAACCAAGTTTAATAATTATGATTCTCAAACCCTTGAAATCAAAGACTTTCTTTTAGCCATTGTGATTACTTGTTTAAGTTTCCCAATTGTATAGGCAATTTTTAAACTTCTTGTCTAGTTCTTTTTTTCTTGTTCCCAATTGGAAACTCAGTTATCGTTTACCTTCTTAACCAAAATCCTGAAAGCATTAAGGAATTGCTTGAGACCACACCACCTTCAACTTCAAGGAATATACTTTGGTTGAACAAAGAATTGCTTTAAAGGGCCACCAACTCGTTTTTAACTCTGATGCAATTTGTCTTCAATAATTGTTGATGACTACTTAAACACCATTAACATGTTTGAAAAATACCTAATACTTGAAATTAGAAAGTAGCCATAGGGAATTCTTTACTCCCAAGACTCCCATTTCCTTAGGTGCATTAATTAGATAGATGAGTTAAAATTTTATCAATGTCCAATCAATCACAATAAATATGGCAAAGGGACTTCTAGGTACAACAGAGTCGATGCAAAAGTGGGAGTGTGAATGAAACTCCTATAAAAAGTAGATCTTACTGATGAGATATAAGACCCAAAGTCTAAAGTCTATCACCCTGAAGTGAGATACAAAGAACTACAAAGTAGAAGGAATCCCTGCGAAGAGCTTGAGATCCTGGAAGAATGTCTTGATTGAAGATACCTATTGAAAGTGCTCTAGGTATCCTGTTTTCATCACCTATTGATGAGGAGAAGCTGACCTTTGGATCAGTACTTGCAGTAAGTACTGAAGAAACTCTTGTTGGAAGACTGTCTAGATGAACTGGATCTGGAAGATTTGGAACAGTCTCTGTAATAGTGTGTCTAACTCTAACAGTAGGTTCATGTACTATGTTGTGAAGAGTTCTATTTTGGTCTATTATTATATCTTCTGGTGTAAGCGCTGATATAGACTAATTAGATATCTTCTGGTGACTTCCTTTAAGAACTATACAAGAAGAAAAAAGTAGAACATGTCTACAAAAAAATGAATTGATGGTATTATTGTATTAGTAGCAAGTGCTTTATAGTCCCCTTGCCCAGTTTCTGTAGCTCTAATTTATTATGTTTGTGCCTTGACATGGTGACAGTCTACTTAGAAAGGAGTAGAGGCTCTTCCTTTCTAGTTCACAGTTTTCCTCAGTGAATGTCTTTATAAATTAATCCTTGCGATGATAGCTCAAAAGGTGTCAAGATTTGTCACTGCATCATGTATTTTTATGTCTGCATTGAGGCTTGTAATTTTGAAATTTTGACGATTCACAACATGTTATTTGTGTATTTCTTGGGAGAAAGTCGTGGATTGGTGCTTGGAAAAAAATTTCATTGACCAGCAATCCTTCTGCTCTTTTTATCCTTGTCAATGCTATGCTTTGAAAAATGCTTCATGTGACATGTTTTGATGCTTGTACATTAAAAAAACAGTTTTGTATTTTTACTTGTCCTAGTCCCTACAAATATATTGTGTCTAGTAGACTACTGGATTTTAGTGGTTGGATATATGTTAGGGATAAAAGTACTACTAGGGATAAGTTGGCTATAGAGTTTAACTTTAGCTCTATAAGTCCCTTGAGCCATAACATATTAAATTTGTGCTTATTGTGCATCTTGAGACCTATCACTGGGGTTTTATTATCCCATGCATCCTTCCGTGTAGCATAAATGTTCGACGATTTTTCCATTTTTATTTTTTGGTGCAAATGTTTCTTATTGGGGTTGGACATAAGCCTATAGACTCCACAACTAAGCATTAAGCTTTTCGGCATTGGGTTTTCATCCAGGTGTGAATACTCATCTTGATGTCAAGCCTACATTTGAGTTGAGAAACCAGTACTTGGGTGGGAATGCCCTAATTCGGTAGTAGAAATTGTTGGAACATGGTCACAGTGAGGGATTGATCCTCTATGTATACTTCAACCATTCTATTCCTTTTGGTGCAAATGTTTCAGCATTGGGTTTTCATCCAGGCATGGAATGCTTGTCCTGGTGTTAATCCTAAATGTGGGTTGAGTAACCAGTACTTGGGTGGGAATGCTCTAATTTTGTCCCAAAGATTGTTGGAGCATGGTCATTGTATTTTTTATCAAGTTTTATTTGACTTTGTTGGTCAAGTCATTCTTGTTGTTGCTCAAGTTATTATGTAGTGTGTTTACTACACTAGGTTTTTTGGACCCAAAATCCGACGACCTAAAAGTCAAATTTACTACTTCTTGTGATCGACTATCCGACAACCTCAGCTTGTTTTTAACGTCGGTCCAAATTCGGATACATTCCGACGGCTCATACCTCGTCAGTTAACCGACGCCAGACAAGGTCGAAACGTCGACGCTGAGCACAACTGGGCAGGGCTTCTATCTGACGTATTTTGCCTTTGGACCTATAGCAAACTCATCGAATATCTAAGTTGTTTCCTTCGGGTATCCGACCACTCGCTGGCTTGAAAAAGGTTCAGCTTCGACGTCTTTTTCCATCAGAGCTATGGCATGGATGTCGGATATCTTCATATTTAGAGTCAGATATCTGACGACATTAGGTAATTTTAAAAAAAAATACACTATTAATTTGTCATTGTTTCTCCATATTGTGTGCCTAGTGCCACCTCTCTATATCAATGCATAAATCAACCTTTGCTTGGTTTCTGGTTCTAGATGCATGCCATTGAGTGTTGTTTAGAAATGAAGTCTTATAGAGGAGGGATAGTATGTGGCAAATATATATTGATTCTTGATGGTTATCTCATTCACTACTCAGTAGTCAGTACACATTCACAAACATTCATCCTGCTTAAACACTATGATGATAGGAAACCCATAAGGTGAAACACTGGGTTATATATATGACTCCTTTCTCCAAGAGCTATTATAATTGCTCCTTCACATCATTGACTTCCAATAAAAAATTTTGATATAATCCAATATACGGAAATGGAGATTTTGAAAACTGTTTGGTGGAAACTACAAAAGATCTGTAAGATGCTACTAATTGCACATGACATATCTCATTCAAATATATCTAGAGGATTTGAGTCATATCTCATTGAAATATTCCCAAGGAGATTCCAAGGAATTTAAAGAGAAGGTTAAAGATATTAGTTCCATTGCATCATTTAGTCAGCCTTTCAAGTTGTGGAAACTTGAAATTGGTTATGATAAGGAGCAATGAAACATCACAACAAGCTCCAAGAAATTGTCAAAATTTAGATGACACGGGAGTGGGTTGTAGAAAGGCAGCATTGTTGCCATTCATTGAGCTCCTCTCTGTTTCGAGAATAATTTAATATTCTCTACTGAATAGGGCCAACCACGTGAAGGTGGAAGCTCTTATGCCCCCCCCCCCCCTCACATCACTCTCAATTCCCCATACCCAATGCATGTACTTGAAAAAAAAATTACGTGCAAATTCATGCATATTTCATCATAAACAAACATCTACCATTCATTCAATAAAGGCTAAAATCCATTAAACTAATGTTTCATTCTATCAACACATTCATTCAATAAAAGATAACATTCAATAAACCATCCATTCATTCAATGAACACATTCACTCAATAAAAACTAACGTTTAATAAAGATAATTGTTTACTACACTGAATCATTAAACCATCTCTTACCTTGATTTCAAGAGGCGGCTGTGAAGACGAACAGTCATAAAGCATCGTTTCATATATCTATGATTTTCTCAAAACTCAAGAATGAAGATAAAGAGGATTTCCATGGTAATTTGTTTCAGCCAAACCTATCAAGTGTACTTTTAGGTCAGCAGTATTCTTGTCTCCGAACTGTAGCAGTTGTTTGGCCATTTTCACCCTGTAACATCTTAGAAGCAAATGTAACAAAGCCCTGAAAGATCTCAGAAGCAAATGTAACAAAGCCCCCAAAGAAGTTCACGTAACATAGTGGTTTGTGTTTGCAGGAATCCTTCAATTTACAGGGTGAAAATGGCCAAACAGCTGCTACAGTTCGGAGACAAGAATACTGCTAACCTAAAAGTAAACTTGATAGGTTTGGATGGAAACCATTTTCAATGTTGATGCCACTGCTGGCCTAAAAGTACACTTGTTGTCTCTTAGCACTCTTTGCATCTTGACATATATGATATTTTATGGTTGTCTCTACATCCTAACAAAGTAAATTAAATAAAACATATAATTTGCATCAAAAAAATAATAGGGTACGAACAAAACTGAGGAAATTCGAACCTGAAACCTATTTCTAGTCCCAAGGCTACCACATTCAAGCTTGAAGTGCAGCTGACAATGGAAGACACAAGTTTAGTTTATTACCACCGTGCGAATTTAATTTGACCTTATCAATCAATTCCCATTGCCATTTCCTCTCATACGACGTCCCACAGCCATTTCTCTCGACACCCACTCTTGATTCATTCTGCATGCATTTCACTATGCAACCATCTCAGATTCTCACTGCATTTTCCCTCAATTAGTTTCTCAATTCAGTATGACCCATGCCCGATGTCCAAGGAGTGTTGCCAGCAGTCCTGAGTTTCAGCCTGGCAACGGTGGGGATTCATGGTATTATGTTTCCCTTCGGCTGCAATATGGAAAACTCATAGTTCACTGCGAAGTTTTGTAAGGATACAAAACTTCGCAGTGAACTATGAGTTTTCCATATTGCAGCCGAAGGGAAACATAATACCATGAATCCCCACCGTTGCCAGGCTGAAACTCAGGACCGCTGGCAACACTCCTCGGACGTCGAGCGTTGGTCATACTGAATTGAGAAACGAATTGAGGGAAAACGCAGTGAGAATCTGAGACGGTTGCATAGTGAAATTCATGCAGAATGAATCAAGAGTGGGTGGCGAAAGAAATAGTGGTGGGACATCAACTTTACGTATCCATTTATATGTTTTCTGCAAAACATAAGAAAAATGTGGAGTAAGTGAGAGACACGTAAAATCATAATTACTATGCAAAACATATGAAAAGTTCTGTTGAAAAAATAATAAAATACTTTGAATGATAAGTTAGGGCACACAAAAATATGAACAAGCTATAATTGAAATTTGAGGAATGACAATAGATAATAACAGTTAATAGAGTGTTGCAACCCAATGCATACAAGCTGATAGTCCACAAACAAAATGAAAAAATAGTTTGCGAAGTTGTAATTTAAATTTGAGGAATGACATTAGCTACTAACAGTTATAGTGCTGCAACCCAGTGCATACAAGTTGGTTTCCACAAACAAAATAATTATCGCAACAATTATATTTGACTAAAAGATGTCAATTACCAGAACATATGAGTATGCAACAACAAATTGAGCAGTTGATGGACCCCAAATAAGCCTTCCAGCAATTGCCACAACCCAATAGCGATTCCTTCTACCCCAAATTCCCCTCAGCATTTCAATTCAACCTACACATATGTCGTTATTATTATGACCATTTTCCTTCACCATGTCCATTAGGAACATAAAATTTGCCAGAATCACTGACAAAGATGGAAGCCACATCAACTTAGAAAATGTTGGGAAGCTTGTGCATCTAATGCAGTTGGTCAAAAACTTAGAAGTGATGATGGTAAGAAAGGCATTGTGGCTTCGTGGCGTACATCCCTTGTAGGTGTGATTGCAACCACTGATCAAGATGGTTGTCACAACCAATTTGTGTAGCTCGGGTGCTTTCCTATTTTGGATGGTTGACTTCAAGAAGCCCAAAAATGAAATACTGGAGATGCAGGAATACCAAAGGAGGGTGACAAATTTGTCGAAGCACTGTTGTTATTGTTGTTATGTGCTCTTGATAGACTACCTATAGATCTTGATGCTTTGAAGACATGTATGGGTGGAAAATTTGTAAACCACTTGAAAAATCAGAAGCACTAGCAGATTCAGAGGAAGGCTAGGATCTTAGTTGATACTTGGAAGAAACATTTCGATGCAGTAATGAATAACAATGACATAGTCTGGATCAAGCCAGGGAGCATATTTTCCCTATAAGTGAGATACATGAAAAGTTTCTTATACTTATGGTGGAAAGCATGCAAGATCTACTGAAGTTGTGAAAAAATCAACACCATTAAGTGATATGGATGATGGGGATATGAATCTACTGGTAAATATAGCAGCCACCGAAAATTCCAAGGACAGGCAAGTTCTTGTTGTTGTCAGTTGAAGAAGTGAAGGACCTTATTGTTTCCAAATTCCAAGGACAGGCAAGGAAGTGAAGGACCTTATTGTTTCCAAATAGATTTCAGATGATTCTAGCTATGACTTGTTCAATAAGATTCAGAAAATTGGAAGGCATGATCCTAAAAAATACACACTTGATACCCCCTATAATCTTAGAAATAACCAATTAAGAGATAGTGAGCTACATCTTATAACTTTCCTTCTTGTCTTCAATGGCATTTTTATGTCGAGTAAATTGCATGGTAGACTGGTTTGCATTTGTTTACAAAATGCACTCTACCAGAATTCTTATGTTTGGGCCTATTAACCTCCATTTTGTACCAGGATTACTACCATATTTGGGCCTATTACCCCCCTTTTGGTATGGGTGTCCACATGTGCTATTGATCATAGTCTCTAGACAATAAGATACAACACTTATGAGCATAATGGGAAATTCTTATTTGTGACAGCAGTGGGCCCTTTCATTGTCAATCCCGTACAATCGAACAGTAATGAATATGGCCATACATTAAATCTGGGCATACTAGAAGGCATTCTGGAAAATTATAGTGAGGATAAATGTCATATGTCGGCATATTTGTATTCATTAGGAGTTGGTTGTGGCAATATTATCCCCAAGGAAGCCATTAAAGCATCATTTTTTAGTCCTGTAGCTGAAAGGGTATGTGCAATAGGTATGAGAACATTATGTGCACTATATTAGACCTAAATAGGGGCCCTAACCATTCAACAGTAAGGTCTACTACAACACCCAGACTTGGATCAGCAGCCTACAGTGGCATAGTAGTCCTGTAACAACATATAGTGAGGTCTAAGTGCATCTTCTAGGAGTCAGATTTAAGATATCCTCACACAATAGAGGGAGTTATCTCATTGTTTTGGAAGGTGCCAAATATTAGCAGTTACCCCTTATGCCATCCCAAGCCAGCCTTGTTTTAGAACAATCATCGTTTGAGGTCTTATGCCAAGGGTTACGAGTTCAAAACCCTCAGAAAGAGTTTCTAAACAGCAAGGAAAAATCGTAAAGCTTAGCCTGCCACGAGATCTTCTTAGCCCAGCCATTCATTTAATCATTTATCACAGGCTACACTATAGTATCGTAGTAATAAATTCTACCATTCCTTCAAACCCCAAAACCACTGACATTTAAGCACGCATACGCAGAAAGAGACATTGGTTGAGTGAATTAGAAATTGAAAGCAAATTATTACTCAAATATTTATTTACATTCCTCTTAGCATATCAATCTGCATGTCACAAAGGTCAAATCCCATTATCAATTTTCTGAGTAAATCGTGCAAACCCCAAAATGCGTCAATACATAGTTTTAAAGCTACAGATTCATCCTTTTAAACAAGCTAGAAGTTGGACAGAGGCACCACCATCATCATATGAAACTAGGAGGCCTTTTTAATTACCAAATAAACTGCATAAGGAAATAGAACAACGACATTACATGTAGGATGCAGACCTGGGCATCACCATACATTTTTCCATAGAAATCAAAACACATAGCTAAATATAATTGAGGATCATAGAGAGAAATACGCAGAGGCCCATTTAACCCCATATATTTATTTCAACCACCAGACAACGCAGTAGTAAGAACTAGAATTTACACTTCTTAGGCTTATAGTTAGACTCGTATCAGGGTTACATTTTTCCCCTGTCAACACATTCTTCAATATTAGTCAAATAACAACGATAGCCAAAACACCAAGGACATAGAGATTATTAACCATACAAACTTCATAAAGAAAACAAAGAGGTTCCACACTGCTTTTTACATGTTCAAGGTTCAATAGAAAAACGCAGGTCACTGTATCGATTCCCCCAAACCCCAAATTTACACAACAGGAGCTCATAACTCCTTTAAAGAGGCTTACAGTTTCATATAACCACAAAATGGTCAACTATTACATTCATTAAATGGTCTAGCCAAACGACAACCTTCCAGGAACTGCAAGAAGTTTTAGTGAACCCAAAAGGGGATTCACGCAGTTCCTCCTAAACATCCATAAACAATACCACTCCATAAGAGGCGAGAGGAAAGGGTAAGGGTTGGAAAAACCTGAACTTACCAATCGCAACACCAATGAAGTCGAGGGTATTGGGAATCAGTTAGGAAGCTACGCAGAGGAGGAAAGCCATCATTCACCTGCCAAGCAAATAACAACACGAAGTTAAACCCATATATTTTATCAAAACTATGATTTGAATGTAATAGAAAACGATTGCAATGAATCGAGATATACCTTACCTATTGTTTTCTTATTTGTGCAAATGGAACCCTCGAACTCCTTTGCGGCCTCCTCAACCTCCAGTATGACCTCCTCAACCTCCTCCACAACTACCTCAACCTCCTCCGTGACTGCATCGGTGACGTTTATGACCTCCTCAGTGATGGCCTCTGCGACCTCTAGTATTGGAAGTTCTTGCAGGGTGAGGTAAGTGAAATGTGTTCACGCAGGCTGGGAGGGAGGTTAGTTTTGTTGATTATTGTTTTATGTTTTTTTTGTATTTATATTTATTGTTTTTTTTTATAGTTAGTATTTAGGTATTATTATTTATTTATTAATATAATATGTATGCAAATGTGTGTGTATAAAACCTAATATTCTAACATATAAAAATAGATGAAAAAGCAGGCCACAAAATATCGATGGATTGAAAGAGACGTCTGTTCCGTAGGATTGTTGTTGATTTTGATGGACAGTGGACTGAAAGAGAGAACATGATCGTTGGGAGTTGGGAGGCACTACTAGTGTGATATCGGACCGTACTATAAGAAAGGAACTATATGAATGTTCGGAGGTGCGGTGATCAGATTTGTTCATAATTACCATGAGATATTATTCATCACAACAAACTCATCAACGTCGTGTCAACATCCAAACGATCATTAGTAAGTACAACAATTTCATCATGTTTGTGCCTCCAAACGGTCACAATCAAACAAACTCATCAATGGGGGCACATCCAAATGGTTATAAGTGTGTACAACAATTTCATCATCTCTATGCATCCAAACGATCACAATCACAATGTCTCTTTCGATCAGTTTCGACTCCCGAGTCCCTACATAGATTGTCACTATTTTCAAGCTTAGTTGATATCATGATAATCCTTGGAACTCATGATAGCAATCCAACTTTGACAAAAATCCGATTTTGATAAATGAGTTCCAAGGATTATATGAAAATTCGATTTGCATGGGAAACATGTGCCCCACCTCAAAATATTGGGACATAGACAAGAGGTTAACAAGGTTATGGAGTTGGACACTTGGCAACAAAAAATTAAATAATATTTTATATGGATTTCTACTACTGCCCCTCTCATTGGTTCATTGCCCCCATGGTGTTCACATGGAGATTTAACCCCAAGTGCACCTATTTATTATTTTATTATTCATTTCATTAATTAGAATATAATGCACTTACGCACTTACCATATATTTACGCTATATGGTCATATGCGCATAGGGGTATTACAAACAAAGTTATTATGATTTAGCAAGACTACTTGGGGGTTTGAAGTAAGGTCGATCTTTTACCTATGCAAAGGAGTCCTTAACCAAAACACCAAACCAAGGTGTTTGGCAAGGTATGCATCCCATCGATTTTTTATTCTTCTAAACATAGTTAATCTATCCATTTAAAAAGACCACTTAGGGGTTGGAAATCAATACCTTTTACTTGCGATATCCGATGCCGTCGGATATCCGACCTCCAGGGGCTTAAGATTAGGTCGGATATCCTTATTAAAAATTTATCAATATTTCTAAGGGACGTCATATATCCAAGGGACGCCGAATATCTAAGGTACGTTGGATATCTGACGGATCCTTCACTTATTTTTTTAAAAAATCTTCGAAGTTCATAATTTTGAAGGTGAAATCCGATGACACAGACCTTTTCGTCAGATGTTGTCGGATTTTCTCATCAGATTTTGGGGTCGAATCTTGTAGTGACACCTTAGGATGGGTGCTTTAGTGAATTCTTCTATAGTGAATTCATGGGAGTGTTATCTATGGACCTTTGTGGTGTACTTTAGTTCCTATAATTTCCACATGAAAATTGATGAGAGTGAGAAAACAACAATAGGTCGCATCATATCTCTAGGAGGATATGCCCCACATGACCAGGCATACAACTGTTTACTCTTTGACAAAGTTATTAAATTGCAATAATAAATCCTATAAAAGAAAACTTCATCCAGTTACAAGGCCATAGGCCCTTATGTTGTCTTTATCCTTGGCTATCTTATTCAGTACTGTCTCAACTAGTCTATGCACTATATCTGTTCACCAGCTTCCACAATCTCTATATTATCAATCTTTTGTCTAAAACTTCTTTTACAATACCTATAGCTGCACATTATCATTCAACTACTGCATTTGTCCCTTTTATTCAAATTACTGGAACCTCATTCACATAAGGAACATTTATTTGAGTTGTGGCTACAAATGCTTATTCAATTGTTAACTCTCACATAACAACATTCACTGCATACTCTGTTTCATGTAGCCAATTTACAATCTAAAAAATGTAAGGATTTCTGCACAAAGGGTTATTCACACAAGTTTACATACACGACCTCTTCTAACTACAACATTTGATTCTTCCACAGATGTATAAAAGCTATTAGATCTAATATTAAAGTTATGCCAGGAATTTTGAAAAATGAGAAGCTACTCATAGAGAATAGCTCTCGAATTTTTAAATGGGTTGTGTGGTTAGAAAAAAAATGATTTTGAGGTCCAGTATAAGCCTGTTTATTAAAAATATTGGTGTTTCCTTTCAAAACAAATCTTTTTCCAGGACAGTTACAATAAGTGTATTCTGATGGGGTGCCTTAGCAAGCACTAACTTGCTACATTCAGGCACAAACCTGGCATGCATAGGCACCAACCTATACTTATAAGATTCAACTTACAATGAGGAATTCAATCCTCACCAAAGATCCACACCGCTTCTCTGAGAAAATTTATGTTGTCTTTCTCCTTTGCTATCTTATTCAGCACTGTCTCAGCTATTCTATGCACTATATATGTTCACTAGCTTCCACAATCTCTATCTTCTCAATCCTCTGTCTAAAACTTCTTTTGCAATACCTATAGCTGCAAATGCTCATTCAACTATTGTATTTGTCCCTTTTATATAGATTATTGGAACCTCATTCACATAAGGAACATTTATTTGAGTTGTGGCTAGAAATGCTTATTCAATTGTTAACTCTCACATAACAACATTCACTGCATACTCTGTTTCATGCAACCAATTTACAATCTACAAATTGTAAGGATTTCTCCACAAAGGGTTATTCACACCTCTTCTAACTGCAACATTTTATTCTTCCACAGATGTATGCTTAAGCAACGTTTTTTCACAAATGAAGAGTGGTCTCTAATACAGAGGTAAAAATCATTCTCTCTAGATAATGAAAGGTGAACATTGAGATAAGTTAGGGTTTCTAATACTTTTATATAAATAGTGGAGGTTTGGTCTCGTAAAGCACTAATTTCTTTATGGGAAGGTTCAATCTTTAAAGTTAGTATTTGATCATGTATGTGATTTATCTACTGGTTTGAGATGAAAGGGTGCTTGAATGGTATATACTCATTTCCTTGTGTTTACCAATATATGTTTCCTACTGACTTGGGAAAATTATTTATTTTTCACCGCAACAGTTTTTGTCTCCTATAAAAGTTGGGCCTTCCATTCCACCTTCATTTTGCCATTCCATGTACTTTCTTTCACTGCAACTAAATGATGCACAAACTTTATCATATTTACTAATCTTAAACTGTAGTGGTGCACTTAATAGAGTAGCTTCTATTTTACAACTCTTGCTTATGTACCATATATCAATATGTTTATGGTAGAACTCTTAAGCATATTATTGCTTAGAATATTTTAAAGAGATTGATAGCCTCCTTTTCCAGATCATTAAATCACTACATGGATTTTTGACATTTGGAAGAGCTGGATGATGATGACCTTGTAATCCTCACATTAGTGAATTTCTCTATAAAGTTGTTGAGATAGGATTTTCGCTATATTATAAAATCTATTAGATCTAATCTTAAATTTATGCCAGGAATGTTGAAAAATGAGAAGCTACTCATAGAGAATAGCTCTTGAATTTTTAAATGGGTTTTGTGGTTTGAAAAAAAATTTGATTTTGAGGTCCAGTATTAGCCTGTTTATTAAAAATATTGATGTTTCCTTTCAAAACAAATCTTTTGCCAGGACAGTTACAATAAGTGTATTCTAATTTAATACCTTAGTCACCTTTATGCTTTGCATAGAGGCTTCTATTTATGCTAATAGCCGTAGATTGTTATGGCTATTGTAGGATTTAATGCTCATCCAACTGATTGCTCTTTTTGAAATTGGATTTATCTTCTTGTTTACAACTTAGTGAAGGTTTTGAGCTACTTGGAAAAAGGGATTGTGTTTGGAAACTGAAAAAGGCCCTTTATGAACTTAAGCAAGCTCCAAGGGCATGGTATGATCGATTAGACAAGTACCTCTCTCAACAAGGATTCAAAAGAGGTGATGCGAACATCAAAATTTATTTCAAAAGAGAAAAGGATGGACTCTTAATTACAGTGGTCTATGTTGATGATCTCATTTTTGGGTGTAATGATGACAAATTGAGTCATGAGTTTTCTAATGTAATGGCATGGGAATTTGAGATGCCAATGATCGGTGAACTATCCTTCTTTCTTGGAATACAGATTTCCCAAACACCAAAAGGTATTTTTATCTCTCAGTCCAAGTATCTGAAGGAAATGCTTAAAAGATTTGGTATGGCAGAATGCGCTCCTGTTTGTACACTTGTGACAACTAGTTGCAAACTTAGTAGAGATGATCAGTGTAAAAACACCTTTCTCATGGTCCTCAACCTATGTAAAAACACCTTTCTCATGAACAGATCCACCATCTGTAGTATGGATGATGAAAGGTGGAGACAAAGCCTCCTTAGTGTCAATAAAGGCAACTAAAATGCTCTATATTCTCATGGGAAATAGGACATATGAAGATGAGATTTGGGCCTATGCCTTAGGGTCCTATATATGACATAGACAACATGTTCTCTCAGGGTGTGGGATGTGGTTATATGTCTCAACCCAAATCTTATTGGAGCCCCTTTGAGTTAATTTTAATTGCTGAGGAAAACAGGTGCGAATTGATGAGGCTGAACAGGTTTCAAACCCACCAAAGCTAAGAAAATATGAGCAAACTGTTGTAAGCTGTGATCAGGAGAAATATCCGTAGAAGTTATCAAAATAATCTCAAGGAAGACCTTAGGGAAACCCTACCAGGAGTTGTACCAAGGTATTTATATGCTTGGACATATAGATTGCTAGTATTAACAAGTTGGATCCCTGGAAATGCCATTTGTCCTGAGATATATATGATTGCTTGACACCACTTGTATATTCATGCAGGTTCATAAGCAGGGAATTGCTCTCGGAAGAGTTGTTGACCTTACTAATTTTGAAGGTTACGAAGAATTAATTTGTGAGCTTGAACGCATGTTCAACATTGAAGGAGAACTAGGGGATCCTAGCAAAGGTTGGCAGGTTGTGTGCAAGGATAATGAAGAAGACATGATGCTTGTTTGTGATGATCCTTGGCAGTGAGTGTTCACAATAAAATCTATTTTTCCTTTGTTTGATTTTTTAGTATTTGATAATGTTAAATTATTATTTGGTATGATCAGTGATTTTTTATTTTGTCTAATCAAAGTGTTTATGTATTAAAATAGGGATATCTGTAGCATTGTGCGCAAGATTTTCATTTATACTCAAGAAGGGGTGGAGAAATGACTCCTCAAAAGAACGCTAAACTTCAAGGATGTTCAGATGAGCAACCAATTACCATAGAAACATCTAAGCATTCCCTCTATGATCTTCAGGAATCAACTTTACCTGCAGCTAGTGTAGATGGTTGATACTGTCAGAACATTATCATCAAGTTTTCCCTTCTTGATTGATGATTACCATGGAGTATGAAGGGCATGATTCAAATAGATTTTTGTTAGTGGGACTGAAAGGATGGTTAAAAGGATTTTGTAAGAATGTATGTGGTGTGCTTTCCTGATCTTGACACACTTGGCCTATATGTGGTGTGCTTGCTGTTTTGTAATCATATTCCTAAAACTGTAACAAAAAATCACAAAATAGGAAAAATAGAGCACCTACTTGTATCCTAAAAGGATCTTTTTGCTAAATTAATCTGGGTAAGAATTTTATTTAAAGCCATCAACAAGTGAAAGCATAAACGTTTAGCCAAATTTCCCAATTGAAGATTCTAAATTATTCTTATGGGATGTATATCTTAGTCATTATACTCTGAATCCTGAACCTTTTCCTTGGAAAAATTGACCATCAAAAGCAGGCAACCAAAGGTCCAAATCAATTACCTAGAAACCCAGTAAATAAACTCTTCTTGATATAAATTAAGCAAAACCATACTTTTATCTAGAGTAAGCCATGTTCAATGGGAAGGCCAAATATAGAAGTGTTTATTCTCCCTAACATAGTAACAAGATCAACAACTTTGTCTCTACCTTCAGCTGTACACATCTATTAACTTTTTTTAATGATTCGAACCTAAATAGAGGAGGATGAGAATTCCTAGAGTCTAACCAATTATTGGATCAATGCATCGATTTTACTTTTAGTGATTGTTTGCATATGGTTATAAGGATCCCTGTATTGACAGCTCTGAGAAGAAGGCTCAAAAGAAAGTTATGACATATTATATGACGGAGTTATGAAGTTATGACCCTGTTGAAAAGGGAATTACCCTAGGAAGTGAATTGGACAAATAGACAGTAAATTATCTTGTAGAAGACTGATCCTCTTATAAAAGATGTATTATTGAAGCATTGAAGGAGTCTGAGTCCTGATCTTTGTTCAAAGACATTGAGTTTGATCAAGTAGCAGAGGACATGGAAGTGTCTAAGTAGTAGAAGATCCTACTGTTGATGTCTCTTGCCATCCTGCCCATGTCTGAAAATTTGTAGTAATACTCATATATATACCCTGAAGAGGTCCGACATGGATGATTTCCTGGAGGAAAATTACATGGAATAGAGGTCACAATGAAAACGATATTCATCACCCATCGACGTTCCTATCAAACTCGTGGAAATGGGAATATGCTTATGATTTGGATAGATTGAGTCATGGACAATCGTTTGATTGATTGCATTACCATATTCATCGAACCAAGACTTACTTCACCCTGAGATAAGCTGTAAGTTTAGTTCACTTGAAGCCATGGATAAACGAGGACACATGAGTCTTGTTTGCAGTCGGAAATTATAGTGAAATACCACTGTAAAGCGATACCACCAGTTTTCTCTATAGCGTAGAGGTGAAGGAAATCACTCGAGGAGAATATAAGTGGATAAAACCAAAAAAAAAATATAGCAGGTAGAGACTCAGCAGCCATTCGATCAGGTGATTAACGATAGTGATTGACTTGTCCAGTGAGGTTTATCCCACATTGGCAACTGAAAGTGATTCATATGTGTTTATAAAACCTGACCATCCCTATACTTATCGACGCGTAAGAGCAAAGGTTATGGTGGGGGCTCTGGGTGCTTGGAATCCATGATAAGTCACCAGCCCAGAGTCCGGGATGACCTGTCAGGCCCCCTAACCTTTTGGTGAATGTGGCATTTAGGCGAACATGCCATTGAGATAAATTTCTTTCCATCAAAGATAAATTTCCTAAAATATGTGGGTATTGAAGTTGCCATCTAAGATAAATTTCCAATGTGGCATTGAGATAAATGTCCTGCCATCAAAGATAAATTTCCTAAAATACGTGGGTATTGAAGCTGCCATCAAAGATAAATTTCCTAAAATAAAAAATGTAGTTTTTTTTTTAAATTCTTGAGAGTTCAATAATGATGTGATGGTAAATGGGTGTTGAAGCCCATTTACCATCACAACATTACTGAAATCAAGAATTTAAAAAAAGTTTCATTTGTTATTTCAGGAAATTTATCTTTGATGGTAGCTTAAATACCCACATCGACTAGATTTGGAAACCCTCAACATAAACTATTTTGGATGTAGAAATTTTCTTCTCAATATATAATTATATATACTCTATAATCGTGTAGCTGTAATGAGATCTGTGTTGCAATTTTCATGCATTGTGAGTAAACATCAAATCTAGCCCCATGAATGTATATTGCATTTGTGGCGAACTCCTAGATTTCCACCTGACATTGTATGGAGGTGAAAAGTAGACATTCAATGCCAATAAAACTTGCATGTGCTATCATGGTTGAATTGGTCTTGTTTCCATCTTATCTACCACACAACTTAAGTTTTTGCAAACTATTGGTTGTTACATTCTTGTATATTTATGTTGGAGAAGTAGTTTCACGTTATAAAGAAGTAATATAGTATATTATATGCTTTTGTGACATCTTAGGTTCACAACTAAGCCTCCAGAGCCCTTTTGAAAATCGGAGGGTCTAGACTAAACGAAATTAAATGGGCATGGATTCATTTGGTCATCACTCAGAAGTGCATCAAGTACAAAAATCCTCATCATACACACATGAGATTCAGTATGGACAATGAAGTGGTGCTAAATAACAAAGGTTTGTGCAAGAAAGGAGGCCACGGAGAATATTGCAGTGTAACTTTTCACCTTCTGGATTAGCATTTTGTCATTAGCATTGTGAGTAAACATCAAATCTAGCCCCATGAATGTATATTGCAATTGTGGCGAACTCCTAGATTTCCACCTGACATTGTATGGAGATGAAAAGTAGAAATTCAATGCCAATAAAACTTGCATGTGCTATCATGGTTGAATTGTTCTTGTTTCCATCTTATCTACCACACAACTTAAGTTTTTGCAAAATATTGGTTGTTGCATTCTTGTATATTTATGTTGGAGAAGTAGTTTCATGTTATAAAGAAGTAATATACTATATTATATGATTTTGTGACATCTTAGGTTCACAACTAAGCCTCCAAAGCCCTTCTAAAAATCGGAGGGTCTAGACTAAATGAAATTAAATGGGTATGGATTCATTTGGTCATCACTCAGAAGTGCATCAAGTAGGAAAATGCTCATCATACACACATGCGATTCAATATGGACAATGAAGTGGTGCTAAATAACAAAGGTTTGTGCAAGAAAGGAGGCCACAAAGAATATTGCCGTGTAACTCTTCATACATATTCTAACAAGAAATTCCGTTTTATGGAAATTTTGAGTCAAATATCTGCCCTTCTTATTTACCTGTCGCACAAACCATTCATTTTGCATTAAAAACTAGTTTTAAGTTTCTTTCTGATGTACAAATTGAGTGGGACTAACAATTAAGAACATGTCTTTTATCCGAGGAGGTCACATATGTTCAAATACAGAGGGAGTAGGGTATGTACACCTTGGTATACTTTAGCAGTTAAATCGTTGCATGGATGGGGTCCTTTGTTCCATAAACAAGGGGGTCTCATACACCAATTTGGTGTCTGGTTTGGGTTTCTAGAAAATCATACATGTTTTTCTATACTGTTGTTTTTTAATTGTCTTGATGTATGCCATCATGAACAAGTGTTGGTTGTGATGCTTGTTGACACCTTTCCTTGACTGAGGGGATAAGTTCATCAATATTGAGAATTTTCTTATGTTTGGAAATCAAAAGCCATTCCCTCTTGTTTTTTAAGAGGCATTTCTCCTCGATTCGTCTATCAAAGGGAATTTTCTCACCATATAATTTTCTTGTGAATACTAAATAGATGTAAATAAAGTTAAACCAAGAAACATAATGAGAGTTTTGAATCTCAATTCTATTACAACATAACACATCTAGACTCTATTTTTAGTGATAGAAAGAAGCTTTTTTTGTTTCCCTTAACTTCATATGCCAATTGTTTAAACAATAAGTTTGAATATGTCATGCATTATCACCTTCCATTGAAAAAGGTAGAGACGACCTAAGAATAGGACCGTGCAGCAATAACAGAAAGTATTCAACAAGATATTTTAATTTTCACTCTTATTGTTCTACATACAGTCCTCATCTCCAAATATTTGTTCAAGGTTTAAGAATATCATACATAGATTCATAACAATGGGACTATGAAAAATTAAAAATGTGATAGATGGTCATTAAAACCAATTGTTTAGGAATTTTCCATTACAACTTAAAAATGCATTTATAGGAAGTATATTAATGAGTTTGTTTGACAAAGAGTTTGAGTCATGATCATATAAATCATGCATCCTCTAGTAGTCTTTTGAGGAGATAAAAAAATATTTTCATTATC
Source organism: Larix kaempferi (assembly GCA_027924585.1). NCBI lineage: Eukaryota > Viridiplantae > Streptophyta > Pinopsida > Pinales > Pinaceae > Larix > Larix kaempferi. Next base: position 2,920,332 of record BSBM01000639.1, read on the forward strand.
CCAAACTATAATAATTCAAGAGTCTAAGAAATTTATTTGCTGAAAGCAATAATATAATGAAATTTATACTAACAGGAATAAATGATTTTGAAAATGAAAATGTGTTTTCCTTCGAAGACTGGGATGGGTCTCATGTGAATCAAATAATATGAAGAGAAACCTATTAGAAGGAAAAGTGAAAGCACACTAAATTCTGATTTCTTAGGAATCAAAGAGATGGCAAGTCTTCTTGGCAAAAGACCAAAAGTTTACAATATTTTCTAAATCAGTGAAAGATTCGCCAGTTTTTACAATTTTTTATAATGCAGTGAAATATTCGCCAAGATTTTACAATATCTTATAATTTAGTGAAATATTTACCAATATTTTATAGAATTATATAATAAAATGAAATATTCACCAAAAAATTATATATACATATTATATTTTTGATAAAATCGCCTTCAAATTTTCCTATATATCAGGGAGATTCGCCCATTTTTTATACATATAAATTTGGGGGGGGGGGGGGGGTTCTTAAGATTTTCCCTATTTGGGAAAGGTTAGAGGACCAAGTAATTATAGGACTTGAGTTTATTCAGGAGATGGAAGAACAAGTTATGCAGATTAGACAACAGTTAAAGGAAGCACATGATAGGAACAAGAGTTATGCCGATGCACATAGAGTTGACCGAAACTATAAGGTTGGGGATGCAGTGTTCGTCTGCATCAGACCTATCAAAAGTACCATCCGGTTTGGGAAAGGGACAAAGTTATCGCCATGATTCATAGGACCCTTTGAAAATTTGGAGAAGGTTGGACCTATCGCCTATCGTCTTGCATTGCCACCCCATTTGCACAAAACTCATAATGTTTTTCATGTATCTATTTTACGACATTATGTAGTTGATGAGTCTCATAAAATAAATTGGATGGAACTCTAGGTTTCAGATGAGGGGACCATCAGGGTCAAATAGTTACGTATATTGGACCATAGGGTTAGAGAGATCAGACACCATTTGGTGGACCAGGTTAAGGTCCAATGGGACCGGTATAGCCCAGGTTCTACTACCCAGGAGGACATAGAGACCATGCGTCGTGATTATCCCACGCTATTTTGACCATAAATTTGGGACGAATTTTCCTGAAGGGTGGGTGTATGTAACACACCGTTTTGACATTACTACCTTAACTATTATTATATGTTTTATTTGCTTGATTGTGAGACTTCGTCAGTTTGACGACACCGTGGACATATGGTTCTATTATTTTGTCGATATATATGTGTGTGTGTGATGTTATGGTTATGATATGTAGTCATTTTTTGATATATATCATGTGCTAATTATGTCTCATATATGAAAATTACTGAATGATGGGTACGTGGATGCCGTTAAAAGTTATATGTTGAATGAATGAATGTTATGCTAGGTGCATGGTAATTAGAAATGATTTTGTTATTGCTTCTTAATGATGAAATGTATGTATACATGTCAAGGATTTTTGCACGATATTCTAGATCATTTATCGGAGACTAACTTACAGGTTAAAATGACTAAGTGATAGCTGGATCTTACGAGGTGGGAGTGCCTCGGGGACATGGAATCCGAAATATAAATGGTATGCAAGTGATGCATTATTTATTTTCGCATGATTATTATGTTGATTATCATGATGTACGGGTGGGGTAGGCTTTCAAGAAGCTCAACCGCCCAGGTTGGTTATAAGATGACAAATTGAGTACAAGTTGCAACGCAGTTATTATGTCAGTGTAGACATAGTCCCTTGTTCCATTAGGGGGGTGGAGGCTTTACCCACTGTTTATCCCCGAAACCCAAATTTATGGGATGGTTGTGCTACGACGTGCTCCCCAAGGTGTGTGATGATGACTGGTGGTTTCCTGCTAGGGAAGCTTGGTCGATGTAGTCGACACTTCCACTTACGGGTGCTAACTGGAGGCGGTCATGGCTTGACACTTCAGGGTAGTCCAACAGAGGAAATATAGGATGTGGAAGTTAGTTGTGAATTAGGTAGATGATGTAGGTAGATAGGTGTAGCTTGAAGTCGGGAAGTAAACTTGACTTAACTGTACATGTGGAAAACCTTTGATTTATTTAAGTGTCGTAACTTAGTAATGTATGAATTGTTCATAAGTTAATAAGATACAGTTAGGTAAAAGATTGTACATTGCAAATTGTGTTTAAACCCGTGTCAATAAACAATAAATTTTATGATTATGAATGATGTGTGTGATATAGTATTGTTAGTGTACCTACGCGACCTATGTAAGCCTTAGCTACACTTACATAGCTCGTCTACTTGAATATATGAATTATCTATTGAATTATTGCATGCATGTGTTGTGATTCTAAATGATCACTATGTACTTTATTGTACTTAATTAATAATTAACTTAACAGTTATCTTGAAATTATTCAAAGAATGGTTATTAATTAGGTTATGGTAAGGTATTAATGAAAATGATTAACTAGGATAAGGATCTTGTCGATTAAATAATTGAATAGGTTGATTGAGTGACTTAGGTGGTAATGAATGATGATCAAGTTCTAATGTTGGTTAATTTTAATTATTGTTGATTAATAATGATTAATGATGTTGTTAATGTTGTTAAGAATTCTTGATTTAATAAACTGTTAAATAAATACTTAGTTATTAAGCCATTAAATAATTTTTAATGAGTTTGATTATTGTTAATCACGTTACTAACAACTAGGTTAATAAAGGCTAATCAAAATATGAATTATAATAGTTCCATCCATGATGATCATGAATAGTTATAATTAATTAGGATTAGTTATGATTAATTAGAATGTGGTAGTAAACAAAGATCAATTAAGGCTATTAAATTTAATTATGATAAATTATAATTTAGGGCTATGTGGTTAGAACATAGTAAATAATGACATTTTTGTATTTTAATTTAATTAATAAAAGATTAATTATAATTATGAATATGAATATGGAATTATGAGGTCACCAAGGGTTGACTAGTAATTAATTTGGTGAAACGTGTAAGTGTAAAACACTTACGGTTGGTGGGTGAACCAACCCCAAACTTCAACTATATAAAACATAACATTTATTAATTATTAACTAAAATCTATATTTTGAAGTTAAGAAAAGAATTAATAAGGTTGTGCCAAGAAGGTTGTTGGTGGGGTGATATATTTATTTAATATTATTATTATGGTTTGGTTCGAGGAGCCTGACAGAGTATACAAGAAGGGGTTGGGACCTCATTAATGGAAAGGATAGGGGTAGTAGTGAAGGAAAAGAGTTGGCAAAAAGGGCATAAGAGGGAGAATGGAAGGGGGAGGGAGGATCTTGTAAATTTTGTAGAAGGATAGGAAAATTGCAGAGGAGAACATGAGAAGTGTTGGAGGATTTTGTTAAAGGAAAACTGGTTGGCTTGTACTCAATTTGGGCTCGGGGGTCCAAAGGGGAAATTTTGGAGCTGGGTGGTCCGTGAGACCTCGCCACTTGGCAGGGTGGCATACCAAGTTGCCTCATCGGTTGATTTTCCTGGTTGGGGAAGACTTTTGGTTGCCGGGCATACAGTACAACAAAGGAAAGGAGGAGCAACAAAGGGAAAACTAGGTATCTTAAGGTATTTTTCCTACAAGTATAAAAATCCATTTCTAACTCTGTTAATTTTATTATTTCAAGTTATTTTTAAAAATGAAATTATTGTAAATTGGCACATATATATATATGATGTTGCACCTGCAAAATAGTAACTGTTAGTAACAAATAAACAGTACATATATTTATATCAAACCTGTAAATGTAAATGTAAATGTTATATTTTACAGGCATAGAACAAAACAAAAATAGAAATGAAAACATAAACTTGACACAAAACTTAACCGTGAAAAAGATTATTTTTATTACTAAACAAGGGACCTAGGTTAGGGTCCCTACATAAACAACATATAGACTTGGGGGATGACATGGTTAGCTCTTCTCGCTCTTTTTCACATTCCAATCGTCCGACTCTTTATGGTTCGTAGATCAGGACTCGATTTCCATTCTCTCTTTCAAAAATCCATTCTTGGCTCTAAAATTGGGTGATTTTACCCTGGTTGTGGGCACCCAAAATTGCAAACCTCATGCTACTCTTATACCAGTAACAAGAGGAGAGTGTGAGGAGATTTTTGTAGTTATTTAACCTTAGTTTTTGTTGGAAGGAATTTTGTGTTGTTTGCTTGAAGAATGTGGTGTTGGTCTTTAATGAAATCCACCATCCAGGCATGTTTTACTAAATGTCGCCCATATTGTGCCATATGTGTTGTTACACTTACAAGTGTTTCAATACTATCTATGAAATGTAATAAACCAATTACCAATGTAAAGCAAGGATAATTTTAAGAACCCCCCAAAATTTATATGTATAATAAATGGGCAAATCTCCCTACTATATAGGAAAATTTGAAGGCTATTTTATCAATAATATAATATGTATATATAATTTTTTGGCTAATATTTCATTCTATTATATAATCTTGTAAACTCTTGGTGAATCTTTCACCAAATCATAAGATATTATAAAATATTGATGAATGTTTCACTGAATTATAAAATATTGTAAAAACTTGGTGAATCTTTCATCGAATTATAAAACCTTGTAACATATTGGTCAATCTTTTGCCAGGAAAACTCAACTTTTGATTCTACAGATTACTAAGGTAGTGCTACATAAGAGCATATACCAGATATCAAATCTAGACTCTCTCAACTCCTGGACTCTCGAATGAACAAATGTGTGAATGAGGAGAGGAGGGATTTATTTATACATTTCATAAGAAATATTTAGTCACTCACAACTGAAGGAGTCAGTAAAACACAACTACACTAATGAGATTCAGGCCATGTGGGGACTCCACTTGTTATCTTTTCCATTAATGGTCCAATGGACATGTGGGGACCCAAATCTTGAAAGACCAACAAACTAATTGAATCAAACACTTTGCATTTTGGAGTTATTATGGCACCCACGAACCATTATTACAACATGGAGTCTTATCGACACCCACAACCTTAATATAGGGTATGAATTCCCAATTATCTTATTTTCCAAATTTCCCATTTTTATTCTACCCTCTAAGGAAAAAAATAACTTGCTTATTTTTTTATAGATACAATTACCACTTTTTCCTTTATTTTGTTGACAATCAAAATATGAATTATGTCATTTGATTTAGTATTTTTAGAGTTAGTTAGAAACTTCCAATGGCTATTAGAAATAAGAAAATAGACTAACAATAATAGAAAGCACATTAATGCATCATCACACATATCATTAGATATACTCTGTTAAAGACTACTTTTTATTAGATAAACTGAGGTGGTGTCTATATCCATGTCTTGAAAATTTTGAAAGCATGCAAAATGTGGTAAAATTGTTTTAGAGTCCTTGTTGAATGCAAAATATAAGATATCAAATAGAAAAATGTCTACATCTCAAGTCAAACATGCCATGTACATATTATATATAATCATGATGGAAATGAAGTATCATGTTCAGACTAAATCATATATTCATCATACATAACCAAATCCATTTTTGGATGATGATGGCAATTACACATCAAAACAAATCACCAAAAAAACATTTTACTTCTGAATGAACCTTACAAAAAATAAAATACCATAAAACAAATACCAAACCCAACAAATTTATGTTACAGATAAAAATGACGAACTTAAGAATACGAATAAAAAAATATACTAGTCACGAAATTCTCAATACAAATACAAGAATCTACTAGAACATTTTGTACAACTCTACATGAAGACAGTGCCAAAATAATGATCATTCCATTGTAGCCCCACCATTATAATTAGTGTGCATTCATTTAATATACTACAAACATCCCAAAAATCAATAATAATAAACAAAAAATATGAACATACACACTCTCATGAATGCCTCAGATCCAATAATAATTGTAAAGCAAGATCCTAATAAAATCACATTTTAGACAATTGGTTCAAATTTAGTTTAAATATATAAAAACCATGTGGCATCTCTACATCAAGAGTAGCAACCACTAACAACGTATAAATGTTAGTCGATAATTTAAACATAAAAAGGTATAAAATAAATCATATTTTTTGAGCTCAATAATGCTTTTACGAAACCAATACTCCTAGGATAGATTAAAACCCTAACAACACTAAATAAGCCCTAAGAATCAAGAGTGCCCTAGAATTCAACATGCCTTAAAAAGCCATCCATGATAAAAGTCATGATAAAAGGAAAATTTACAGTATAATAATATATTGTAGTTGTGGATACAAAGCATGATAAAAAGAATATCACGTTAATTATTGGATAAAAAGCATGATGCAAGTCTGTATTCTCTACTAAATTGCATCTATGGCATGCCCCTTCAAGACATGAGATTTTGGTAATGGAGATGTTGCATGAAGATTAAAATGTCAAGAAAACTAAGAGTTAAAAGTGGAATTGCATAAACTAGAACCTTCACCCTGCAATTGCAATCTGATGTGGGTGACCATGAATAACTACATCCTTTATATAGGAAAAAATCGCCTCTGATTTTCCCTCCAATACTAGAAATCAAGGGCTCAAAGAAGGTATCAACATGAAATTGACTAAAAACTCGGGCGAATGAAACCGTATGCTTGAATTACATAGAAAATGGAGGGTGAAATAACCCCTGGGAGACTCCATTACTGAAAATCGGGGGCGAAGGAATGATTTCACTATAATTTCTCTACAAATCAGGGGCAAAAGATAGATTGGAGGGAGATTTTGCTTGGGAGAAAACAATTTTTTTCATTTTCCTCATTAATATACATGAGGCTATTTGTTTTGGATTTATTTCTTTTCTAATAAATATTGGACGAATATATTTTAGTGGAAAAAACCCTTTCCATATAAGAAAATATCCCATTGAATTTTTATAACTCCCTTAATTTAGCCCATGGGCTAAATTTAGACCCTAAAATTATCCATGATGTAAACTAACAGTGATGTTAACTTAATCTTCTAGGATGAATAGGGATCAATTCCTCCTTTTGCTAGTAACCCCGCTTGGCACGACAATTTTTATTAAGTTAGCTACATTACCCCAAATGACGAATGAAGTATGTTCATAGTGCTTCTATATTTCCACCCAATAGAGAGAGCCAATGGTTAATACATTGGTAATACATGTCCTAGTGGATTTACTAAGGGCAGCTATTCTCCTCCGATAAAACATAACTAACTTTCTTTGATGGAAAAGGCTTCAAAAGGATCAAATCAATAACTAGTGGACGCTATAGAACCCAGCCTTGATGACATCAAATAATAGAGCCATCCTAAGTCTAGATATTGGTTGCAAGTTAATTCTGTTGGAATATTCTCACCATCATTTTTTATATTTGCATACCTGCATGCATCTAGTCATCATGCATGCATCCAGTCATCAGCATGGCAGTCTCCCCAGCACCTGGAGACTATGTTCAACCCCCTATATCCTATTTTTATCCCTCAAGAGCCCTCCTACCTACCTAGTGTGCCTTGTTTTCCTCATCTCGAAGACTAATGCACCCTACTACACTACTTGGATCACTAACTGTCAGTTGCAGCATTTATTGACCAGTTTATTCATTTATTTCTCAGTTTAAATGCGTGTAGCTTCCAGTTGTCTGTATCAGAGTGCCACTTGACCTATTGACAGGCTTATCAGCCTCATGTTCCCTCCTTGGAGTCTCCATCCTTTGATTTGTGCTCACATGACTCAGTTAGACTTAGTTATACTCATTTGATTGACCTTTGACTATTTGTGACTACCACCACTGATTGGATGATGTCTCCATTGCTATCCAAGCCACACATTGAGGAGAATTCGAATGACATTAGAGGCATTCGAATCCATTTGATTGTATTAAGTTATTATTCACTTTTCACAGTGCAAGCTTACAGTTGAGGTATGATAGAATTGTTTTTGTCATTTCTTGTGTTAATGAGTGATTATTGATTCAACAATTATTCTTCTCTTCTCTGCTATTCTTGAGTGAGTTTTAGTGAGGTTTTCTCTAGCTGTGTGATCTCTCCTGTAAATTATCACAAAGTCTAGTCAGTTATCGACTACAACTTATGGGGAGTCAATTAAGTTGTTTAAGTTAATCAAACATTGCATGCATATGTGATAGCACGATGAAAACTATAGTATACACTAATCATCACTTTGAGTGAAGTGGAGGACCCAGACATATATTTAATGGAAGAAAAACACCTCTAGTCTAGAGCCATTCTAAGAATATTGGACGATGGCTTTTAAATGATTGATGTTTACCTAAAAGAAATAAGAGAAAACCAATCTTGACTGGTTTTATTCTCTCTTTCACTTACCCCAAGATATGCATAGTAACCCTTCACATATAGATTCACTAATCAAGTTAGTCGAAGTCATCCCCACACCCATGCCTGAAACCTCACAGTAGTTCAATTCAATCAATATAGTAGTCATAATGAGAATTTGACCAACAAAATGAAGGACCCAATGGATCTCGAAACTAGAGTTTCTCTTTATGGCTCTAGGCTCTAGAAGTTGATTTCCACTTTCCATAGGTCTTACAAATGCTCAAAACAACCAATCCATGGTTCATCCAACTCAATTTTGCATTGACATGATTAGTAAATACATATGCTTACCCAACACAATGCTACTACTCAATTCAGTCTTACTTTTAGGCAGGGACGTGCTTCTCAGCAACTCTTCTTGTTTTATAAATCCTTGAGAACACGTGGACATGGAAAATTTACAAAAAAATACCTTGGGATAGTGTCACTTAGTGTGAGGTAAACCTAAACCTTTCCTATGATAGTCCAATAGTCCTACTCATTGGAGGGAAATCCTACACTTAAATATATTAAAGAAAAAATTAAATTTTATTAAATAATGTTAAACATTTTATCTCACCATTATTGTATTAAACTTTAAATAATGTTAAACATTTTATCTAAGAATAATTGCATTAAAAGAAATAAGTTATTTTTTACGATCATCTTCATGATTCAGAGATCTTGTTGTTTAGTCATGTTTGTACCCTAGTTTTATATGATGTGAAGGTGGGTTGTACACTCATCCCAGCGGGGGGTGAGGGGAGGCAAAGCCCTAGAACGAAATTTTTTGGGTTGTTTTTGGCCAATGGTTTATGGGCCCATGGTATTGGGTATATCATGGCATTTTCCCATGGTAATCCCTGTTTGAAAGGAAGGCATTGTAATACGGTCGTGTATTGTATTGTAGTATTCTGAAAAAGATCTATGTGAGTGTGCGAGACTGATTGTGAGAGAGTGAAGAGGAAATTGCAGGAGATATGTTGTGGGTTGTATCCCTTCATTTTGCTAGATGGTATAATAAAAAGACTGATAATTTCTCCATGGACGTAGCCCATATTCGGTGAACCATGTATATTGTTGTCTATCTTGTATTGTGTTTATGTGTTTTATTTCTGCATCTTATTTTATGCTATTGTTCTGCGATCATGATTTTATAACAATTGGTATCAAATCCAAAGGCCTATTTGGCGCATAAACTCGCAAGAAAGAAGGGTTCCTAGTTTGAGTGGGATCAATGGAGGAAGAAAGAAAATTTAGGGTTGAGAAATTTAATGGCCAAAAATACCAGTTATGGAAGATGCAGATGGACGACTATCTATATCAAAAGGATCTATTCCTACCATTGGGTAGAAAAGGAAGTAAGCCAACATCTATGAAGGATGTAGAATTGTTGATGTATATGTAACTTCAGAATGTATTTTACCCATGTGTATTATATTCCTATAGAGATGTTATTATTCCTCTATACAGAAGTGTTTGTATTCCTATAGAGATGTTATTATTCCTCTATACGGAAGTGTTTGTATTCCTATAGAGATGTTATTATTCCTCTATATGGAAGTGTCATCATTTATATTGTAAGTGTCGTAACTTATACTTGATGGGTTATTAGACCACCTTGATGGGGTCGGCCCTATATGAGTAATGTGGGTAAATGGGTTATTAGACCACCAAGTGTGGGGTCAGCCTAGATTAAGTTAACCATGGGTTATGAGGCTAAGCTAGACAAGTCGGCCCCATTAGTTTATTGGGCAGGATAGGACAAGTATAAATAGAGATCGGGAGATCTCTATTTGATCACTCATTACTCACACTTCTCTCATTCGGAAAGTGGCGCACTTGTGAGGAGGAGGATCTGTTGCTAGGAGAATACTATCTCTTGTACTTTGGTTGTATCATTTCTCTTTCTATCTCTGAGGAACTTGCGGGGTTTTTCACCTTCTTGGTTTTCCCCGATGAAACTCTGTGTCTCTTGTGTGCTTGCATTATTGTGTCCATGATTGTTATGCTGTAGTTATGCTGTACATGTTTTTCTCTCAGTTAAGATCTTAGATCATGTTGAAAATTCTGAAAAACTAACATGGTATCAGAGCTAGCCTGAAAGAAGGCATGGTATGGCATGTATGACACTTGTTGCACTTGCGATGCTAGGGCTTGATATAGCAAAAACCAGTCATCATAGAAATTTCGCTATAAATCCATTTTGGCAAAGTTTGCGGATCTGAAACTTTTACATGTCGAAGATCATATCCCCATGTACCTTGTGTCCAAAGGAAAACTTCTAATTCGTTGTACTTTGTGTTTTATGATCTGTACAATCTAGGGTTTTTTCCTCTTCCAGATCTGAGTCATAAACAAGTGACCTAGGAAAAAAGGTCATAATTTGGGCTAGGAAGCTCCAAATAAAATTTAGTAAAAAGCGACAGGTAGGGCACAGACTTTACTTTCACAGGCCGAAGGTTTATAGGCCTAAAGTGAACCAGTGACACGTGGCACTCCGTATAAGTTCGCTCTCCTGTTTTATCCCATAAACAGCTCACGTTGAGACACATGGCATAACTCTCTCTTAGAGAATCCAAATGAGGTTAGACCTATGGGGTTGGAAAGATGATAGGTCGAGCTACCACAAGTAGAAGTTTCAGACCCTGTGGATTTGTAATTTCAGAGTTACACTAGAAACAATCATGTGCATATTTATGTCAAAACAAAATTGGATTTTGAGCACCTTAATTCATGGCTCCGGGAATTAGGGTTTTAGAGAAAGTTGGTATTTTTGTAATCAGAGACCACGAATGAATGCTACTCATAAAAATTGAAATTTAGAGACCAAGATCAAATTTTCTGGTTGGGTAGAAGGCCGAGCTTGATCAAACCCTAGTTCGGGACTTTGATCAGAAAAATGGAAAATTAGGGCTTCTGCAAAAGTTGGAATTTTTTAATTCTGTGACCATGGCTGGAAGCTCCTAAGAAAAATCAAAGTTTAGAGCTTTGGATCGAACCTTTTGGTTGGGAAGAAGGGTGGGCTTTATCAGACCCTAGTTCGGGATCCTGTCTAGAAGATCTGGAAGTTTCAAAGGCAATTTTGAGGGGTGAAACTTTGCAGTTTTCAAATTCTGAGTATACCAGCTTGATCAACTCATCAAGGCGCATCCTTCTATCCTTTCATAAGTTTGAAATTCAAAGTTTGAATTTTTAGGGTTTCTCTGACAAACCCTAATCCAGCTCCAGATCCAGTTCCTGCAAATCAAGTGGATTTAGTTAATCCTAGAAGAGAATGGATTGGTCACCTGCATAAGTGAAGAAGTTCCTGTTTCAGAGGGAGATGAGGCTAAGGCCTTACATAAGAAGATTACAAGCAATCTCGACAAGTATGACTTATCTAGGTATGTTTCGAGATTTGTTCATGATTAATTTTATGGTATGTTTGTCTTCATATTATTACGGTTAGTACAATCTTGATTAAATTTAGACTTGTCGTATCACCTTAATAAAATTATGAATGCATGATAGAAGATATTCATTGATTGGGGTGTTGACACTTATGATTGTACTAATGCATTATGGTGTTGTATGAGGTTTATGTTGTCCACTAACATGAAAGGTACACCAAGAAAGACAAATCATGTTCTAGTTCAAAAACATATGATCACTGTGACATGAAGACAAAGATTCATCCATTGTCATGGATCACATAGAAGATCTATTTACGAGGTATGTATAACTTGGTTCTATAATGGTTAACTTATGAGATATGCAGGTTACTAGCACAAGTCTTTGAAGAGAACAAGAAGACATCATGTGGGTATGTTAGACATAACTAGCTAACATACTAATCCATGTATGTTTTTCCTATATCAAGTTAGAATCCTACCTTGTGATAGGATCTCTTATATAAGCATACATGGCATGATTGATAATGATTATTCATAGGTTTGAGTAATCACGAGTTTAGGCATATTATGTTTCTTACTTTAATTTATGACTAACCATAAGAGTCCTTGAATACTAATGCCTATTATTTATGTTTGAAATGATCATGACTATACATGCTTAAGATTATTGTGTTTTGATAGTATTGAGAATATACTAATAAATGTATGATTATGTATGAGATCTCGATGATATCACAATAATGATACTTGTAAGAATGCATAGTGATCAAGGATGGATATAAGTTCAAGGACAAGTAATCCAGGAAGCAAAGATCAAGAGGGAGCACACTCCAGTAGTTTCTGCAAGGATGCAGATATTCAGAGGGAGTCAACCACTTCTCAAAATCCACATTAGAATGGAGTTGCAAAGATTCAGAGGGAGTCCACCCAACAACCAAACAAAGATAAGTATTTGAATTGTCATTTCTTACATATTTGTTTGTTTAAATAATATTGTTCAATGATGTATATACTGATGTTTCTAGAATTAGGCTGTGTATTTTGGCATATTAGAATAATTGCATTAATGAACAACATACTACTAATATGCATGTAATGGGTAAGTGGCCTATGGCACTGTACAACATTCCATTGCTACTTATCTAGAATTAAACCTCATTGCTGACATGTTGGGAGTATTGCAAACTCTTAACAATGTTCTGGTAGAGATTGGAAGACATCTAGAAAGTTACAGGATATGGATGAATGTTGTATTGAAGCATTGGCTAAAATAATTGCATGACTGTATGACATATTTTTTTTCTGTGTAAGAATTTGTTCTAAAAACTATGATAAGTTTCTAATCATGCAATTTAACTTATTTTGTAGGAAAGATCGTATACGAGCACCTACAAAAGAAGGACTACAACATTTGTTTCAGCAACAAAGTTATCTATTGAAGATATTGAATATATTGAAGTTCCCAAGATTCAGGAAGAATGCCATGATCGAGGAGTACCAATCAATCATGAAGAATGGTGTTTGGGATGCAGTCCCAAGACCTGAAGGGAAGTCTGTTGTGACTTCCAAATGGATCTATAAGATCAAGCATGCTGCATGTGGCAGCATAGAGACTTTTTCTCTTATAGCCAGATCCACTTCCTTCAGATCAGTACTTGCTCTAGATGCAGTGATGAAATGGAAGATACACCAAATGGATGTCAAGACGGATTTCTTGAATGGTGTAGTCGAAGAGGAAGTGTATGTGGAGCAGCCACTTGGTTTTGAGACACGTGATGGGAAGTCATATATGTGCAGAACTTGGTATGGTAGGATAGACAACTTTCTATCTAGTTTGGTATTTACCAAGAGTAAAGCGGATTCCAACTTTTACTACAAGGTTGAGGAAGGAAATCCAGTGATACTACTTTTGTATGTGGATGACCTGTTTATTACAGGTGAGGATAGGTTGATTGCCGACACGTAGCGGAAGCTTGCTGCCGAGTTCGAGATGAAGAACTTGGGGATGATGCACTATTTTCTAGGCATGGAGGTGTCGCAGAGTGCAGATGGAATCTTCCTTAGAGATCCTGAAAAGGTTCTGGATGATGTACTGCAAGGCCATAGCCACACCTATGGCATCGAACCTAAAGCTTCTATGTGATGCTTCATCTAATCCGGCTGATGTCATTGTGTATCATCAGATGATTAGGTCCTTGATGTACCTGACAAATATGAGACCAGATATTTGTTTTGTGGTGAACACATTGAGCCAGTTCCTGACGGATCCGAGAGGTGTTCACCTGGTTACTGTAAAGCATATTCTGAGGTACCTGAAGGGTATAGTTGACTATGGGATCAAATATGAGGCGAATCAAAAGTTTAACTTGGAGGGTTATGTTAATTCAGATTAGGCAAGCAGTGCCATTGATCGGAAGAGCACTTCGGGGTGTTGCTTCAGTAAGGGATTTGGTATGATCTCTTGGTTTAGTAGGAAGCAGTCCTGTGTGGCACTGAGTACAACCGAAGCAAAGTATGTTACAACTTATTCAGCTAGTTATGAGGCAGTATGACTCTAGAAGCTACTTTTTGAGTTATTTGATCTCTCGCTGGAGGCTACTGGTATCTTTTGTGACAACTAGAGTTGTGTGAAGCTGTCTGAGAACTCAATGTTCCACAATAGGTCGAAACACATTGAGATGAAATATCACTATATTAGGGATATGGTGTAGAGAGGAGCAGTGAAGCTCCTGTATGTTGCGATGGATGAGCAGGTTGCAGATGTGCTGACGAAGCCACTAGCCAGAGTGAAGTTTGAGTACTTCAGATAGAGGCTTGGTGTTCTTCATATTGATGACACTTCGAGGAAGAAGTGATGGACACATTTGCAGGATCCATTCCAAGCATGGTGATAGGAGGATCCTGCTCATGGCTGTGGATGTAAGCGCTGGATGATGAGCATCAGGACGATGCTCCAATTACTGCTCTGTTTATGTATCAGTTGGATGCTTTGATCAGTTTGATCATGTATTTGTATATGCATCATGTTGGATGATTGATATATTTGTATATGCATCATGTTGGATGATTGATATATTTGTATATGCATCATGTTGGATGCTTGATATGATCAGGTGGATCATGTATTTATGTACCAGGTGGACACATTGGATGCTCAGGTGGATCATGTATTTTTTGTATATGTATCAGGTGGATCGTGTATTTATGTACCAGGTGGATACATTGTATGCTCAGGTGGATCATGTATTTTTTGTATATGTATCATTTGGATGCATTGTATGATCAGGTAGATCATGTACTTATGTATGTATCAGGTGAATGCATTGTATGATCAGGTAGATCATGTACTTATGTATGATCAGGTATATCATGTACTGATGTATGTATCAGGTGGATACATTGTATGATCAGGTAGATCATGTACTTATGTATGATCAGGTAGATCATGTACTGATTTATATATCAGGAGGATGCACTGTATGATCAGGTAGATCATGTATGATGATATGTATCAAGTAGATACTTTGTATGCATCATATGGTGATCAGGATGATCATAGATGACGAGCTTCAGGATCTTGCTCCAGATGATATGCATCAGGATGATACTATGATGGTGATCAAGATGATCACAAATGATGAGCTTCAGGATGCTGCTCCAAATGATATGCATCAGGATGATACTATGATGGTGATTAGGATGATCACAGATGATGAGATTCAGGATGTTGCTCCAGATGATATGCATCAGGTTGATGCTATGATGATGATCAGGTTGATCATATGATGATGTACATCAGGATGATGTATGGTGAGTATCAGGTCGATACTCTATGGCCGTGGAAAGGTTGTGCACGTAGCATAGAGAAGGTCCTTTAAAATCTGGACAAGTAAAGTGGTGTGCTCGTAACATCCTGGGATGCTCTGAGTAGGTTTTGCTACGGTTTCGCATAGAAAATATCCTTTAAAATCCGGACAGGTAGAGCGGTGTGCTCGTAACATACTGGGATGCTCTATCGAGATCCAGACAGGTAGAGCGGTGTGCTTGTAACATCCTGGGAAGCTCTGAGTAGGTTTTGCGAAAGTTCACATAGAAAAGATCCTTTAAAATTCAGACAGGTAGAGCGGTGTGCTCGTAACAGCCTGGGATGCTCTATTGAGATCCAGACAGGTAGAGCGGTGTGCTTGTAACATCCTGGGAAGCTCTGAGTAGGTTTTGCGAAAGTTCACATAGAAAAGATCCTTTAAAATTCAGACAGGTAGAGCGGTGTGCTTGTAACAGCCTGGGATGCTCTATTGAGATCCAGACAGGTAGAAAGGTGTACATTGATGAAATATTTTCTCCTGTTGTTAAATCAATTAGAACTATTTTAAATCTGGTGGTGGTAGAATATTTGCATCTTGAATAGTTAGATGTAAAAACAACCTTTCTCCATGGGAATTTGGAGGAATAGATTTATATGCAGTGGCCACGGGGGTATGAGGTCAAAGGGAAGGATAATTTAATATGCAGGTTGAAGAAGAACTTGTATGGCCCGAAGCAAGCTCCAAGGAAGTGGTATTTGAAATTTGACAAGTTTATGACAAAACAAGGTTATAGTAGATATCATTCTGACCAATGTGTTTATTTCAAGAGTATAGATAATGGAAGATATATTATCTTGAGATTGTATATGGATGACATGCTTGTTGCAGGGTCCGACATGTAGGATATAAATGTGCTCAAAAGGAAATTAGCTAATTCATTTGCAATCAAGGATTTGGGTGTTGCAAAGAAAACCCTTGGTATGAGAATAAAAAGAGACAGGAAAAATTGCAAATTGACATTGTCTCGGGGTGAGTACATAGAAAAGGCATTGGAGAGATTTAGAATGCAGGATGAAAAACCAATTAGTACACCTTTGTCCAGCCATTTCAAACTAAGTAAGGATATGTGTCCCAAGACATGGGAGGAAATAGAATAAATGTCGAAGGTCCCTTATTCATCAATAGTTGGAAATCTAATGTATGCGAAGGTGTGTACAAGACTAGATATTGCACATGCAGTGAGAGTAATGAGCAGGTATATGAACAATCCAAATAAAGAACATTAGAAGGCAGTAAAGTGGATTCTCAAGTATTTGAGTGGTACTACTGC
Source organism: Larix kaempferi (assembly GCA_027924585.1). Lineage (NCBI taxonomy): Eukaryota > Viridiplantae > Streptophyta > Pinopsida > Pinales > Pinaceae > Larix > Larix kaempferi. The sequence goes on from BSBM01000639.1 coordinate 2,937,219, forward strand.
GCATGCATTATGTTTTGGAGGTCCAGGAACTGTTCTATAGGGATATGTTGATGCATATATGGTAGGTGATAAAGATAGCAGGAGAAGCACCACAGGGTATGCCTTTACTGTAGGTGGAACAACAATAAGTTGGATTTCGAAACTGCAAAAGGTTGTTGTGCACTTTCAACAACAGAAGCAGAGTATGTTGTTGCTATAGAGGCTACTAAAGAGATGATTTGACTACAAAGGTTAGTGGAGGAATTGGGTAAGAAGCAGGAGAATAACAGGTCGTATAGTGAAAACCAGAGTTCCATTCATCTTGCAAAGAATTTAGCCTTCAATTCTAAGACTAAACATATACAGCTCAAGTTCCATTTCATACAATCTATTCTAGAAAATGAACTGTTGAAGTTGGAAAAGATACATACTATTTAGAATACTGCAGACATGTTGATCACAAAGGTAGTAACTAGAGAGAAATTGAGTTCCTACTCAGTTTCAGTTGGCCTTCAAGGGTGAAGGTGAAGATGAGAAATTTTATAGGTCCAAGGTTTGGAACATAGTCCAACAGATGCAATAGCGGTGGAGTTGTTGTGATCAGTCTCCAAGTGGGAGATTGTTGGTTGTGGAGCCTGATTATCTTCCTGATTCAAATATCTTGTTGTTCATCCATGTTTGTACCCCATTTTTATATGTTGTGTAGGTGGATTGTACACTCGTCCCAACGAGGGGGAAAATCCCTTGAAAGAATTTTCTTTGGTTTTCTTTGGCCAATGGTTTACGAGCCCATAGTATTTGGTAGCTCGTCGTATTTTCCCTTGGTAATCCCTCTTTTAAAGGAATCCATTGTAATACGGTTGTGTATTGTATTATAGTTTTATAAAAAATATCTCTATGATTGTGTGAGAGAGACTGCGAGAGAGTGAAGAGGAAATTGTAGTGGATGTGTTGTGAGTTGTATCCCTTCATTTTGTTGGATGGTATAATAAAATGACTAACTGTTTCTTCGTGGATGTAGCCCATATTGGGTGAATCACATATATTGGTGTCTCCCTTGTATTTTGTTTATGTGTTTCATTTATGCATCTTATTTTATGCTATTTTTCTGCAATCCTATTTTTCTAACAAGAAAATGTGCAATGACCATACTTAACAAAATGGAAAAATACACACACACAGAGACACACACACATATATATACACACACACTCAACACACACATATATATGTGTGTGGGTAGGGGGGTTATAGTTGGGGATGCACATGTACATAATGTATCTTTTTTCACGGGGAATAATAAAGTACAAGGAAATTGCTTTTAGTTGAAAAATGTACTTTAGTAGTTATTATGAAAAGAGACACATTATGTACATGCCAAAAATATTTCTAATCATTCAGATTTTGTGTGTGCCAGCATGCATGTGTATGTATATATATGATGGTGAAATTGATTTTGGTTGGAAATTGTATTCTAGTATTTAGTGTCAAAAGAGATACATTATGTACATGCCAAAGGAATTCCCAACCAACAAAATTCGTTTCACCTAATATTGAATGTACGTGTGTGTGTGTGTGTGTGCGCGCGCACGTGCACGTGCGCGCGCGCACGTGCACGTGCACGCATGTGTGTGTGTGTGTGTGTGTGATGGTTATTAACATCCATTGATACCAATTTCAGCCCTCTTAGTGTCACAAATATGACAATTTATTATATTCCAAGACCATTGCAAATTCTTAGATATTGAAACATATATAGCTTAATCAGCTAAGTATCGAACAAATTCTCAATTAATTCGTCAAAGTTTCTTTTGTATATGCTATCTAAATCAATATCCTTGTCTAACCATAGATAATCAAGGTTGGAATCATTGTTAAGACAATAGATTGGCTAGTTGTTGTTCTAACATTAAAGCTTCCTAGCAAACGAACATTACCTTCTTTTCTTAAGATATCATGTTATAACTCATTGTAAGGACAAATTTTATCTAAATTTTGTTTCTTATAGATGGTAGAATTAATAGGTGCAAAATAACATATTGTTATATAAATATTCTTAGCATTGATATCTGGAATATCCATCCACATGTACTGATTAAAAAAATCTTTCTTGTGAAGCCTAATATGAGGAAAACTGTTCTTCTTTATGTAACAATTTATTCCTTCGATCCCTCTAGGGTAAGATCTCATATTCCATACTGACCACAAGATAATTCCTTCTATGTTAGTGTAACATCCCAAAAATTCATAAAAATTTAAAATTTTCTAAATGACCTTTTTGTCATTAAATGTTATGCGGAAGTAAGAGTTTCAGCATTTATATTTACTGTTTACATAAATATGAAATTAATGCATCTGCAAAGATTTTCGTTAATTATTTAATTATCTGGTCGCCCATTAATTAGATAGTGTCGACACACTTATGTTCAGAATTGTTATAAATGTATGTTATAACGACATTATTTTGAATCCATAATCTTACGTATGAAAGGTATAATGATGCCTATCTTATCTTGTTACACTTACTGAATTTCATAAGTCATAAAGACCTCATTGACCCTAGCATTCTAGGTATCGACATGTATTTGATTTGTTCTATATTGCTAGTATCGTTGTAGTGCTATTTATACTTATGTATAAAGTTATGAATTAAGATCTACTTGAGGAATTATGTTATTGTCTCACATTAATGTGTTTTACAACGTAATTAATTTCATTTGTACTTAATTAGGTTATGATATGTAGGTTGAGTTTGTCATCTTGTATGTTGGTAGATGCAACCTCCAAAACTTGACATAAGGCATGATGGCGTAAGCCTAGGACTTACTTAGCTTAAAATGCTAATGCATGAACTCCTTCTATCCTGCTCTAGGTTACAAGATTGTCTTGGCATGTGTTTAGATAGTTTGCATGCTTAAGTTCATCGTCATGGAAAGGATGCGTACCAAGATTCATTAAATTATAAGTTTGGAGAGTGTTGGTATTGATTAAGATCTAGCCTACTTCATACTAGACTTTACAATAAAGTGGTCACTTAAATGTTATGGCTTAATAGAACGATGGAGCACCAACTATAAGTTATGCATATCGTGGTGGCTCAATGATCAACAAGGTTGACATTTATAAACTATGTAATATGCAAAAGCATGGGTCATGCATACCAACTATGGACTATATGTAAGTTGTGAATCGTATTTCAAAATAGGGTCAACTATTAATCCTATGTAATGTTTGCAATCATAACTATATGGTGATGGGTTTGTATTTCGGTTGGTGGATGACAAGGATGGACTTTAATGCCTTCACGTGATTGACATTAATGATTTCTTGGTTATACCAAAACCCTACATCAACGCTTCAGGGTTTGTCATTTGACATTTTGTTTGGTCTATGTGGTGTTGGCGAGCCAGGCTTCTCCTCCTTTCGGCCGCCATGGTTACTGGCACCACTCTGCGAGTTAGTTGTAACTGATGAGGTGTTTGTCGTGGGTCTTTATGGTGAAATGAGTTCTCCAACCTGGTTCTTTTCATCACGAGTTTGAAACTTTGCAAGGTATCAATCCCTCCAACGCTTCATTCCTTTAAATGTTTACTGTTATGTTTTCAATTAAGTATTCACCCTTTAATCTTTGTTATGGTTTAATGGCAGGGGCATTTTATGGCCTTCAGGATAGCACAACGAGAATAGTGTTGGTTCCTGTGGATTGTGAGTCCCGGTAAGTCTCGGGCTCATCCCCAGATGCCTCTGTCATCGTTTATAATGGTTTTAAGGTTGGTCTCATCGTTCTTCAGCGTAGGCAGATATTTAGAAGGGAGTAGGAATGTTTAAGCAGCATTGATGCAATAGAAAGGTTTTTTCCTCGACCCACCTGAGTTGGGGTTTCGATTGTCAAGTTGATGTATCGGTTCGTTTGATACAATGGTTTCCATTTTTGGTTGTCCTAAGCAGCTAGTCTGCGGTGTAAGGTTTTCTTCATAAATAAAACAATGGTTTGCTTTGTTTCTTAGATTTTCTGTGTTATGAAGTTCGTTCTTGGCTTTGTTAGTTTGTTTTAAATACATTATGTTCCTTAAACATTTGCTACCTTAGTAATGAGTGTTTAATGGGATTGAACCCTACTCTTGTCTTCGATATATATAAATAATGTTTGTCCTGTATTTTTAATGTCGCCCGAGATGTGGATTTTGTGTTTCAAAATATTTTATTTCAAGGTTGTAGACTTGAGCCTAGCACTATTGTGAATTTGAGTTTGGTAATTGTTACGCATTATATTAAATGTAAGGGTGAGTTATCCATATGGAGACTCGAACCCTCGACTCTCGTTTGGGTCATGTGCAATGGTTAACGTAGACAGGATGGCAGTTTATTAAAGGTTTAATATTGTTTTAGGATGTGGGTTCTTGTTGTTCTCTTGAATGAGCCTATACAGTTCTCAATCCTGAAATTATTGTTTTCATGTTATAATTTGTATGTGTTTAAAAGGTAACTTGGGCGTGCCTCTTATCGTGGCTCGATCCCGTGACTTAAAACGTTACTCGTGCTGAATTTATTATTGTGTTGTAAAAATAACTTATATTAATTTATTTTTCTGAGAACGCAATGCATTACCCTACAGTCTCACGACTTAGTAGGAAGATGAAGTTTTGTTTGAAAACTTAGATACATTGATGTGAATACTGGATTTATATTGATTATGGGTATCGAATTCCCACTGTGTAATTATTGATTTTACAGAAATGTTTTGTATAACGATTTGATGCTTGATATATTCAACTTATTCATTATAAATGTAGTTGGTTGGCGTTTGTGGTTTTTATACTAAGTTTATTCATATGAAACGATTGTGCAAAATCCAGCTCTAAGTGTTCGATGCAATTTCTATACAATTCTAATTTATAAAAGTACTTATCTGAATGTGTAAAATCTGATTGGATGATTTGTATTAGTTTTGTTTAGAATATAATATGATTTTTGACAAAGGAAGGTATGCTATGTTGAAAAGATTAAAATATTAGGGTTTATGTTGAATGATTATATTATTTCTATTTTTTGAATCATACTCTATTTGATACTTAGGTGTTAATACTACATAGTTGCATAGTGTTTATAGGTTGAAATGTTCAGATGTCTAGGGTTAATGTTTGAGTTCTGATTTGTAAAACAAAATGCTTTGGCTGAGTATTCACTCTATTTTTAGTTTATGATAGCTTATACTTCTTATATAAGTATAAATTAAACATAGGCTAACATATCGAATATTTTCTTGGTCTGCACTATTTATTCTATGAATTCTACTACTTAGAAAATAAAACCTAGATGACTTAAGGAACTATTTATGTAGCCACAGTAATGACTTTAGATAACATCATAAACATAAAATACATTTACTTTTCATCAGTATCTAGACATCATATCTAATCTATGTTAATTAACTCTCTCCCTATACTAGAGTACATCGTTGAATGCGAAAGGAAAAATACAGGGAGACATTTATATTCATTTTGCACATTCATTACTCAGAATCTGATCATTCATTTGATTTATAAAGATAATATTCAGAATAGAATTCAGACTTATTAAACACTATACTAGTATCTAATAAGCAAACAATTTCAGATTTGATCAACAGTTCAGAAAAGAAAATAAAACATAACAAGTAAAACATGATAACTTGATAGGGTGGAAAAACACCCAAAGAGGCATGTTCCTCCCAACCTTCTCCAGAAGAAGCAGCCAAATCACTTGCTCCCTTGGACCCCTGAGCCTGTTTACTAAACCACTAGGAACAAGTCTCTGTGTAGAAGCAAGGCACTCAGGTTGTACTTCAGCAATCAATGGAGACTTGCATACACCTCACATATGTACTTTAGCAATCAATAGAGACTTGCATACATATCCAAAACTCTACACTCAGTAGGAATAAGACAGTCTTACTCTGCAACTCAAAACATAGCTTCCCCTCATCAAATCTCTTTTGTGCATACAACAGAACCACAAGGTAAATTTTCTCGTCGGAAAAAGTGTGAGCCTCTACTCAAATATGATGGCTTATAAAAGATGCCTAGGTCTTTTGGTGGTCAATTTTCAATAAATGAGCCATAAGCTCTAGTTCCACATTCCAGGGAACTTGACCACAATTTAAGGGAGTTGTCCCATAACAACTACTAGTTACTGCGTTCATGATGCTGCCACTTGTCCATTGCCTTCTACGCCAGATTCCATTCCTCCTAATGGGTCAGTAAACACTCTTTCAATAGTCTCTTTGGGTGAGTGTCTCCTATTTTAAATTATTAAATAATAATATTATTCATTTACAATCATCCTTGACACTTGGTCAAATATAAAATTTTACAATAAAAGTTAAGGTAATGTTTTTCCACAAACATAAAATGTCTCAAGTGTTGGGTATGTTATAGTTAGGGACCTTAGATTCTTCATGCTCCCAAGTACAACAAGCAATATAATATCAATTTCACTCAAGTTCCAACTTAACATGGGACCTTTGCCTCACGGAAAGCCACGTCAGTTCCAAGAGAGGATTCAAAGTGTCTCGAATTCCTATTTATTATTATCTTTTTTGTCTCTATCCCTAATAATAGTTTTTCTATTCTTGATTATGGCTCATTTTCCTTCCTTCTTGGATTCTCTTTCCTTTTGAAATTCCTTTTCTAATTTAGCTTGATCTTCTATAATGTGATCTTCATTTATAAAATTCCTATCCCTTTTAAACTTGGGGTTTTACTGGATATTCCATATTTATGGTCATTCAATCTTATATTAACATGAAATAACTTGGTTTTATGCCCAACCTCTTTGCTTTTATGAGACAAGTTGTTTCAATTTGTAGTTTTTCTTGTAGTTTTTCCTTTACTAGTGCTAGCATGTCCTCTTGTTTCTCCTCTTTCAAATAAAATTATGAGGTTCAAGGCTCTTTTTATATGCTCATGGTTTAACTATATTATCTTATTCATTTCCTCTTTTATGGATTCAATATCTAATTTACCCTCCAAACTATTTAGGGCCAAATTGTTATTTAGTTTTTTCTTTTAACTTTATAATCTTGAGTTCTTCATATTATGATTTGCTAGGTTATCAACCTCTCCTTCTTGGTTTGATTGTTTCTTTTCTTGGCTTTGGTTTTCTATTTTTTTTTAATTTAATGTCCATTTTCTCCAACTCTATTATTTTAATGTCTATATGTTTCTAAATCTTCTCTTTAAAAGATACAAACTTATTTCCGATAATTACCCTTAACTTTGTTATAAGTTTGACTTCTCTTTCTTCCCTAGTTTATCTAATGACTTATACTCACAAAGAATCGCTAGAGTTACTTTTCTAGGTCTCCCCTTGAGAGTTTATTTTGGTAAACGTGGTGAATTGTTCATATTGGAACAAATAAATAAATAGGACATAAATTATAACCAAGTTTAGGAAAAGGAATTTGTGCACCTAGTTAGGTCAAGATCATTGATTAGGTTTGCAAAGGTATGATGTGAAAATGCTCAATGAGAATGCGTTAGTGAAAATCACCAATGAAAAGGCCCACTCTAAACATATTTGAACTCTAAACATATTTGAAAAAAGTAAAATGATAAATAAAATAAAGAGGAAATAAAATATAACCAAGATTGGGAGAAGAAACTTGTGCACCGGATGAGGTCAAGTTCATGGATTAAGGTTTCAGAGGTATGCTGTGAAAATTCCTCAGTGAAAATGCCCCATGAAAGTGCCTTTGTGGAAATGCCTTATGAAAATGCATCAATGAAAATGTCCTGTGAAGTGCCTTGGTGATATATATATATATATATATATATATATATATATATATATATATATATAAAGGAAACCCAATATGTCTTGAGATATAATGGATAAGTATATAAATACATGTAAAGGATGATAAGTCATGTCCCTCAAAAAAATGTATGGCTATTAGTAACAAAATGATACATATACAATATTGATTGTACACAATACTAATATTATATTCTATATAGTAAATTTATAGGATATTGTTTACTAGTACAACATAAATGATTATACATCATAATATCATGGTAAATAATTTACGTATATTACAAGTCTTCACCCATTTAAAAATGTTTTTCGTTCAAAGCATAGGTTGAAAAACACTTCTTCTAATACATTGATCCATATTCATATGAATTTCTCTTATTTGTTAAGGATGAGGACACAAGGTGATAAGGTGTTCAAAATTTTGAACAATATTGTCACATCAAGAAGGGATCAATTCATCCTAGGCATATTCTTTCTCAAACTCTTTGATGATAAGATTTGGATTTTCTCTAATTCTTTATTGTTAACTTTGAGATGTGTGTATCTTTGGATGCTCTGATATGTAAGTACAAAATTGACTTTGATTAGATGCCTTTTGTTATTGATAAATTGGATGCTTCATTATGCAAATACAACATTCACACTAATTAGGTACCTTTTGATATTGCTACATTGATTCTTGCATGTCATAACTTTTGTGATTGGGTGTTGATATGGCACCTTAATAAGTTGAAAATTCTTAATCTTTTCATTATTGACTTGTGTTGTCACATTAATGGGTAATAATTTCATCTTCATGAGTGTGTCAATGGCTTCATTAATGATTGATAAAATGTCAATAATCAATTGAATCTGTAGATGTTGACTTGTCACTTAATTGTTTTCTGAACTAATTTTCTATAATGTATTCTTTCATTGATAAGGCTTCATTACTGATGACATTAATTTGTAGTTTCAATCAATTTTGTTGAGGTTACTTTATCTGTAGTCTCAAATTCTAAAAATTTCAATGATTCACTCATATCCTTGGATGTCGTTTTTTGTACTTTTGGGATTGATATATCTTTACTTTTTATATTTTTTACTTATGTAAGCAAAATTTGACTATGACTCTTCAAATGATTAATTTCCTTGTCTTTATCTAATACGACCTTGCTAACATTTTTCTTGCCATCCTACTTTCCTTTTGATTCTTGAGCATATTTAATTGCAACATCTTATTGAATCAATGATTGATCTTTTACTTGTAAGTCACAATTTTTTTCTCTAACAGTCGTAGTTCATTTTTGAGCTCTTTGGACTTGTGGACTTGTTGTTATGGTTTGCACTATATGAGATGTACGTCATGTTGAAGGTATTCTTTAGCATCTTTAAGATCTTTAATTTACATTGTAAGGGATTCCATTTTTTTTGTCTTGTCACCTTTTTTTTAGGTTCTAGAATCTTCAACTTCTCCAATTTTAAAATTTTTATTTGTTCAAGCAACCTCTGATTAATGTTCCTTAATCGAGAATTTTTTGCATCATTTTCTGATTATTGTTTTTCGAGAAGTTGATTCTCCTATTCTGATTTATGATTGCACTACTTTGTATCTTTTTACTTATTGATTTGTCCAAGTAATTTTTTATTATGATTTTGTAAGCGAGAAAGTTCTTTGTCTTTCTCTAATAAGACTATTGTCATTTTTTAAAACTTTTTCTAATTCTCTATCATTTTGTTGTTGATTTTGATCTAAATTTGATAAGACATTAAGGTGATCTCTATTTATGTCTTGCGATTTTATTTTCTTTGTTAGATGTTTGAATGATATGTACTTTTTTATCAACCTTTATGGTAAAAGCACCCAGAGATTGAAATCAAGCATTCCCCAAGATTGCATCAATTTCCTTAGTTTGTAAGACATAAAAACCGCTTTTTTGAGAGTATTAGTTGATGTTCAATTGCAATTTTTTAATCTCATATTCATAATCTTTTGTAAGAGCTCTTTTAACTTTCTCTTTTGCAATTTGTCATTTATTTTGCAACTTAGTATCGATATAATCTATGTTAATAGTGAAGTCATTGGAAATGTTTATAGTCTCCTTTTAGATCCTCCCTAACTATGCATGAAAATATTGTTTGGTTCTGGACATACTCAAAATTGAATTGAACCTTAGTTCCATTTTAACCTAATGGAAATTACAACTTACCACTCAAAATGGTACCCTTTCACTTATGGATCGAGTTTTATATCTTCTTTGATAGACCTTAGCTTTTCACTTAATACTTGGTACTTATTTGATTTGTACCCCTTTATTTAAAACGAATATCTCATATTAATGTTAATAATTAAACTGTTTATATCCTTTTAATTGGAAAGCATATCCCCTATAGGTAAAAAAAATTTAGTTTACTTCTATTCCGCTTTTTAGTTATAACTTGTTTCACATTGTTCCCAATATTTTCACTTATTTACTCTTACATAACTTGCTTTTGACTTTATTTCTATGCCAATAAATAATATTTTTCTTGGTATTTTTCTTATTATGAGATAAAGATTTGACCATCAACTAAATGAAACCACTTTGACATCAATTGAAGGGAACCCAATAGGAAAGGATGAATCCATATATTCCTCGAGGAATAAATAATAATAATTTATTATTAACTCATATATGTCTTTGGACACATGTAAATGGTGATAAGTCATATCGAGAAAATGTATGACTATTATTAATTACTATATAATTACTATATAATATTGATTGTACATCATAATAAATATTATATTCTATATAGTAAATATAGAATATTGATTACTAGTACAAGAATGATTATACATCACAATACCATGGTTATATATATCCTAGAATAAGAGGTGAAACTAAGTCTATACTTTTGAAGCACTCTGCTATCTCTCTGCTTAGGGTTTCAATTCTATTAGGGTTTTAAGGAAAGTTGTGGATCCTCCTCCTCCGAACCTGGAGGCAGAGGAGAGGAGTCATCTCCTCGACGAATCCTGCAGGAGGGTGGTCAACACATTTCGCCCCTCATTAGGTAAACCTCAATTCGATTCCAAATTCATAAAACGAACAACTGTCCTGGAATTAAATCTTTATTCTTCGTATTCAAATCACAAGGCCACCGTCCTCTCTAAACGCAGGCTTGTTGGAAATTTCACTAGACTGTGGCCTTCCCCAAGGGCTATATAAATTTGGCTAAACAAGAATTGGAGGCCACTGATCCAAGGCAAAGTTCAGCAAAAATTTTGCAGTAAGGGGTTTTTCGTTTTCCTTTTCGAGAAAGAAGAGGATCGAGACTTAATTTTTAGAAATGGCCCAATATATTTTATGGGTCTAAGAAGGATGTATTTGAATTAGTGGGGTGTTTACTTCGAACCCGAAAAGGATATCCCCTTGGGAGTTCCTATATGGGTCAAATTCCCCCACCTCACTCTTCACTGCTGAAGTGATGAAGATCTAAAAGTTGTCGGGAATTATCGAGGAGGGTACATCAACAAATCTAATCCAAATCCCCTTTTGTTCTCCTACGCAAGAATATGTGTGGAGGTGGATTTGTAAAAGGGGCTTCATTAAGCAATAAACCTAAAAATCGATGGATGGAGCCATCTCCAGTAGTGGATTATATACAAATACCTTTCAAGTGCAAGGTATGCCACGAATACAGACACTTTTCTAGGCATTGTCCAAATAAAAAGAAACAAGAACCAGAGGAGGAGTAGGAAGGAGATTGGAATCAAGTTACAAAAAGGGGTAAAAGAGCAGGGAATAGTTCACAGCAAGAAGCCCCTAAGGAACAAACTCAAGCAAATAGATTTAAAATTCTAAAAAACCCTAGAAATGAGGAGGAATAAGATAAGGAAGAAGCTCAAATAGAATAAGGAAAAAGAGAGGAACCTCAACTAGTTCTTGTTTAGATTGGGAAAGAAGAAAATTACGTTCCAACCTTGCCTTCACAGGCATATGTGGAAGTAAGGTCTGAAGCATCCCTAAACTAAGGAGGCTCAGTCACCAAATATATGTCAAAATCACACCAACAAGAAGAATCCTCAAAGAGAAAGGATGAATAAATTGACCTCCCATCAAAGAAAGGAAGGAATCCAAATAAAGTGCATAGAGAATTAGAAGAAACTTGAGACAGGGTGGCGGGTAAGAAAACTAGTATGGACCAACACTTAAAAATAGCTTCATCAAGAAAGCAAATGCAAGGAGAAATGGAGGAAAAGAAGGAAAGAAAAATACCACAAAGTTAGAGGAAATAATGAAAATTGTCTCCTAGAATTGCAAAGGACTAGGGGGAAGACAAAAAAAAGAAGCAATTAAAAATATGCAAAGAAATGAAAATTCCACTATCTTTCTAATCCGGGAGACAAAAATCGATAAGGAAAATAGTATGAAGCTGATGATTCAAATATGGTCCAAAGGAGAAGGAGTGGTTATTAACTCTCAAGGCGCCTCAGATGGAATCATAACTTGGTGGGACAAAATTCAGTTCAAACTAATCTCTTCACATGAAAATCAAAACAGGTTGATAGTTTAGTTGAACGAATGGGAAAAAAAATTATATGGGTAGTTAATGTGTATGGCCCAAATCAGTCTAGGAAAGAAAAAAAATGGAGGTCTCTGGTTGTAATGCAGGAGGCAAGAATTCATAGATACTGAATAATGGCAGGTATTTTAATGTCACAATATCCCCTGATGAAATAAGAGGAGGCTCGAATGTTAGGGATCACTTTGGGGAACATATGGAAGATCTACAAGAAGAATGGAATCTGATAGACATCAACCCAAAGAGAGGGAAGTATATGTGGAATAATCAGCGAACATGGCTGAGACACATTACTGCAAGGCTAGACAGATTCCTGGTAGGTAACTCATTCTTGAACAAACACCTCATACCTGAGTATAAAATTCTTGCTTATGTTGTCTCTGATCATAAACCAATAGCGCTCTCTTTTCTACGGGTTGAGAATCAAGGACCAATTCCTTTCAGATTTAATTTAGTATGGATGAAGTATGAAGGAATTATGGAAGTCATAAGATCAGTTGTTGGGCATGGCCCTAGTTGACACAATTTTGATGAAGTGCAGTTTTGGCAGTTGCATAGTTTGGACTGCGAAGCTCAGATGGCATAGTTTTGTCAATGGAGCATCCTGAAGTGAGAAGTTAGACATGCGCAGTAAGCAGTGTGACGTCGAAGCACTGCGCAGTTCCAATGCAACAGATATTTTGGATAAAGAATATAAGGGAAGGTCGAGCACGTGGAAGTGACCCATGACTCACAAGAGTTGGGTAACAAACAAAGTGGAAACAGATGAAGGCGACCTATCAGTTGGAGTGGCATAAAATCGTTGGAAGATAAGCCATGGATAGACAATGACGGCAAGGCTAAAGAGGTGGAGAGCGACACACCATGATGTAGTTGGAACTAGATTCGCGGCTGTCAGAAGGTCGTTAGAACTTGGAGTGGTTCAACAAGGAAACTAGAGGCGCATGGAGAAACTGTCGACTACGACAGGTCGGGGTGGCGGGTAACACACCATTTTTAGGGAACAATAGGGTTTCAGCCCACATGAATGTAAAGACCTGACCTGCGGGCATGATCTATAAAGGGGGGCATTTTTTTTAAGGGAAAGGGTTAGATGTTGATTGAGATTATTCTTGAATATTGATCTCTGTTGAGAGACTAAACATTTGTAAAAAGGCTCTGCAGTTGGGTGTATAGAGACCTACCGAAGAGAGAAGAGAGTCTGTAGTTGAGTGCGCAGACTGGAACTATTGTACCCTTCCCATTGATAATATAACAACAATTCCTGTGGACGTAGCTCCCATCCTGGGGGTGAACCGCGTTAAATTATTATGTTATGCGATTGAATATGTTTTTGCATCTATGTATTTACTTTTGATGAGTGGTTAAGTTCTTGCTTGTGAGTAAATGTACCTTCACTTTTGTATGTATTCGCCATAAGGATAAATGATGGGCATAATATGTTAAGTGTTGAGCATGTATGTTGAATGTTAAAGGTGAAAGTATTTCTAAGTAAGATGAAAGCATAACTTGATTGGGTAAACACTTAAGCCAGCGAAGTTTGTATAGTGCAATTCCCTGAAGCGCAGCACCGAAAGTGTGCAGTTACAATGTAGTTCATTGTGTTGCATAAATTTGCAAGGTTTACAGTGTAGGATTCTTGTTGAATGCCTAAGTCTACACCAAGTAAAGTCTTCTGAAGTCGTGTGATTGCCGAAGAGGAATCATAGTCCTCAGTTGTGTTGTCCTGTTGTTAAGCGGTCGTTCTGGCACTCGCAGACCTTGGATGTGCGATAACATAGTGCGAGCCGCGAAGTAGGAGGAGCTTTGCGCAGTCCCCCAATCCACAATGCGAACCTTGTAGCGTGCTACTAATCTATTGAAGCACGCATCAACCGATTGTGGAAACCTGATTCTGCAGCCTCCCCTTAACTTCTCCTCAGGTGAGACCTCAGTCTGCTTGCAAACTGTTGCCGAAAGGGCCGATGAAAAGGGGTTTTGTTGGTTCCTTGAACCACGCAGAACCTAGGTCTATCTTGGATACTTAAAGAACAATATATTTCGAACCAACAAATGGTTGCGTTGCTGCGCTTGAACTGGTTATGAGCACCGAAAATTGGAATCCTGTGAAAACATAAATATGGAACTGGGTGGAGAAGACAGAAAGGGATTTTGTAAGAAAAGAGAATAGGCATCCGCATCTCTCTGACGTAGAGTGGTTGCAGAAATACCTATAGGTGGACATTTACGAAATTTTCTTCGCATCTTTTGGAAACGAGTTGCACGAGTGGTTATCAAGACTCGCAGAGCGAAAGAACTATTTCCAAGAAGGAGTACTTACTGAGTGGACCCCAGAACTCAGTTAGAGACTTAAAGCAGTAGATAGTCCACTCGCGTGAGTAGTCGACTTCTGGCTTGATAGCATACTGCAAGGCTTCATTACAGAGTTCGTTTTGGACACCCTGAAGTCCTACAGCATAGCAGAAGTAGAGTTCTTCAAAGGATTCAGAGGTAAGTATATGAACAACCTGAGTTTATATATCAAAATGATTTTAGCTAAAAAAGGTGTTTTAAGAATACAGTAAGATACATAGTTGTTATGAGTCTGTAATGGCGACAATACTTATAGTGATACAGAAGAATATATTCATATATTAAGAAGTGGTAAAAGATATAAGGTTAGTACAGAAAAGAACAAACATGAACTCCGCATAGAAACTGAGTTCCAAGTTGAGCTTAATAGCGAAACACCTTGCGTAGCTACCTATCAACCTATCACTCCACAAAATCCACTAGTTCAGAACACTGCGCCTCCAATACACAGAATGTTAGTACCAGTAACACCGTAGGAGTGAATACTCAGAACATTTCACGCAGTAACATCCCTAACACCGCACAGAACACTGCACCACCTAGAAGGAGAATGACTAACGATATAAAACTGTCGATATTTAAAGGAACGGGTCTAGAAGAACCTGAGCAACACTGGTTTCTGTGTGAAGCCGTGTGGAACGTCAAGCAAGTCTAGGATGATGCTGTTAAGTAAGCACAAATCATCACTACATTCAAATATAGAGCCTTGAATTGGTTTATGAAGTATTCTGCTGGAAAGAATAGAATGCTAATAGATATCAAGGTTTCCCTCTTAAGAGAATTCAAGAAGCCTAAATTAGAGTCACAATGTATAACAGAACTAAAAGAGATTAAGTAGAAACTGACTGAGTCAGTATGGGAATTTAACCAGAAGTTTAAAACATTGTTAGATCAGGTTAGTTTCGACATTGCACCGCAACAACACCAAGAGTGGTTCATAGCTGCGTTGTTTCCCCACATTAGACTACCACTGATGCAACAGAAGGTTGCTTCACAGGAAGAATCCTTAGAGATCGCGATGAAGCTAGAAGCTTCGCCAATAAGAGAGACCAGCCAAGGCATGGTCCAGATCCAGAACCAGCTAGCAACACTAACGTTACAATTACAAGACATCAAGAAGGGGAAAGAGACCAGAGAAGAAGTCTAGTGTACAAGATGCAAGGTAGAAGAGCACTCGAAGGAACGTTGCCCTATGTTTCAAGAGTACCTCGACAGTGGAGAACTGAATCACTAGCAAGGGTCATGGTGTGAAATTTTTTGAACTAGAGGACACCATCCTAGAGATTGTTACTTAATCTATAAATATGTGCGAACACCCAAGAATTTGTATTGCAATTTCTGTAAATAAGTTGGCCATGATGATTCCAACTTGTGATGCACCTGCAACAATTAATTAACAAGAATATGCGGAATAGCAGAAATGACAGAACTCAGAATCACTTTTATATTGATCACAGGCCACTTCGAGGGGGCAACCTCCTTTGAGCAAGCTCAATACAATTAACTTCACAGTGCCTTCATAGGTCTCAACACACACTTATATACTAATTCTAGGCACCAATACTATGGGTCAAAAACATGGGCCGTTACAAACTATGGATCGACAATACTACGGGCGACTTACAAAGCATATGCGCCAACAACAATAACACAAACTATTGATCAACAAATACTACGGGACGACTTACAAAGCATATGCATCCAACAACAACATACTAACAAAGTAAAGACATGGGTTCCTAACATCCCCTCCCCCTTAAAAAAAGATTTGTCCTCAAAGCTTGAGATGTGGAAATTGTTGTTAAATCTGAAGGAGTGGTTCCCATGTAGCATCCTCTGGTTGCATGCCGTGCCACTGAATTAAGACCTCTGTGATAGAGCGAGAGTGAAGCTGACGCGTGCGCCGATTGAGGATGGCCTCTGGCTCCAAAAGGATGGATCCTTCATTATCCAGTTCGAGTAAAACCGTTTGTCCACTGATGTTGGTGCCAAGAACTTTCTTCAGACAAGAGACATGAAAGACTGGATGAATGTGGGAAGAAGGAGGAAGTTCCAATTTATAAGCAACGGACCCAATCTTCTGAAGAATCCGATATGGTCCATAGAACTTTGGAGCGAGCTTATGACGCCCTTTGAGTTTCAAGGATGATTGTTTGTATGGCTGGAGATGAAGAAAAACCATATCGCCGACTTGAAAAGTGCGCTCAGAACGGTGCTGATCAGCTTGTTGCTTCATGCGATTTCTTGCCATGTGAAGATTTCCCACAAAATGCAAAGAATCTGATCGCGGTTTCGAAGGACCGTGTCAACTTCCTGAACTGGTGAACTGGTGGGGGTGTATGGAAGAAGAGCTGGAGGTGCCTGACCATAGACTGCTTCATATGGGGTTATTTTAGAGGCAGTGTGGTAAGAGGTATTGTACCACCATTCAGCGAGAGGGAGCCATTTTTCCCACTGATGTTGTTGTTCCGAGGTGAAGCAACGAAGATAAGTTTCCAAGCATTTATTGACAATTTCAGTTTGACCATCTGTTTGTGGGTGATACCCTGAACTCATCTTTAGTTTGGTGCCAGTGTGGCGAAATAGTTCTGTCCAAAAATGACTGGTGAAAGTCGCATCATGATCCGAGACAATGGAAGAAGGGATGCCATGAAGATGAAAGATCTGGTCCAGAAAAATTTGAGCGACGGAGGAGGCTGTATAGGGATGGCTGAGAGCACAAAAATGACTATATTTGGAGAGGTGATCAACCACAACGAGAATCACTGTCTTCTCGCCAGATTTAGGGAGC
This sequence comes from Larix kaempferi, assembly GCA_027924585.1. Taxonomy (NCBI): domain Eukaryota; kingdom Viridiplantae; phylum Streptophyta; class Pinopsida; order Pinales; family Pinaceae; genus Larix; species Larix kaempferi. The sequence goes on from BSBM01000639.1 coordinate 2,954,686, forward strand.
CCTTCAATGAAATCCATAGAAATATCTGTCCAAATTCGTGTAGGTATGGGAAAGGGTTCAAGCAATCCTAGAAGGAGTGTTGTTTCACCCTTATTGCGCTAGCAGGTATCACATTCGGCCACCATTTGTTGAATTGTCCTTTTCATGCCCTGCCAAAAGAAGTTACGTCGTGCTTGTTCATACGTTTTGAGGAACCCAGAGTGCCCTGTCGATGGAGAAGCATGGAGTTCATAGAAGACAGCCTGTTGAAGATCTGTGCTCTGGGGAAGCACCAGACGACCCTTGTATCGCAGAGAAGCACCATCCCAAGAGTAATGTGGTATAGCAAAAGGGTTGTTGGTCAAGCGTTGGATGATTTGAGATAAGGAGGATTCATTGACATAACCCTGTTGAATAGATTGCAACCAATTTGGAACAGGCATAGAAATAGCTGAAAGAGAAACTTGGGCATCAAATGTGTGAGAAAGAGCATCTGCCACAATATAGTCTTTACCCTTCTTGTAAGTGATCTCATAGTCATAACCCATGAGTTTGCTAACCTATTTCTGTTGTGCCGGGGAGGAGACATGCTGGTCCAAGAAATATTTTAGACTCTGGTGATCAGTCTTGATGTAGAAATGATTCCCTAAGAGGTATGGGCGCCACTTCTGTACTGCATGCAAAATAGCCATCATTTCCTTCTCATAGGTAGAGGCAGCTAAATTCTTACCTGAAAGGACTTTGCTGGTGAACGCAATGGGGTGTTCATCTTGACGGAGAACAACACCAAGTCCATTGCCGCAAGCATCACTCTCAATAGTGAAGGGCTTGGAAAAATCGGGCATAGCTAGCACAGGTGTAGTACACATAGCTTGTTTTAGTTTGTCAAATGCACACTGAGTAGCAGGTGTCCATGTGAAGGCATCCTTTTTCAATAGAGCAGTTAATGGAGCTGCAATCTTCCCATAATCCTTGACAAACTTGCGCTAGTATCCAGTCAACCCCAAAAAACCACGAAGGCTCTTGAATGTCTGAGGATGAGGCCAATTGTTCATAGCATCGATTTTGGAAGGATCCACACGAACCCCTTGTGCTGACATAATGTGGCCGAGATACTCAACTTCCTTCTGTCCAAAAAAACATTTAGACTGATTGGCATGGAGATGATGGTCAGAGAAAAGTTGCACGACAAGATCTAAATGCTGGAGATGTTCATCCCATGTTTTACTGTAGATGAGGATATCATCGAAGAATACCAGAATGAATTTCCGCAAGTAGGGTCGAAATATTTTATTCATTAAGGCCTGGAATGTGGAAGGATCATTAGTGAGGCCAAAGGGCATGACCAAAAACTCATAATGGCCATCATGTGTGCAGAAAGCTATTTTAGGGATATCATCCTCATGAACCCAAATTTGATGATACCCAGAATGAAGATCCAACTTGGAGAAAAAGTGAGCCCCATGAAGCTCATCAAGAAGCTCATCAACAATAGGAATTGGAAACTTATCCTTGATGGTAAGGTGATTAAGTGCTCGGAAGTCAATGCAGAGGCGCCATGACCCATCTTTTTTGCAGACAAGAATAACTGGAGAAGAAAAGGAACTAGTGCTTGGGCGAATAATACCTTGCTTCAATAAGTCCCGAACGACCATTTCAATCTCCGTTTTTTGGTTGAAATGGGTAGCGATAGGGCCTGATGTTGGGAGGAACGCTGCTAGGAAGGAGCTGAATACGATGGTCTTCTGGCCTGGAAGGTGGCAATCCCACTGGTTCAGCAAAGACACCTGTATATCGATCCAGAATTTGTTGTAGATCCAAAGGAGTAGTGGAGACCGTTGATGGTTGCATCTGGATGGAATGGATCTGAGCGATGACACCATGTGAATTGTTCTTGAGGATTTTTTCCATGCGATGTGAACTGATGATGCTGAGAGAACCTGGTTGTAATCCTTTCAATGTGTGTTTTTGTCCATTGAGGGAAAATTGCATCCAAAGTTCAGCAAAATCCCATAAGATAGGGCCAAGTGTGCATAGCCATTGAGCGCCCAAAACCACATCACATCCGCCTAAGGGAAAGGCAAACATGTCAAAGCGCAAGGTATAATCTCCCATAGAGATACGCACATTTCGACACTTCCCTTTGCAAGGTAAGGTGCCCCCATTGTCAACCATGACTAGAAAGTTGGAGCAAGGATGGATAAAACAATCAGCTTGTTTGGCAATCCGAGGGTCAATGAAATTATGAGTGCTACCAAAATCAATGAGTATTGTAAGAGGAAGCTTCTTGAAGTAACCCCTGACCCGCATTGTTTAGGGAGTGGTGATTCCAGCTAAGGCATGGAGAGATATCTCTGGTTGGTCATCTTGATACGGAGGGTCAATAGGCGGTTCCTGAATGTCGATCGGAGCATCCAATGTTTCTGGATCTTCCTCACCAATTTCAGAGGCAGGCGGAGACTCCACATCCAATAGATAGAGCTTTTGCTTAACACATCTATGTCCCCAAGTGAATTTCTCATCACAATTATAGCAAAGCCCCTTTTCTCTGCGTGCTTGCATCTCTGTTTCAAACAAACGCTTGATGGGAGTCGGACGAGGAGCCTGCGGTATAGGTGGTCGCTGAGAACCCATATTTCGGAAGGGAACAAAAGTGGGCTTGGAGCATTGTTGGGCTGCAATCTTGTCTTCTGCCAACTTAGCCAACCCTAGTGCTTCCATCATTGTGTTGGGACATAACATTTTGACCTCAGAGCCGATGGCATCCTTTAGACCACTAATAAAACAACTCCGGTAAAAGTCATCAGACAATCCTTCGGTGTGGTTGGCTAGATTCTCAAATTCGGTTTGATACTCTCTCACAATGCCAGTTTGGCGAAGTTTAGTGAGGGCTCCTGTGAAGTCATCAAAAGTGCTAGGACCAAATCGTTGCAAAAGGAGCTAGCAAAAGTCTGTCCATTTGGGCTCTGGATGAGCCTTGATGTACCAACGGTACCATTGAAGAGCTTCCTATTCCAAATGAAAGGATGCCAACAGAACTTTGTTGACATCAAAAGTATTATGCAGACTGAAATACTGTTCTGCACGATAGATCCATCCAGTTGGATCGATACCATTGAAGCGAGGAAAATCAAGCTTCGGACCACGGAAATTGCTGGAAGAAGAGAACCCATTATCTTCTAAAGACTCAGACTGCCATTTGTTGTTCATAGCTGAATGTTCAAGATGGAGACCGAGAAATTTTTCATCCAGATCCTGGAGTTTGGCTTGGATGGCTGCAAGAGTGCGTCCTCCATGGTTTTTGCTCCTACACGGGTGACAACCATAACCAGGATTTTTTTTTTTTTTTCGGTTGACTAGGTAGGAAAACAAAAACAGAAACTACTTCAGTAAAGGAAAATATGGACTTGGGAAAAAATCAGAAGGGTAATTGGGGTTTGACTAGGTTTTGGACACTATTGGATAGACAGGGAAGCAAAAATGAGGATTTCAGAAGCGGGGTGAAAGAATGGGAAAATTTGGCAGAGGGGAACAAGGGAGCAGAATTCAGAAAGGAACTCTGTGGTAAAATTTGAAGGTGATTGGGTGAAATCTGAGGAAGTTATGGCAAGCCCTAAAAATAGACAAATTTGGGATTTCAGGCTTTGGGAAGGGGAATTGGGGATAGGGTCCTCAGGACTGAAATATGCAGAATGGGATGACAGGGGTTCCCCAAAAAATTTCAAAGGAAATAGAGTGAAAATAAGGGAGATATGGAGAAAAAACTGAATTTTCTACTTTTTTTTTTCCAGACTGGAGCGGCTACGGCTCAAAAGGGATCTGGAACAGCGCCGAATGGATTGAAAATGGCTGAATCTGGAACAGCTTGCAAAATGGATTTGAAACAGCGCAGCAGTGATCGACAATAGTTCAGCTGAAAGTAGATATGGACCCCAGGTATGTGCGGCTTCCTAACAGTTCAGGGGTTTCACTCGGCCACCAATGCTACCTGGCGGCTTGCGTATTGGGGCAGTACCCCTCACTCCACGGCTCAAGTAAAACTGATAACCGCTTTGCCACAAACGACAGCTCTTGGTTTACCTCACGGGTGGGAACTAGTCAATCAGGTAGGGGTCATTGCCCTTTTCGCTGGCAGGTCCTCTCAATGGGCCAGCTACTTCAAGGTTCCTGTGGTACTCCTCACAATGAGTTTTAGGGCTTATTCCCAAGTACTTCCCACATTTAAGCGGATAGGGATGATTCCCAAATACGAACCTGCAATAGATGTGAAAAAAATTTGGCAGGAATTTCACCCAACAAGCCCAAGAAAGTGCTCTGATACCAGATGTGATGCACCTGCAACAATTAATTAACAAGAATATGTGGAATAGCAGAAATGACAGAACTCAGAATCACTTTTATATTGATCACAGGCCACTTCGAGGGGGCAACCTCCTTTGAGCAAGCTCAATACAATTAACTTCACGGTGCCTTCATAGGTCTCAACACACACTTATATACTAATTCTAGGCGCCAATACTATGGGTCAAAAACATGGGTCGTTACAAACTATGGATCAACAATACTACGGGCGACTTACAAAGCATATGCGCCAACAACAATAACACAAACTATTGATCAACAAATACTACGGGACGACTTACAAAGCATATGCGTCCAACAACAACATACTAACAAAGTAAAGACATGGGTTCCTAACACAACTGTAGAGCATATGAACTAATGATAGAAAGGAAGCATGATGTTTATAGAGTTCAAGAAGAAACACTGCAGCATAATGATAATGTGCAATATGACCAGGGGGCATATAGAGGCTGTGCTGGATTCCAAGGAAGAGGAAGAAACACTGGCCCGGGACAAGGGAGAGATTCAAATGACCAGCACCTATGACACCAAGAATCGCGTTGCAAAGTGAAACAATGCATATGAAGTATATGCCAGCAGCATATGACAAAACATGTAACGCAACAGAAATGGGAATTTATGTTGTGCAGTTCCTACGGAGTTGTATGAAGTTACTAAAAAAAGAATATGCTTTGGTGGAATTGCAGAACTTACTCGACCAATATGAACCACGCAGTAGCACAAATACTGATCATAGCGCAGTTCACCACATCAAAAGTCATAAGAGAACAGGTCGAGAAATGAGGCTAAGTGCATAGATTGGAGAATATGAGATGGATGAGATCATCCTTGATCTGGGATCAGAAGTGAATGTCTTGACTAAACAGACATGGGAACAGATGGGGAAACCAAGGTTATCATGGTCACCCATACATCTACAATTAGCCAATCAGCAGAAGGTCATACCCTTTGGAAGGCTAGCGAATGTTCTAGTGGACATCGATGGAGTAAGCAATTCAGCAGAGTTCAAGATTATTGAGATCATCGACGACAGTAACCCATATCCAGTATTACTAGGGATAGACTGGGCGATGGATAACTTCATGATCATCGACTTGAAGAAAAAACATATGATATTTGAAGGGGCGGATATCAGGGTCATCGTTCCCTTGGACCCTTTACAAGGACTGAGATACACTGAGCCAATTAGAAAAGAATGTAGATCTCATGATGTAGATCGCATCTATAAGATGACAACAAACCACGCCGAATACATCAATCCTACGGCTGATGGAATGTTGAGTTGGCACTACGACAGTTCTTGCGTATCAGACTCCGACGCAGGATTGGAGAATTGGCAAAGCAGGATGCATGAAGTGTCTGCATGAAGATGCCCGTAGATCACCAAATCACTACGTTGGATTGGAACAGAGTTAAGTCCAATCCCCACTATTGATGGTTCAACTAACGTCTATACATTTTTGCAAGAGTATACTGTATCAATTTTATCTGAACATCGGATACCAGCATTGGATATAGCACTGCGTGTTACACCTGCCATATGGTGGGCCGCGCATAAGGACACTCTGAACACATGGGAACAGTGCAGGCACATGATGCAAATCTGATTTGCATAGAAAGCTGGGATGACCATGGTAAAGTATAATGGACAGATAGATCCAATGGATCACATAGAGATCTGTTCAAAATCATGGGAAAACAGGCCATAGACAGAATGCATTCATCTCTTTGTGCACACACTAGATCAGATCCCAAAGAATTGGTACACAGACATAGAACTTCATAGAGAAACGATAGATTAGTCTATCATGACTGCGAATTTCCAGAGAACTTTCAGTTTTGAAGATGACTGTCCGAGCATAAATGAAGCTCTGCAAATTATCAAAGAAAGGATATTCAGAGATGAATTCCCAAGTACAAATGAAGCATTAGAGGTCATCAAAGAAAATATATTTGAAGACGTAAAGGTACCTGTGAACCTACAGCCAGAATGGGCAAGAATGATAGAATATGCCCTTGAATATTATAACCTCGTTGAAGATGAAGAAGTTGCAAAGGAGAGTGATGAGGAGGATCCATGCAATATCAATATACCTGAGTCAGAGGGAGCGTGCGATGTAGAGGGACCTCCATTAGAAATTCCAAATATGAGAGGCCCTATCAAGACATGAAAATTCAACATTGGCACAAGTGAAGAGCCAAAGTTTGCATCTATTGGAGATTACTAGGATGATGAAACGGTCGCACAGATCACAGACGTCCTACATGAGTAAAGGATTTGTTTCCAATGAAGTTCGCCGAAATGAAAGGTATTTTGGGTGACTTGGGAGTCATGAAGATACCTCTCAAGCCAAGCGTGAAGCCTATCAAAAAGAGGTCTTATAGACTGAATCCCAGATATAAAGAAAGAGTTAAGGCAGAGCTCGACAAGATGCTTGATGCAGGGATCATTGAGCCAGTCGAAGAATCAGAGTGGATAAGACATATGGTTATCCAGGACAAGAATACAAAAGGAGAAATAAGAATCTGTGTAGATCTGAGGAAGCTGAATGATGCTTCACTACATGACCCATTTCCTACTCCATTTACAGATGAAGTATTAGATAATGTTGTAGGAAATCAGGCCTACTCATTCACTGATGGATTTTCTAGATACCATCAGATCAGGATTGATGAAGCAGACAGATATAAGACCACATTTGCTACTGAATGGGGATCATATCAGTATACAGTCATTCCATTTGGGTTGAAGAATGCACCTGCAATATTTTCCAGAGTTGTTGTGGTTGCATTCAAGGACTTTATCCATAATTTCTTAGAATTCTATTTTGATGATTGGACTGTCTTTGGTTTACTGAAGAACCATTACGAAAATCTCAGAATGATGTTAGCTAAGTGTATACAACATCAAATCTCTTTGAATTTAAAGAAATGTATTTTCTGTGTACCCTATGGAATTCTACTAAGACACATTGTGTGCAAGCAAGGCATGATGGTTGATCCTATGAGGATCGCAGTCATTGTGAATTTACCAGCACCGAATTCAGTAAAGCAGCTTCTCACGACACTGGGACATACAGGATATTATAGAAAGTTCATCAAGGGTTATGCGCAGATAACCATGCCAATGGAGAAACTTCTGAAGAAAGAAGCGCAGTTCATATGGAATGCAGACTACGAGAAAGGATTAGATACACTAAAAGAGAAAATGGTAACTCCTATTCTAGTTTTTCCAGATTGGAATAAGCCATTTCATGTACATGTTGACGCTTCATCTATAGCATTGGGCATTATGCTCGCTCAACCAGGTGAAGGGGTAATTGATCACCTCATTGTGTTTTCAAGAAAAAGCTTTCTTCAGCCGAAAATAACTACACAACTACAGAAAGAGATGGTTTAGCTATGGTTTACGCATTGTAGAAATTCAGACACTATTTGTTGGGTGCGCGCCTCTCCATGTGCACTGACCATTCAACTTTGAAGTACTTGGTCAATAAGCCAATGTTAGGGGGGATAATATGAAGATGGTTACTACTCTTTCAAGAGTATGACTTTGAAATCATTGTTAAACCAGGAAGATTGAACCTAGGACCTGACCATCTGTCAAGGATTGAGTCAGGTGAAGAACCCACTAATCTTGAAGACAATCTTCCTGACACATAATTATTTGCCATACATATCGCAGACGATTATTACAAAGACATTGTTGAATTCTTGACTACAGGATTGGCACCCACAGAGTTTACTACACAGCAGAATAAGTAGCTCATAGTCAGAGCAGAAGACTTCACTATCATCGTCGAATAGCTATACAAGTTGGGACTAGATGAAGTGCTGCACATATGCGTGTTAGAGCATGAGAAGCCATTTATATTGGTTGAGGCGCATTCAGGTGTGTCTGGAGGTCACTACGCAGGAAGAGCTACTGCGCAGAAGATATTAAGAGCAAGGCTATGGTGACCTACCCTCCACAAAGATTCAAAAGAGCATTGCCAGAGTTGCGATGTGTGCCAAAGGACTGGAAAGCCATCGCGAAGAGATGAAATGCCATTAAGACCGCAACTGACCTTACAAGAATTTGACAAATGGAAAATTGATTTCGTGGGACCTATTAACCCATCGGGAAAGAGAAATGGTGCAAGATACATTATCACCGTGACTAATGATCTCACCAGATGGGAAGAAGCTAAACTAGTGAAGGACTGTAGTGTAGCTAATTCCATGCAGTTCATTTTTGAGAATATCCTTACTAGATTTGGATGCCCAAAAATATTAATGATTGATCAAGGAACCCACTTCCTGAACAGAACCATTGAATCCCTTACTAAAGAGTTCCACATCTACCATCAAAGGATTACACCATACCACCCACAAGCTAATGGAACTGTTGAATCATTTAACAAAGTGTTGGAAAATGCGCTGACCAAAGTATGTAACACAAATAGAGACAATTGGGATCTGCGCATACCAGTTGTACTATCGGCATATAGGACAACTTGCAAGAAACTGATAGGCCATACACCTTTTATATTGGCCTATGGACAGGAAGTTGTGATGCCCATGGAGTACATTGTACCAAGCTTAATAATTGTTTCATTTATAGACATGGCAGATGGAGAGACATTGCACAATAAAGGCTTCTACACTTGGTTGGACTGGAAGAAGATCGCTTCATCGTAGGCTTTCACCAGCAAGTGCAGAAGGACAGAGAAAAAACATGGCATGATAGCCATATCAACTACAAATTCTTCCAGGTAGGAGACCTTATCCTACTGTATGATAGTAAGTTCATGAAATTTCCTGGAAAATTTAAAATGCATTGGCTTGGGCCATATATTGTTATGCATGTTACTAACAGTGGTGCATCTCAATTAGCCACATTTGTCGGAGACAACTTACCAAGTCTAGTTAATGGAAGTAGACTAAAACCCTACAAGGATAGTCCTACTTCGCAGAGCCTTTAGTGATCAGAAAAGAAGGAAATTTATAAGTGTCAAGTATAGTTGAAATTGGGCATTATAAATGGAATAGAGTCTGTACACAGTTTTGGTTCGATACGCGAAGTCCAATGGAACCGCGCAGCACAAATAGAGAAGTGAAGCTGCGCAGAAGAAAACAAAGAAAAAAAAGGGGGAGAAAAATGAAGACAAGCAGAAGCGCGCAGTTGCAAAGTTCAAAATGTAGTCGCACATATCCAATGAAACAGGACAATTGTGAGGACCATAAGCTACGACGCGAAGCATGAGTTGAAATCACAGCTACAAAGTTAAAAATGAAGAAGCACATGTGCGCAGAAGAATCTTGTGTCAGAACCGCCAACGCATCACGACAGAAAATATAACCACTACAGTTGTCAGTCGGTTAGTTAACCGTGATCCAAAATGTCGGCACCCACAAAATCCCACATTAAAAGAAAATCTTGTCTGCTCGAGCATCATAAATAAGGAAATGATCGAGATCTCAGTGAGATACGGCTAACAAACTTGGCAGTTAATGCCTGATTTAACTATCATACAGCCTGGTAGTACCGTTAGACCTCATAAATTAAACAAAGTTTATCTGAAGGGACATAATAAATAGCGGAAAACATTGAGATCTCAGCAAGATCTGACCTAGTGGGCATGGCACTTAATACCTAATCTAGGCATTCCAAACACATTCAATGCCAGAAAAGACCAAGATTCGTCCGATATTTCGCAAACGGTTATAACATTTAATGTCCAAGCTGTCCATCAAGAGCACATCGTCGGGGTAAAAAGTCTATAAATGGTAAACAACTGTTACTTATGCGTTTTACCACGAGATTTGAATTTTTACCTACTGTGAAAATCATAAGCGCTTACCAGTTGAAATCAATAGTGCTCGCTAGTATATGTCTGCAGAACCGACTTTAGAAGAGATCTTAGGGACCTTCAACCATTTTGGTCTTACAGAAGTCATGAAGTCACCAGCAAAGCAAGCCACACCAGACTGGAGAGGTTTGTCCAAGATTCCGTTGCGGAATTAATTGCAATAGTAGAAGAAAGACAAACATCTGGCCACAGGGCAAGAAAAAACCAAGACCACAGGCACCAAGACGCCATCAGCTCCACAAGTAAACTCGCTGACCCTTATATGGCTCGTTCCGGAATATGTTATCCTGAGAAGAAGCGATGCCCCAGAAAGGCACCTTGAAAAGAATGCACAGTACAGTATCCCGCTACCGCCAATGTCAAAACATGTGTGGGTCAAAGAAAATTTGCTCGGTAAGATCCCTAGCGATAAATTTGTAGATTATGATTTGTTGAATCAAGATAAGTTTCCACAGTTCCAACTAGACAAATATATGTACCAAAAAAATGATGAGGTTGCAAAGCAAATAAGGGTTTCTCCCATGGACTGGGCTGAGCCACTGTCCGAGTCCAGTTTTCTCAACTTGCTACAAATTCCACACTTTGAGCGGAGCAATGAACTCAGCGCCGTGGTGCGCACTCTGCTCTCATGCACGCACCAGGGGTACATATGGTTGGACCATAAGGTAAAATCACTGTTGACCTTATAACCAGGATTACAGGGTTAAGCAAAAGGGGTGATGAAACCTTGACAGAATTCGTCAAGAAGAAAGATGATAAAGAATTGGCCGCGAAAGTAAAGGCCGAATTTGACCTAACAAAAGGATGCAGAGGGTTTGAAACTGATTCAATTAAAAACAAACCTCTTCGGTTCACAGCTCAACTGATGGCAGGAAGACTTTTAAGGAATTCTAGACCAAAAGAAGTTTCAGCTTCCGTAGTATCCTTAGCTGCAAAAGCTAAGGATGGTCATCACTATAACTGGGTGAACTATCTATTGAATGAGTTTTTAGAGGATGTCCAAGAGACTCAGCACAAGGGCTCACCATTCCACTTCAGTTGGTTGCTAGTACTCATTGCTTTCGTGGGGTGGAAGGAACCTCAATATCAGAATGGCCTGCCAGTAGCACCAGATGATTATCATGGGGTGTGATATGTGAACATGTGGGCCTCCACAATTCCAGAAAAAGAAAAGCTAAGCAACCTGCTGTTGTTGACTTACTTTGAAAAATTATGCGCAGACATTGAGAAGGCTCCGCGAATCACAAAGGAGGTGACGACCCGATATAATGCAAAGATGATTTTCAAGGCTTGGATACACTTCATATACATACAACCCCGCCTCATATAGGAAACATGGTATGAAGGACAGTATCAGCTCAATGCGCAGATGATTGACCTGATGCTAGATGACTGGCAGGTGGAATGGAAAGTTGATGCGTCATTGCCACTCATCACCACATCTGAGGAGACCGAAGATGAGGACCAAACAGACAAAAATCTAGAGGTCACAAGTACACCAAACCCAAGACCTGACCAAGTAGCAGGCGAGAAGAGAAAAGAACCCGATACAGAATTACCAGAGAAGCCGTAGAAAAAGAAAACAAAAGCTACTAGAAGACCGTTGGATGCGCAGTTGCATGATGACGATTATAAGTGCATCGCAACAAGGGTATCAGCATAATTAGAAGATGTAATGGGACTGAAAAACAACAAGGTAGAAACAACGCATGATAAAGGAAGTAGTTCAACTGTCTGTGCGAAGCTGCTCGAATTTGAAGAGGAGTCGAAAATAGAGGAAGTTGTCCTAAAGATCGGTGCTGCTATTGATAGCCTGAAAGACGCAATGGAAGGGCTGGATGTTTCCCATACAAATAAAATTGCGGAGTTGGAAGCTTCCCATCAAGCAAAAATTGTGAAGCTAGCAGCTCAACAACCAGCAGATACAACGCAGCAGGAAGAATAAGCAAGAGTAGAGGCACTGAAGGCCTCTACACAAAGCATCTATGCAGAAGTGGCAAGATGCCAAAACCTGCTAAATGAAGTTTCTAATATTTGGGCCATGTTACAAGAAGAACCAGAATTTCAAAGTATCCAGGGTGAAGTGCAGTGGAAGCAATAGGATCTGGATTATGTTAATGTTGCTATGAAGGACTTGCCTGCACGGAAAAAGATGCAGAACATCACAAAAAGAAAGGAACTTTAGAAAGAGCTGAAAGCTTTAAGGGAAAAGGAAGTCGAAGCCTCCTCAAGACTGCAGCCACTGCAGGAAGAAGCATAAACCTTGACCGAGGAAATTGAGATTAAGCTACAAGATGTTCGGGAAATGGAGAATAATGTCAAGGAGCAACGTTTGGAACCGGCTTCAAAGGAAATGCTCGATATAGTAAAAGGATGTGAGCAAGAGACCAAATACATAGTTGCGAAGCTAGCACAACTATTCAATAGTTCACTGCGCGATCAGGTACCTCAAGGAATGAGCAAATGGAACAACCAGGTGGAAGTGGCTTAGGGACAAGCCACATGTAAGTGTTAGGGGCTATTGGGCATGGCCCAAGTTGACACAATTTTGATGAAGTACAGTTTTGGCAGTTGCGCAACTCAGACTATGAAGCTCAGATGGCACAGTTTTTTCAATGGAGTTTCCCGAAGTGCAAAGTCAGACATGCACAACAAGCAGTGCAAAGTCAAAGCACTACGTAGTTTTGTTGATCCGCAGTGCCAGCGCAATAAATATTTTGGATAAATAATATAAGGGAAGCTTGAGCAGGTGGAAGCGACCCATGACTCACTAGAGTTGGGTAAGGAGCAGAGTGGAAACAGATGAAGGCAACCTTTCAATTGGAGTGGTGGAAAACCGTTGGAAGATAAGCCACGAGTAGACAGTGACGACAAGGGGCGGAGAGCGACACATCATGATGCAGTTGGAACCGGAACCATGGCTGTCAAAAGGCTGTTAGAGCCCAGAGTGGTCCAACAAGGCAACCAGAGGCGCATGGAGCAGTTTTCGACTACAATAGGTTGGGGTGGCGGGTAACCACACCAGTTTTGGGGAACCTTAGGGTTTCAACCCAAATGAATGTAAAGACATGACCTAGGGGCATGATCTATAAAGGGGCATATTTTTGTAAGGGAAAGGGTTAGATGTTGATTGAGATTATTGTTGAATATTGATCTCTATTGAGACACTGGACATTTGTAAAAAGGCTCTGTAGCTGCATGCGCAGAGACCTAACAAAGAGAGAAGAGAGTCTGCAGCTGAGTGCACAAACTGGAACTGTTGTACCCTTCCCATTGATAATATAACAACAGTTCCTGTGGACATAGCTCCCATCCTGGGGGTGAACCACGTTAAATTATTGTGTTATGCGATTGAATATGATTTTGCATCTATGTATTTACTTTTGATGAGTGGTTAAGTTCTTGCTTGTGAGTAGATGTACCTTCACTTTTGTATGTATTCGCCATAAGGATAAATGATGGGAATAATATGTTAAGTGCTGAGCATGTATGTTGAATGCTAAAGGTGCAAGTATTTCTAAGTAAGATGAAAGCATAACTTGATTGGGCAAACACTTAAGACAACAAAGTCTATATAGTGCTGTTGACACCCAAAAAGTGCTCACTAGCTCATTTCCCTATTCATATAACCCATTTGTCCACTTTTCCACCATCTGAGCCTCTGAAACCAACAAAAGGTCACCAAAAGACCTTAGTACACCCCTTTTTCCCACTCAAAAAGATTATTTTTCCTAAAAAGCATAAAAAACCCTCAAAAAGGGTCCAAATTCCCAAAAAATATTAAAAAGGGAATAAAAATATTAATTTTATTCAGAAAAGGAAAAAGGAGGGAAAAGTACCTAAACCATGTTGGTCAATACCATTGCTTTCCACAAAACCACAAAAGGTATTCCCCACCACCAAAACCTATAAAAAGGTGGTAGGGGCTCCTCATTTCAGATCCATCCATTATCTCATCCTCATGCTTCCAAAATCTCCCTTGAGTATTTTGGCCATTGTAAGCAACCTTGGAGAAGGAGACCTCTTGGAGCTTGGAGCTACTCATCTTGGGAGTTGCTCTACATCAACCTTCACCATTGGAGGTAATACTATTGCAAGCATTAGCTTGCCCCATTTTCAATACAAATTTATTCTTTCATATTTTCTTGTTCTTGTTTTTAAAATATTTCCATTATTTGCTTATATTCTTGCATAGATCCATGATTAGTTTTGTTTAGATTAGTTTCTTTTTTAATTCTATTGAAACTACTGCTAATAGTTAGCAGGTTCCCATTGCACTAAGCTTGGTTGCAAAACCAAGCCAACAGGTTTTTGGCAACTCCGCTGGGTTTGAACAATAGATCTCTAGTTTTTCCTTTAATCTTAGTTTTTTATTAGTTTTTAACCTTTAGATCCATAGATCTGCCATCCTAGACAGCAGATCCATTTCTACTCTAGGTTTTGGCCCCATCTATTGCCATTAACAGCCCGGAATTCTCAATTTTTGGGTACGTTTTTCTGCTTCCGTGCACGGCTTTCGCCTCGCGGTTTTTAGCCTGACAGTCGCGCGGCTCATCGCGGCTTTTGGGCTTTATTCCGCGCGGTTCCCAGCGGCTTCGCGACCTGTTTACGCGCTTCACATCGCGGCTTCGCGGTCATTTACCACGCTGCACATCGCGACTGCGCAGCTCTTTTCCGTGCGGTTCCCCGCGGCTTCTCGATCAAAACCCGCGCTGCCCATCGCGACTGTGCGACAGAAACCCGCGCGGTCCATCAAGGCTTTTCTGTCAGAACCCGCGATGCTAATTTTTTCATTCAACCAAACCGTTTAAAAAATTAATTTCTTACTATATTTTCTTCCCACATAGCACATTTTCCAGTATTAGAAATCCTGCATATTTTACAGCCATAGAAAAATTTTACTATTTACAATGCATGTGAAAACGTCTTTTTAAATATTTTCAGAAATTGAAAGGAAGATCTATTTTGCATTTTATCTAGATTTAAATTTTTTGTTGTTTGCTTCTTTAATTTTTGCCCATAGCAATTGTTGAAAAAGAAATCCATTTATTTCTTTAAGAAGTAATAATATTTGCTTTCATATTTCAAGAAATCCTTTGTTTTTTGAATAAGTCTTTGAAAAGCATTTAATTTCCATTTATTGAAAAAAGTCATAAATATTTGCTTTTTTATTTTCAAAAGATCCTTTGTTTTTTGAAAATTTCCTGTAAAGCATTTACTTTTTTCAAAGTTCAGTTTACAATACCACACGTGCACCCACCCAAACACTTAATTGAATTGAGCCTTAAAACTTACCCTAATTTCAACACACTTTTAACCCCACTTGGGGAACACTAAAAGAACTTTGTAGCTAGGTAGTATTGAGGGGATAGGTGTTCCAATAGCACCCCTCAGTTATTACATCTGAGACATAGAAGTTGTCCATTTAGGGAGCTAAAATCTCTTAGTATTTATTGGCGCGGTCACAAGCGGTTTGTGGGAAGGCCTCTCCCCTAGGAGGGTTGAAGTCGCGAGGATGGTTCTGGAAGCCTGAGTGGAATACCGAAATCCATTCAGTAACCGAAGGGCTACCATTCGTAGTTCTCGGGATATCCCTGTATGGGGGTATTGCGATAAAGGACCAAACGGCATATTTACCTTTTCTCGACGCGTCATGAATGGAGTATCCTAGTAGCCTTTCTTTAGGATTGATTACCCGGTGTCCCTCCCGGTAGGGGGATATCTAGCCATTGTCTCAACACTCATATTGTCTGACTTGGATTTCATCACCTTGCAGAGGATATCATTTGTTGATTCACAATACTTTTAATTAGGTGTTTGCATGATTCAACCCACCTTTGGTCTAGTTACACCTATTTTTTCTAGGAGCTGTTTGCATGTTGGTATTCTGACCATTTTTTGCATCCCTCCACTTATTCTAGCACATCTGCTACAATAAGTGCATTTTTTGAGGTTGATTTTTTGGCCTGAGTGCCTTCATTTTCACTCCCCTTCTTGCACCCTTGGTTGCATTAGGGTTTTGAGTTTTTTATCACCACCTGATACTTAAACAAATTTTTTACACAAAACTTATTTCTCACCATTGAGAATTTTAGACGCTCTCGTCGTCTCCAGGGCGAACTCCCATAGTTTAGTCTACTTGGTTCTCCACGTCACCGACGCAGAGCCTTATCCCTTGATTTGACACATCGTCGATCAACCAGACGGTCATCCAATTCTGACACACCTCACTTCACATCTGATTCTGAGGCAGAATCTGAAAACTACGTTGTATTACCACCAACCACCATTATGGATGGAACACCATTTGACCCACTATTTACCAGCACCATAGGTGAGACATCCACAGACCCTTCTGCTGCGGTGCCATCGATGGCAACAACCACCCCCTGGGTATGCCCTATATGGGAAACACTCCACATTTAGGAATGCCCAACACAGGGCCACCTCCTGTTATAGGAATTCCCAACACAGGGCCACCACCTGTTATGGGTATGCCCAACATAGGGGTCACACCCCCTCTGGTTTCCACAAACCCTATCCCAGGAATCCCTACTGCTATTCCTAACCCAAGTGTAACCCATGTTGCACTTGGAGGCGCTGGCCCATACCAGACCACACCTATTGGAGGGCACATACCCTCCATACCTAGAATACCTTTAGGCACTACTGGACCCCTACATCATACCACAATGACTAGGCATGTCCCAGTCCCAGTCACTACATATGCTAGCTTACCATACATGGCGAGTCTGAACCTACCAGACTTAGCCAGACTCACCAATGATCCTATCAGACACGATCCTGCGTGGCCTCAAATGCCCACCAAACTCCCCTCTGACATCCCTAAGTTTGAGGGTAAGGCAGGTGAGGACCCCCAGAACCATATCATGTCCTTCCATTTATGGTGTTCCTCCAACTCCATAGTGGACGACTCTATCCGCCTCCGGCTTTTACAGCGCACCTTCACTGGCTCTGCAGCTAAGTGGTATATTGAGCAGCCCCATGGGACGCATGCCACCTTTACCTCCCTTGCCTCAACCTTCCTGCAGTTTTTCCAGTTACCTGTCCGCTATGATGCGGGAGTCGAGATCCTACTGTCTTGTAGACAGAACACGGCCACCCACATCACTGACCACATTCATGAGTGGCATCGACGTCGAAGCCTCTGCAAAATCACGTTAGACGACCGTATCTTCTTAGATTGGTTTCTAAAATCCCTCCTCCCTCTCATTGCGAAGGATGTGGCATCCGAAAGACCCCAGTCTGAAGAAGAGGCCATCCTCAAAGCCCAACAGTTTGATCTCATTTACGCCCAGTCGGGTTATCTATACACAATCATACCGGACGCCCCACGATGCGACTCTTCACGCGGTGACGCGCCGGGGGCATCTCATGCCGCCGATGGCATTATTGGCCAAATCACACCACAAGCTAAACCTTTCAGCATGGTGAGCACCATGCCTGCCCCAGACCTCTCTAGGGCTACATCCAGTTCCGGAGCGACAACTTCTTATGCTCCAACAAACCAGACACATCACATTCATGGACCCTCTTGTCCATAACATTGCTATGGGCAAGCGCCATCAGCATATGTACCTCCTACATACTATAACCAACCTGCTACACAGAACCCCATTCAGTTCTCGCCACAACAGATGCAGTACCCACAGCAAGCTGCACCAGCTAATCCAACACATCCAATATCTCAGGGGTACCAACAACCCCAACAGGCAACTGGACCACCGCCAGCTCCACCTGCATATTACCCACCGCAACCTGCTCCCACACCTACGGCTCCCCAAAATCCCCCCAATTCTCAAGGGCATGTGTACGCACAAAAACATCAGCCCCAATACCAAAATAACCAACGCAACCGGGGTGGGCAACCAAACCGTGGAAGAGGACGTAATCGCGGCAACAACCAACACAATAACCAAGGTCCACAACCTCCCCATCCTCCACAAAATAATAACGCGGCGCCTGCTCATCAGAATCCTGATCGACCACCTAAGCAAGCCAAAAATGCTAATTTATGAACAAACCATCCTTGTTCTATTTGCGGGGTCTATGGCCACTATACCCACGCTTGCCCACATTTGGAGTGAGCTCGGCAACTATGGACAGATGATGCCCATCGTCAAGGGCAGGCGACTCCTCAACCGCCACCCAACCCTCCACCACCACAACCTCAACCTTTGGTGCTACAAAACCCTTTTCCAACACAAGGAGTGGTGAACACTCAGCCGTTAGCTCCCCCACAGGGCAATGTACCACCACAACAAATCACTTACGCCGCTCCTGATCAAACAATGTTTGATTCAAGTACACACCACTTGTTGATGATGTCAATTGCCAATGTCAACATCCAAACCCGTCGAAACCAATATGGCCCTACCTCCGAAGCCCCCCCCGCCAATAAGGATACTAACGCTCATCCCACTGATCAGACATTACGTATACCACCGCTTCCACTTGATGGCGCCTCTAAAGCACCTCGTTTCCCACTCCGCCGTATCAACAACAACCCCAATGCATGGGATGCATCAAATTACAACATCGTAGATGACTTCGCTCAGTCTCCCGCAGCCATGTTTGCGTTAGAAGTCTTGAAAAATTGTCCTTCACAGCGCAAGACTTTCCTTTCCGCCATTGGGGCGATTGACCCAAATGATTCAAAATTAATGACCTTTGATTTGGACCAGTCCGACCCACGTCTTCCTTCCACCATAGCAGTCCAAGTTTCTGTTTCTATTCGGAATCTTGTCATCCATCGATGTATCATCGACGAGGGTGCCTCTACATGCGTCATGTCCACATTCGTTTGGCAGAAGTTGGGATCCCCTACTCTCCAGCAATCCACCACTGCATTGCAGGCCTACGACGGTCGGTCAGCTCAACCCCAAGGTCTACTACCCAATGTCCCTGTCCAGTTGGGTGGGAAAACTGTGCTCATCGACATAGAGGTCATTAATGCCCAACTCGATTATAACCTTTTACTTGGCCGCAGTTACATGTACGCCATGAAAGCAGTTGCCTCATCCGTTTTTTGTACCATAATGTTCCCCCACGAGGGACGCATGGTCAAAATCGACCAACTCACCTACTATGATCCCAATGCCCCTGCAGCACCCGAAAATGTTCTCCCCATGGTTGAACAACCTGCTTCTAGTGCAACCACATCCTTTGTTTCTTCTGTGGGACCCGAACTTTACTTAGATACACCAATGACCTCTACATTCCAGGCCATTCCACCACCGTCACCGGAGACCCACGTCGCAAACCTCTGTACTCTTTCACAGAATACACAAACACCCTGTAATCAACCACCCTTGTTCCCTAAACCACCATTGGTACCTAGTCACATTGGTGTTACACCTATCCACACAATCCCCTTCCTATTCCCTCCCTCGGGCATAGTAAGTTCCCCGGTTATGGCTACCCTCAGTCTCCCCGGTCTAACCTTGGGATTACCTGTGTGGTACATTCCCCCTCCCGTTCACCCGCCGACACCAAATGTCATCCTCCAACCGGTACAACCTATTGTTACCACTACTCAACCTCCTCCAGGTGTCACAATCCCTTCGTCGTCGACGAAACCATCTCCTGGTCTCACGATCCCTTCGTCGTCAACGAATCCTCTTCCTCTTGTCAAGCCCACTGGGGGCAGAGGTCCACAACCATACACCGCTATACCACCCCCTAAGGCAGTTAAACCCCCACCGATGTTTCGAGCTCCTCCTAAATGCTCGTTGTGCGATGAGATAGGCCATCCAACTCATCAATGCCCACAGTTACCAGCACTCCAAGAGCATATGAATATGTTGGACGATGACACCGGCATCCCAGTCGTTAGACTTGAGCCACCTCCTCAGCCTCGCGACAGATCACTGCGCACCATCCATCCTTGTGCCATATGCAGTGTTTACGGCCACTATTCTCACCATTGTCCT
This sequence comes from Larix kaempferi, assembly GCA_027924585.1. Taxonomy (NCBI): domain Eukaryota; kingdom Viridiplantae; phylum Streptophyta; class Pinopsida; order Pinales; family Pinaceae; genus Larix; species Larix kaempferi. Next base: position 2,974,835 of record BSBM01000639.1, read on the forward strand.
GATCTTCTGGACTATAGAGCAGCATTGTACGAGTTAAACAACGTCGATTTGGAGATATCTCCTCCCCTCATCGAGGAGATCTACCCCCTGCAATCATCCGCGTCGGAAGAAGTCAATACAATCTATATGATTTCAACAACTTTCAAACCAGAACCCCTTGATTTATGGTCTGACTACTTCAATACTGATGAACAAATTTTGGAGACACTCACTGCACCCGACTACCCTTGGGATGATATGCATCATCACTCATACTTCCACCTGGAAGCATCTACATCCACCGCATCCAACCAACTATCGGTTGAATCAAAAGATTTCATACCCACTAAGGTCGATTGGTTAAAGGACCCCATCCCAGCACCGGATGCCTTTGAAGAAGGGAACATGTCCAACATTTCCCCCATTATACAAATAGATATTTCCACAACACCTGGGAAACCTGAGCTCATCTCGCTGGGCGCATCTTGCACTCAAGCAGAAACTCAGGCATATAAAAAGCTTTTTCAAGAATTTCGGGATGTTTTCGCCTGGTCCTATACCGAAATGCCTGGTCTTGATCCTGCCATTATAGAACACCACATTGATACATGGCCTGAGGTACCCCCTGTTCGTCAGAAACAGCGACCCATTCATCCTTCCAAACTCCCCGCTGTTAAAGCTGAGGTCGAGAAACTTCACAAAGCAGGATTCATTTATCCTATTCCGTACACCACCTGGGTGTCGAACCCCGTTCCTGTCAACAAAAAGCAAGGCACCCTTAGAGTATGCACTAACTTCTGTGATTTAAACCACAATTGTCCAAAAGACAATTTCCCCACGCCATTCATTGATCAACTCATTGATGAGTGTGCGGGCCATGAATTCCTATCTTTCATGGACGGGTTTTTCGGATACAACCAGATTCACATCCGTAAGGAGGATCAGTACAAGACTGCCTTCACCACCCCATGGGGCACCTTTGCCTATCGCGTCATGCCATTCGGCCTTAAAAATGCTGGTGCCACTTTCCAGGGAGCCATGACCTATTGCTTTCACGACTTGGTCCATATCCTGTGGGTCTATCTTGATGACCTTACAGCTCGTTCCCGAAAACGATCAGACCACCTCAACGACCTCCGGCAAGTTTTCCTATGTTGCCACAAATATAAAATCCGCTTGAACCCACACAAGTGCGTCTTTTGCGTTCCGACAGGCCAGTTGTTGGGTTTCATTGTTTCCCAAGACGGAATTATTGTTGATCCCCTGAAAGTCAAAGCTATCTTAGAACTTCCCCCTCCTCGCACGCTTCGGCAGCTCCAGAGTCTACAAGGGGCGGTCCAATTTCCTTAGGCGCTTCGTTCCTGATTACGCCACCAAAGTCCACAGATTCTTACACCTACTTCGTACCCACATACCCTTTGTTTGGGATGAGCAAGTAGACACGGCATTCGAAGCCCTCAAGAAAGCTCTCACACTAGCCCCCTTGATATCCCCTCCGGATTTCTCTCAAGACTTCACCCTTTACGTCTCGACATCTGAACATGCCGTGTGCGGAGTCTTGGTCCAAGAAGATGCCTCTCACCAAGAGCATGTGATTTATTACGTCAGCCAGACCTTGTCTGGCCCACCCCTACGTTACCCATACGAGGAAAGATTAGCCCTAGCTGTAGTCTTTTCCATACAAAAATTGCGGCATTACATTCTACTCAGTCATACCACGGTTGTGGCCGACTCCAACCCTATGGTCTATCTCCTAACCTGTTGGCTCCTACAAGGTCGTGTTGCTAAATGGGTCATTATCCTCCAGGAATATGACCTTACTTTCAGAACTCTAAAAGCACCAAATCCCTCGCGCTTGCTCACCTCATCACCGACCTCTCGTCCTCTTCGTCATCACCCGCTATCCAAACGGAGCTGATTGATGAACAAATCTTCATCATTTCGTCTGACGACCCATGGTACGGAGACATTTTGATTTACCTCCGCACGCAAAAAATTTGACCACATATCGATCGTGACGGACGCCGTCGCATACAACACCACGCCCCCCGATACCTCTTGTTAGGGGATGTACTTTACCGACGCGGCGTTGATACCATCCTACGTCGCTGCCTATCCCATAGTGAGGCAGAACAAGTCCTCAATGATTGTCATAGCGGTGCTTGCGGAGGCCATTTCTTCGGCATGGTCACCGCCCAGAAAATCATTCGGGCAGGTTACTTTTGGCCATCCTTGTTTACTAATTGCATCACCGCAGTCAAGCATTTCCAGAACTGCCAACTCTTTGCTCCCAAAGCAAGAACCCCCCCCGGCCCCCTTCATCCAGTCATCACTGTCGGACCATTTTGCAAATGGGCCATCGATTTCCTCGACTGCAACCCCACGTCAGCCGGCGGTCACAAACACATCGTTGTGGCCGTGGATTATTTCACCAAGTGGGCGGAAGCGATGCCAACTTACAATTGCAAGGCCGACACTGCAGTACGGTTTTTCTTCAACCATGTTATCACTCGTTTCGAAGTGCCAAAGCAACTAGTCTCTGACCACGACTCTCACTTCAAAGATGTCGTCTGGAAAGAATTATCAACCATGTTGAAATTTGAACACCATTTCTCTTCAGCCTACTATACCCAAGGAAATGGCCAAGTCGAAGCGATCAATAAAATTTTGAAGACCATCCTCCAACGTACTATAGATAAACACAAATCCAATTGGCACCACGTGCTTTTCCCGACACTATGGGCCTACCTCACCTCAACCAAAACCGCCACCGGTTTTACCCCTTTCCATTTAGTTCACGGTGTCGAATCCGCTCTCCCTATCGAGTGCCAGATTCCAGCTCTACATATCACCGTTGAACTCCTACCGGACACTTCCCCGATTGAGCAATGTTTACTACTCCTAGAGCAGGCCGATGAAGATCGGCGCACAGCCATTCAAAACATGGAAGCAACCAAACAACGATCCAAACTAAGTTACGACAAACACGTCCACCCAAGAACCTTTTCTGAGGGAGACCTTGTCCTCGCTTACGATCAAGCTCATGATAAAACCGGAAAGGGAAAGTTCGTGTCTATGTGGCAAGGCCCCTACATCGTACACACTTGCCTCAGGTAGGGGGCATACATTCTGACCGATTCAGAAGGTAATCCCCTACGCAACCCACGCAATGGGTTGTACCTTAAACGATTTTACCCATAGGAAATCTAATGGACACCACCGTCCATTATTGTACAGTTTTACTTCATTTTTTTCACATAAAATTCAAAAAACCTAAATATTTGTTTTTTCATTTTGTATGACCACAGATGGATCCTCTTCCACTCTGCTACGTCGATTTCGCTGATGGCGCAAACCGTTGGTCACCCAATCTCGCCTCCGTAGCTTGGGTAATATACTCCCCTTCACATGAGTTAATTCACATTGACGGCATATGTTTAGGTGCCGCCACCAACAACCAAGCTGAATATGATGCCATGACCGGCCTCCTGGCCACAGCTCTCCTAATGAGTATCCGTCACCTTAACGTTTTCCTGGACTCACAGCTCCTGGTTTCCCAGCTCAACAATGATTACCAGGTACGCGACCCCTATCTTTTCCGAAAATTCTTGCGCACTAAGCTAATGATGCGACAGTTTGAATCCATCTCATTTACACATGTCCCAAGAAACCTCAATAGTGTAGCAGACCATATGGCCAACAACGTCCTCGACTGGCACACCAATCAAATCATTTCATAAACAAAATGCATCCACGTGCAAAACATGTGCCTCCACGGGCATACACAAAAACCAAAATGTGCATCCACATGCATAAATATGTGCCTCCACGGGCATATACAAAATACAAAATACTGCATCCACGTGCATAACAGGTGCCTCCATGGGCATATATAAAAATTAAAAAAAAAAAAAAAAAATACTGCATCCACGTGCATAACATGTGCCTCCACGGGCATATACAAAAGACAAAATGCGCATCCACGTGCATACATGACAATATATCCAAACATATATATACAAATATATATAAACTATGATAGTCAACATGTCATAGGTGCCCTCAGCACCCGATATACAAAATACATCAGTCGTACAAAAATGCTTCCCCATATGCTCATCAGCATTTGGGGGCAGATACATATCATCTACTCATCAGGATCCCTAGGCTCCTCCGGCTCCTCCTCCGCTGGCCTCTCCAGGTCATGACGAGCCTGAACTCTCCGCTCTGTTGGCCCCGCTGGATCGTCCCGTAGACGAATCCTCCTCTCAACTGGCCCTGCCGGATCATCGTGACCACCACCCCTGTGCTCCGCCACAAAAACAGTTGTCCTCAACAAGAGCGACTGCCACTCAGGCGGCGCACCAAAGCAACACTCCACAATATCTCGGTCCAGGTCTCTCCAACCATCCTCGGGGAGTCCAGCTAGGATCATGTCGAAGGTCTATCTGACACCCTCTATGGCGTCATCTCGAGGGCCAACCCCTCGCCCACGAGCCGCAAATCCTCCACCGCGTGGAGGTGGTACCGCTGCAACCACCATCGCCCGCCCCCGACGAGCCACGTAGTCGGCCGGTGGCACTGGACCAACATCTGCATAAAGCAAGTAAGCCATCATATACTATCCAACTATAATCATAGACGATAAATCAAACAACACATGATATAGTATAAAACAAAACACAAAACATACTGCCTAAACTCCAGGCCTGTCCTGGGGCACGAGGCATCTCCGGGTCGCCTCGATAGTCCATGCTAGCATAGGGGTAGTCCTCAATCAGCAGGGGCATCTGCTCCCACTGCTCATAAAAATCCTCCATAAAGAAACCGCGGACACCACCGCCGCCACGAGGCATCATATGCCCCCACCGCATCATGCGCGGCTCACTCACCAGACCATCACGAACGGGCACCCGTGGTTGTAGGGTCGGCAACCGCTCGAAGAAAAAACAACATAAAAAAGAGGCATAACAGAACTCACCTCCCTCTCGACTGGCCTTGTCCAGATCTCTCCGGACACCAGCTAGAAACATCTGCCCCCAGGCATAATAAGTCCCCCGAAGAACAGAGTCCACCATCATCGTTTGTCCCCCAGACAAATGATGTGGCGCAGCAGCACCCAATATCCGCAGAACACATGCCCCAACAGCCCGCATATCCCACTCACGTAGGGATCGCAGACTAATAGAGATGTTCTGCAAAACGGCATCATCAACACAGAAGGTCTGTAACAAATCCTCCATATCTACACCCGGCGGGATCCTCGGCAAGAGATCGCCCACCTCCCCCAAACGAGGTAACCCAGTCAGAAAATAGACATCGGTGAGAGTGATCTCTAACCTCTCACCCCCAATGATAAAAGCACCCTCCGCCGGCACCCACCAACTCACCAACTTGTTCAGGAGCCATCTCACTGAACAAATAGGTGGGATCTGAGCGAACTTCAAGAGTCCGCTCACAGCCAGAGTCTGCCGCACCCTTGGATCAGTCTGAATCTTCTCCATCAGATCATCATCGATCTCCCGCTCTCGCCATGAGGACAATGGTTTCCTCAACATCCTGCCAGAAAACAGAAGAAAATTTTAGCCCCAGCACAAAATTTTTTGGAAAAATCCCATCACGACTTTTCCACCAAAAGCCGCGATGACCATCGTGGCCTCCATGCTAAAACCCGCGATGACCATCGCGGCCTCCATGCTAAAACCCGCGATGAACATCGCGGGTATTGGCCAGACAGTCGCGATGAACATCACGACTATCTCCCATGAACTCGCGATGAACATCGCGACTGTCAGCCTAAAAGCCACGCGGTTCATCGCGGGAATAGACCCAAAACCCGCGATATTCCATGTTGGAGGGTCAACATGGAATTTCGCGGCCTTCGGGGGCCCGCCGCCAAACAAAAAAGACATAATTGAAAAGGCTAAGGCAAATAGAGATACCTGAAACTTGCATAATCGAAAACCAACGGTGAAATCTCCCGGAAATCAAGAAATAGCTCTGACTGCTCTGCCAAACTCGCACGTAACAATGACACGTCATATGGGCCCCACGCCCTATTTATAGAAATTCCACCATTTTTCAAACAACCATTGTGGTATCATACGAAGTCCATTTTTCAAACCGTTGGTACCATTGGAATCAGCACAACGAGAACTTCATGCAGGTTCCTTCCTTTTCCCATTTTTACGGGGTCCATTTTTTGACCATTCATTGGCCCCCCTCGTGGCCTCGGTTTGCATGCCACATCGGCCGTTCTCCATTTTTGACGTGCCTTATATCGTCGGATTCAGTTTTCCGCGCTCGTGATGATGCTTGAGATCATTTCTCGGTCTCACCTTTAGATTTTTCGGGCATTTTTTCCATGCCCCCTCGTCACCTCGGTTTGTGTGCCACATCGACCGTTCTCCGTTTTTGACGTGCCTTATATCGCCGGATTCAGTTTTCCGTGCTCATGATGATGCTTGAGATCATTTCTCACTCTCACCTTTAGATTTTTCAGGCATTTTTTCCATGCCCCCTCGTCACCTCGGTTTGCGTGCCACATCGGACGTTCTCCGTTGTCGACGTGTCTTATATCGCCAGATTCAGTTTTCCGTGCTTGGGATGATGCTGGAGATCATTTCTCACTCTCACGCCCATATTTTTCGGGCATTTTTTCAAAATGCGACTCATCACCTCGGTTTGCATGCCACATTGGCCGTAGCCCCTTTTCGACAATCCTTATGTCACCGGATCCAGTTTTCCGCACTGATGATGATGCTTGAGATCTTTTCTTGCCCTCATCAATCCCTTTTTGTTCGGTATAATTTTATCCCTTTTTCGGGCCGAGCAACCCCTTTTACGAAAAAGGCACTTAGGGAGTTTCTGTTAAGCTCTTTTCTGACTCCTAAAACAATGAAAAGATTGCCGAGCAACCTTGCTTCCTTTCATGCTCGTTAAACGTATCTGAAAGGGCGTCTACCTGGTATAAGTTTGCCCCTTTTCCGGACCTTGTAGACAAATTACGAAAAAGGAATACTCTAGTCACATCGGCTAGAAGAGTTCTCCATCTGCATCATTTTATGCTTTTTCAGGCCTTGGAGACTAAACTACAAAAAAGAACACCAATAGAGTCCACTTATCGCTTTCAGACTCTCTAAACATGAAAGCAACCATGAGCACGAGCCGTCCTGGGCTCACAAAATCCACAGGAATGTACCATTTTAGAGCACACTTTTATCCCTTCTTGGAGCTCATTAAAACTACGAAGAAGGAATCAATGGTGCCTCTTGGCGCCACAACAGATCATGTCTACTCACATGGCAGCTTCCCCATTTTGGTCGCCTTTGTTCAGAGTATTCTACAGTATGTCACCCTAAAACTCCCTCGACAGCTACCATCAGCTTCACCCCCCCCCAGAGTCAGTACATACCCTTCAGTCCCTAAAAAAGCAATGATCCCCACACCTACAAGTCAGTCCCCTACGCTTCCAGGTCAACCATGTCATCATGCTCTGAACAAAGGAAGTTTGAGCCTACCCACTTTATGACCCATTTATTTCCCATCCCCACAAGTATGTTAGTCCTATCATCAGTACTACAACACTTCAGTTCTACACCTCGTGCTCCTATCAAGGAAACATCATTGCCTTGTTAGTTGTTGGTCTCCCTCTGTCGACGACAACCACATTTATTCCAGAGGATAGACCTAGAGGTCCCTGTGTCTTGGACTCATCACCATTCATGATGAGTGCCTACGAATCATTTCGAGAAGACTCCTTAGTGCTTCTCCAAATGGTTGTTTCTCACATGCTCAACCTCAATACCTTGATCGCATCGTTGAGACTCGCACAGGGCATTGATCCTTTCAAGTTTTTCGTCGAAGACCCCGGATACCTCCTGACTCTTCCACATTTGAGAGTCTACCTATGGAAACAACCAGTTACATTTTTTATATAGATATCCGGGTTGCGCATGGTGATAGTATTCGGAAGCCATCCAGTTATATGCTTCCTCGAATACCCAATTCAGTTTCAGTTCAATATATCATTGATCCAGCAACTCATCAGTTCCTCTGAGTCCACACTCAGCAGCACTGTTGTTATTTCAGTATATCAGTTCTTCCACTCAGACATGGTCAGCCCAACAGTGCATCCCAGATTTGTGTCCCCTCTGGACCCTTATGATGTCACAGTGGTTCTCTATGTATCTTACAGGTCCCCCCTTTGTTCAGGCCTTACAGTTATTTTTTACGGATACGAGCATGGGAATGCCCGCCTCGTCCATATATTGAGATTCTTCCTCATCCTTTGTTTGAGGCCATGTATCTTTCAGGTCCCCATATTTTGGACCCTATTATTATTATTGTTCTATATCCTGATACGAGCATGGGAATGCCCGCCTCGTCCATTATCAGAGATTATACCTCATTCATATTGAGGCCATGTAACATTTTTTGTTCTTGCAGCTTCCAAGGGCCGTGGCTCCAATCTCCAACCGGTCTCTTCTCTCCCCTCAACCCCAGAAAAAGACAAAAGAACTATGATGTCTATCGTCCATACGATGAGCTCCTACCCTCACACATCAGGGGGCAATCTGTTGACACCCAAAAAGTGCTCACTAGCTCATTTCCCTATTCATATAACCCATTTGTCCACTTTTCCACCATCTGAGCCTCTGAAACCAACAAAAGGTCACCAAAAGACCTTAGTACACCCATTTTTCCCACTCAAAAATATTATTTTTCCTAAAAAGCATAAAAAACCCTAAAAAAGGGTCCAAATTCCCAAAAAATATTAAAAAGGGAATAAAAATATTAATTTTATTCAAAAAAGGAAAAAGGAGGGAAAAGTACCTAAACCATGTTGGTCAATACCATTGGTTTCCACAAAGCCACAAATGGTATTCCCCACCACCAAAACCTATAAAAAGGTGGTAGGGGCTCCTCATTTCAGATCCATCCATTATCTCATCCTCATGCTGCCGAAATCTCCCTTGAGTATTTTGGTCATTGTAAGCAACCTTGGAGAAGGAGACCTCTTGGAGCTTGGAGCTACTCATCTTGGGAGTTGCTCTACATCAACCTTCACCATTGGAGGTAATACTATTGCAAGCATTAGCTTGCCCCATTTTCAATACAAATTTATTCTTTCATATTTTCTTGTTCTTGTTTTTAAAATATTTCCATTATTTGCTTATATTCTTGCATAGATCCATGATTAGTTTTATTTAGATTAGTTTCTTGTTTAATTCTATTGAAATTGCTGCTACTAGTTAGCAGGTGCCCATAGCACTAAGCTTGGTTGCAAAACCAAGCCAACAAGTGCGATTCCATGAATCACAGCACCAGATGTGCACAGTTACATTGTAGTTCGTTGTGTTGTATAAATTTGCAAGTTTTACAGTGTAGGATGCTTGTTGAATGCCTAAGTATACACTAAGTGAAGTCTTCTAAAGTTGTGTGATTTTCGAAGAGGAAGCGCAGTCCTCAATTGCGTTGTCCTGTTGTTAAGTGGTCATTCCGGCCCGCACAGTCTTTGGATGCACAATAACATAGTGCGAGCCGCGAAGTAGGAGGAGCTTCGCATAGTCCCTCGGTCCACAATGCGAGCCTTGCAGCGTGCTTCTAACCTATTGAAGCACGCATCACCCGGTTGTGGAAACCTGATTCCAGAACCTCCCCATAACTTCGCCTCAGGTGAGACCTCAGTTTGCTTGCAGACTGTTGCCGAAAGGGCTGATGAAAAGGGGTTTTATTGGTTCCCTGAACCGCGCAGAACTTGGGTCTATATTGGAAAATTAATGAACAATATATTTCGAACCAACATTAGCCTAGAACATTTTTGTTGTTGGATCCCCAAGTTTTATTTGGGAGCAAAACTGAAAAGGGTAAAGAGCGCCCTTAAAGGTTAGGTTATCTCAGGTTATAAGGATCCGGGATCTGAAAGAACAAATGCTTAAATGGGGCTAGAGAACCTTCAAGAAGAGATGGAATCCTCTCATATTACTAAAGAAATTTTGAATCGTTAAAGAGAGTTGGACCATAAAATACGAGTTTTAGCAAGAAAGGAAGAGGAAGAGTGGAGACCGCGCTCAAGGAGTCTATGGCTAAAGGCCGGAGACAGGAATACCAAATTCTTCCACAACCAATGCAAGGAAAGATAAAGGAAAAGCACCATCCTAGAACTAAGTAAAGAAAATGGTGAAGTAATTTATCTACATCAAGAGATGAAAAATGAAGCCTTTCAGTATTTTAAAAATCAGTATACAAAAGAAGAGGATGTTGATATTTGTGATCTAAACTTAATATGTGAAGAGATCCCAGAAATCATCTCCTAGGAAGAGAATAAGTTCTTATGCCAAAATATCACCGAAGGAGAAATCCTTGAATCCATTTGGTCTCTCCACCCAAATAAAGATCCTAGGCTGGATGGCTTTCCAAAAAGTTTGTATAGAAGCTGTTGGAGTATTATTAAAAAAGACTTCACCAGATGCTCAACTAGAAAAGAGGTAGAGATCGAATTGGAGGAGCCACTAACTACTCCTTCATTGCTCTCATCCCCAAGGAAAAAAATCCAACTTCAATCACCAGATTCAAGCCTATCTCACTCTGTAATTCTTCCTACAAAATATTAACAAAAATGTTGGCTGCAAGAATGAAAAAATTTCTCCCAAATTTAATTCGGCATTTATCGAGGATTCTTAGCAGGTAGGCGTATTTTTGACAACATCCTGATGGAATAGGAAGCCATGCACTCAAGTCAAAGCATAAAGGAAGCAGGTATGGCGATACAAATGGACCTTTCCAATGCATTTGATAGAGTCAAGCATGAGTTCATTTTCATGGTATTAAGGAAATTCAAATTCTCTCTCTCATTTATAAGATGGATCAAAGCTTGTATTGGTTATTCATGGATCGCTCCACTTGTAAATGGTCATCCAACAACTTTTTTTAACATCTCACGTGGATTAAGGAAGGGTGTCCTCTTTCACCCTTCTTGTATACTCTGGTCATGGATACTCTGAGCAGAAAACTAAACCGACGTCAATAGGAGGGAAACACTCCAAGAATAAGCATAGAAAGAGGATTTCAACCAATAAACCATGCACAGAATACCGATGACACCATCCTTCTTGGAAGTGCATCTATGCAGATAGTTCGAAGATTCAAAGGAACTCTACATTCATTTTTGAAAGCTTTTGGGGGGGTTTCCAACTCCATCAAAAGTTGTCTATATGGATGGAATTGCAATCCTATAATTCTCAATGATATCTCTAGGATCCTTGGATATAAAGTGTAGCAAGACTGGGCCACCTTCAAATATCTAGGAGTTCTTATTTCCATAAAAGGACTCATATCGACTGATTGGTACCCATTGTTCAAAACATCAATGAAAAAATCCAATCATGGGGCATAAGATGGCTAAATCTATCTGGTAAAGTTACTCTTCCTCCCCTTTATTTGTTTTCTATACTTTTCTTGATCCTGCAAGTGTAATGAACAATATAAGCATAGATATTAGAAGGTTTATCTGGCAAGGAGGAAAAACCACAACAAAAAAATTTCACTTAGTGAAGTGGGAAACTATAAGAGGATCTATGGAAAAGGGAGGACTAGGAATAAGAGAGCCAAGGCTCATGAATATCGCAATGGGAGCGAGATTTCTTTGGAGAATAGTCTTAGGAAATAAAGAATGTTGGAAAGAGGTGTTGAGAAAAAAATGTAAGTCCAGGTTAATATGTATTGGAAATGATCTTACTTGAAAAGGCACAAACGTTTGGGGGATTTGCAAGTTCGTTGCTCAAATAGTCAGAGATCGCCTTCACTGGATACCACGTAATGGAAAAAAAATTCAAATGTGGTCGGATAACAATCTTGGTTAGCCTCCACTGTGGTCAAACCCAACCCTAGTAAGAATAAAATAATGGCTTTCCAGAAATCGTTTTTGTTCACTATATGACATATCGGGATGGGTAGCCAATGGTGCTTGGTCAGACTATAAAAAAAAAAAAACTATAGTACCAGATCATCTGAAGTGAGATTTTGATCTCCTTTTATTGTCCCTTCATGGAAAAGCGCCCTCAGATAAAAGGGAAAAATATCACAAAGGTTGGGGTGCAAAGGGGGACTACAATGTAAAAGAGGGTTATAATATGTTGATTTCCAATTTGTCTCAACCTTCCACCTCCGGAATCTAGAAGAAAATTTGGAAGCCATAACGTCTCCCAAAAATCAATGCTTATATGTGGCTTTTAGCTCATAATCAAATTCTAACTGTGGAAAAACTAAGGAGAAGAGGGATAGAAAGTCCCACTCAGTGTATTCTCTGTAAATATGTTGAAGAAACCTCCATCCATTTATTTTTGGAATGTGAATTCTCTCAAGCTGTGTGGGCTACTGCAATAAGAAAAATAAGGATGGAAGTAACTCTCCCAAGTCAAGTCTCGGACTTCATTATCAAATGGAAATATTTTTACCTAGGATCCCTTCTCAAGAAACCGACTCTTCAAAAAATATGGAATGCACTCCATAAAAATGTATGCTAGTAGGTGTGGTTAGCTCACAAGAGTTTGATTTTTGAAGGTAAGCCAGTAAATCCAGATAGATCATCCATTAAAGCTTTGAATATAATGTCAGAAACTTTGAAATCTATAGGTATAGAATTTCCATACTTTGAGCCTCTATCCTCTTGATAATATAGATGGGTTCTTTATATTCTTCCTAAGAGCTCTCTTCAGTCCAAAATTAAGAAAAGAGCTCACAGAATGGGAAATAAACATGAGTAAGCAAGAATTTGAAGAATGGAGGAAAACCAATCTTGTTTCTCTCTATTTTTTTTATGGTGCCTCTAAAGGAAACCCAGGGATGGGAGGAGCGAGCGGGGTTATATTTGAACATAGAGGAAAAGTAATGAATACATATGCTTGGGGCTTAGGAACAAAAACCAATAATGAAGCAGAATGTATTGCGCTTTATCAAGGTATGGAAATAGTCTCTCAACTAATAATTACAAAACTTCATGTATTTGGCAACTCCAACAAGTGATTCCAAAGATGCGCAATCACTTCAAGGAAAACTCATCAAGCTATGGGAGGATCCAAAAGCATATTCTTAACCTCTTCAATCTCACCAATGTGGTATTTTTTCACGTAATAAGAGAGAATAATAGCATGGATGATTAACTAGCCAATCAAGGCTCCAAGAATGAACAAGGAATAATAGACTACATGAATCAAGTAAAAGTTAAAAAATGGACCCCATGACCCTTGAGCAAAGAAAGATCCTCAAATACGCTCATGAGTACTCTAAGGAAAATGTTGGGTATGCTCTGACCCACACACTAGGAATCCTCCCCGAGGATCATCACAAATGGTGAATAGTTGGAATGCTTCATGCAGCATGGACATGAGGCAAGAAACTCTTTGTGGCGGGAAGGCGAGATCAACGCTCAAATGCCATTGAAGGCATCAATTAGACATCCCCCTTCTCTATGTAGGATCACACATATGATCTGAGGGAAATTTATTGCAACATGATTGGAAAGGTTATGGATTTATATATGAGGCTAGAACTTATACTAACATCTCATTTGAAGCAGAATTCTGTAGGGGAACGATTTTGTTTAGGAACGAAACGCAGAAGCCATCCGAAATACTCATAAATCTCGAAGGGATTTCTCTAGACCAGGAGAATTTCTACCCTTTCTCTCTCAATAACTATCTCAATCCTAGGCTTCAAGGAAATTATTCCACTGAGTCTAGGCATAAAGTGGAGTATGATTTCCTTTAAAGGTGGCAGTATCTGAGGAATAGAAGAGGTAGAAGAAGACATATCTTCCTTGAGGGATATTTTTGCAAATTTTAGGGGAAATATGGAAAATTACAAAAACATGCTGACGGTGGTCCATGAATATGCCAAAAGGGTTCTCCATCTTGTCTCATCTCTGACAAAGGAAGTGCACCATAATACAAATCGCTTAGTCTGTATGGAGTCTCGCTTCGAGGACCTAGACGGCAATATGAGGGAGCTTATGGTGTCAATGGAAGAAGTTAGGAAGGATCTCAATCAATTGATCAAAATGAACCACTACAACCACTATTAGGAATCTCCCTCCAATGAAGTAAGACCTATGGATGAAGCCTTGTTTCTGCAGCCAATTTATGGAATTTTAGGCAAGCTTGAATAGAAAGATGGTCATATTTAGTAGTTAATTTTGAATGTATTTTTGTGTCTTTCTCTGTAAAAAGTTTATCAAGGTCTATAACACCCATGCCCTGTAAGAGAAACAAAATTAGATGGCATTTTTTGGCAATATGTCAGATTGTATGTAGAGGGGATACTGTCATTAGAAGACAGAGTTTTGAAATATGATCCTATTCAACTCTCTGTAAAGAATGGTTGTGCTTGCTTAGCCTTTTTAATTATAAATCCTTTTACTATTTTTGTTTTTTTTAAAAGAGGTGAAACTAAGTCTAATTGGTAAACTATTTACTTGAGTTTGCTTGGGTCATTTAGTGTATGTCTTAATAGTATACCAACTTAGTCTCCATGCCATTTGGGAAGAGTGAAAATAACTCACATTTCAAACATTGGAATACCATTATTGAGCACTAACCAAGATTTTATTTGCAGATAGACTATGTGTGAGATGCAAATATGAGTGTTTCTCTGCTAGTTGAAAGATTTTGTTATGATTCAGATACTTGCATTAGTTGTGTCAAGATGGTCATACTAGGATGACACTCTTTTTCATCCCACTTCAGAATGTGACATGTGCAACTATGAGTAGATTCTCATATTTGCACTAACTACTTTATTTATTTTTTGTCCCTTTCAATACTTTATAATTAAAATTAAGATAAATATATGTTATATTTTTCTTAGAATATCGATTATTAGTAATGCCAAAATAAACAAGAGCCACGAAGTGGCAATGTCCCCGACAACAGATTTAAGAGTTAGTGTTAAGTGAAAATTTGTTTTATGGCTCTTTTGCATTTCGCGGGATTCTTTGCAAATGAGGAAGAATCAAACAAAGTTAGAATCTCTGGTATCAAACGCAGTTAGAGTCTCTGGTATCAAACACAATTAGAGTCTCTGGTATTGATCCAGAAAAAATATTGTTGGAGATAGTGAAAGCCGAAGGGTTACTTGTGAACATGAGTGCAATAGGGAGTACCTTATTCAACACAACATGACATTTGAGCTTGTCTCTCATATAGTATTTTGGTTTGGGTTGGTTTTTAAAAAACTTAAAACTAATAAAAAAAGATATTATATGTGAGTATTCTTATTGAATAGAGTGTAGCATATCGATCATAATCTCATATTTATCTATAAGCTTTTTAAAAAAACTATATGCTTAAGAGATAATAATAATAAACTTGAACATGATGTGTTGGGAAATTCTAAACTCAGGTAAATATATATATCATCCTCGTACTATATGTGGACTACTTTGTCTTTCTAGAGATATAATGGTTACTATCCCATTTCCCTAAAATTTGTGTAACACATGTTTCCAAAGTCACTTAAGTTTTTTTTAATTTCAATTTATCTTTTTATATTTTTTATTATTTTAGTTTTTTGAAATATATTTTTTCTTATGTTACGTTATTTTTTAAATATATATATGAAAACACGTAAATATATTATATTTTTATTTTTTAAATTTTTATATAATTTTTTATGATGATAAAACTTATTATAATTTGGATATTAAACCACCATCATTATTGAGTATTGTTTGTGATTATTATTCAAAACCTTTAATTTTGTTTTCTTAATTAAAATAACTCTTAACTAATAAATTTTTAGGTTTTACTGTAACATTAAAAATACAAAACAAAAATAATGTGGTATCAAATATTAACAATAATCTAGTTCCAAGAAGTCATGATACTATACTAAGCTTTACCTAAAACTCGTGCCAAAAAAGTTATATTTGTTAATAACTGTAAAACATTACGGATATGGTTAAACATACCTAACTAAAATAAAATGCAAATATTGTTGTTCAAGTTGTAAACCCATGAGCGCTCCATTTTCGTACCAAGTGAATGGTTTGCAAATTGTTATAGCTTCACGATACAGTCTATCATAGAATTTCCCTCTCAAACCAGTATCAAAGTTTTATATCAAAGTTTTAAAGCAGTAAATTTTACTTTCTAAAATATTGACTCCATCAAACACATTTCCATGACAAGTTCATCTATTCATTCGTACTTAATCATTTATTTACTTAATTTTTATTTTAAACGTTTGTCGTGAATTCTCTCTTGTACATTCCATTTGGAAAATCTGCAAGTAAGTTGAAAGGGAAATAACTCACAGCCGAGCATATATGTCGTCACGGCCAGATGCATGAGGTAGAGAAATAAAATGACCAAAAAAGTTTTTTTTTTTTTTAACATATGGCCTACTCCAGTGAAACCTCTGTATTGGTTATAGATTGGTACTCATCCAATCAAGACAAAGCCGGATTTTAAATTCAAATGATTCCAACTTTATACAATTTCAAATGCCTGACCCGTGACTTTTAGTTGTGAGGCCTGTATACAGTGTATAGTGCTATATTGAATGAATGTATTAAATATCATCATCATCAATAGGGTTGGCGACCTGATTAAATACCATTGCAATTAGCCATGATTTAGAATATTTTTTCTATTTATTTACTTCTATGAAAAATTTGATATTTATAATATTGGATACAAATAAGCAAAAAGAATGTTTTTATATAATGTGTGAAATATATCTCAAATTTTCGAGAAACCAAAATACATTATAGAAAGAAAATCCCTTTGAGCCTATAGTTTTTTCATAACTATTAAATTTCTTTTCGGTATATGTAAGTAGGCATGAACATGTATGCTATGGAAACTTTAGCTACAAAGTTTCAGAATTCCCAAGGAAGACATTTAATGCATGCAATCATAACTTTATTTAAATGATTGTTTTGGAGGTTGTTGTACATCCAATCTGCTAGCAATATCTCTAACTTTTCAATTGTAGGTCATTAAAATATTTATTCAATTTCGTGGGTGATCCAATATGTAGTTTTGGCAAACATTGAAATAGTTAAAATAGAGAGTTGGCTACAGCTATTCCATTGATATAGATGGTGAAAAGCATAACCTCTCACTTTCGCATTGTGTGGAAAGCATTTAATGCTATACCGCGATGGGAATATTCTTACCCAAAGCTATGCTCATAGCTGGAATGCAATTAAAGTATGGTGACTAGCTCTTAATAAATTTATACATGAATGCAATCAATGTATTAACGTTATTAATTATCCAACCACTATGTCAAATGCAAGTCCAATTAACTTGTCAAATGTAAGTCCAATTAACTTGTCAAATGCAAGTCCTATTAACTTATGATAAAAATCCAATATTTAAAGATTAACTTCTTATCCATGATTCAAATTCTTGCTAATGGAATCAACTTATGATGAAGACAATGTTTAGAAAGATTAAATTCTAATCCATGAATCAAATTCTTGCTAATCTAGAATGCAATTATTGTAGCTAAAGGTGTAATGCAATTAATTTGCATAGCTGCAACTCAATGCAATTTATGTGGTGTTCACCACTCTCTAATCAAAATAAAAAAAATTCTAACAACACAGTTAATCAAAGGTGGAACAACCTTTTCTCCAATAATGACCAAGTCTAATTCATGGCCATTTTATCAGCTGCTAGTGCTCTCAAGCTTAGATCACTACTCTTTAATCAAAAATAAAAAAAACTATGATTAAGGCACATTCTAGCAACATCGTTCCTCAAAAATGTAAATTCCTACCCATTTTATCAAGTGCCTGAGTGCTCTTGAGCTTCAAATATTTTTGACAGAAACAAAAAGAAACTAAATATAAAAAAATAAGAAAAGAAAAAATACACATATTATGCCATTTAAAATAGTTATATTATATTACATGAGACATTGTTCTTAATAGAGTAGTGTTCTTAAATAGAGCATAAAAGAAATATGGTATCATTTTTCTCTACAAATAGATGGAACACAGACTGGAAAAGAAAAGGTAAATGGGGAACTATGCTTCTTAATATTGAGGATTCAACTCCCCTTCCAACAAGGATTAGAGTTGAAGGATTGACTCAACTTCAAGCCTTCCTAATTACCTATCGATTTTAAACGAGTGTTGTTGTCATGATAGTTTTAAAGCACTAACATTTCACAGGTTTACAAGCCCAAATGGAAAAAGGCCATACACCGCTTAAAATAAGCCTGATATGTACTAAAAATCTAATAAAAGTAGAATCAATAATCCATGGAACTTTCCCTATACCTTTTGCAAGAAAACCAATGGCACTCTGATGAGAAAATTCCTATCCTTCAAAAGATCTACAATTCCAAGGCTCCTATGTGGAGCTATAGTAGAAATTCTTCTTACAGCAACATGCTCTCATTATTTCTCAGACGGGTTCTTGTGGCCTTGAACTTCTGGAATCTGAGTTCAAGCCCTTCTTTTCAGCTCCTCCCAAATACATGGCTTACATACCTGTGGAGTCGACTGATCATTCTTTGCATATTGCATGATCTCCTAAGTTGGGCTCCATAGTAATTAGACACTATGTGTATATAGTTATGCCTTTACATCCCTTGCTGGAGTTTACATGACATTTTTCCTGTAAAATATCACGTGCATAATAGAACTCTGGCGTAGCTGATTACTCTTAGCAATATGATGTAATTCCCTTCCTTGACACTAGCATAATTTCGTTAGTTTTGTTAGGTTTTCAACTTGAGATTTACACATGATCGACACCCCCATCAGATTTCCCCTTGGCTTTTTTTCTCAAAGAATTATTAGCATCCTATACAAATCCTTAACGGTATGATTTAGGTACTTCTGGAGATTTGTATTGTTCAACTATGAGCCAAAACGTGACCGATAATATGGCAATAGGACATCAACCACTACCAAATGTAGAGACTCGTGCAGCTCATGGACAGAGTTGAGGATCAAAAGTGCTACCAAAATTTCTGAAAATTTCACCGTCCAATCATTTGAGAGATATATTACCAATATAAAATCTAGGAAAATCCGAGAGAAATTACCAATATAAAAGCTAGGAAAATATCAATTTATATACGATGTTCCATATATCAATCTTACAAGTTTTACAGCTCAATCAAACACTAAACCCAACTTCTTCTTTCTTACAACTTTGTTAGAGCCTTTTCGAGAAATTGATTTGGAAAGTGCCCTGGATCACCTGAACCACTATGAATTCCTTAATAGCCTCTGTAGACCAAGAATGAGCACTCAATGTAGTTATGTTTGAGCCTCAAAATCAAACTTTGCCAGCTAAAATAAAAAGCCATTCTCAAGTCTGGCTGTAGGTGGAGAAATTCTATCTTAAATCGTGTGCCCGCATATCACCACAACTCATCCATTATTAAATAGGCATCGACCAAGAATTTGGTTTTAAAGAACCTGTCTGTTTCAGTCAAAGTATTAACCAAATCATGTACCTAATTCAAGTATAGTCACACCTGGTTTGCCTCGATTCTGAGATCTGGATCCTAATTCTTTTCACATTCGCTCAAATTCTTGCCAGAAGACACCCGACAAAAATTTCCCACATTTGGCAAATCGCCCGAATGAACATTGCTTCCTTGAGCTTTCTAAGCCTCAAATTCGACAATATTGGGTAGTTCTAAGTCCTTTGACAACAAAAATACTCATTTAAAAGGATCTCCATGATTTTGGAAGAATCCAAATGGCTGGAAGGACTTGTTTCTTGAATGTACTCGATTTCTAACCGGAAGTCAAAAGAGTCGTTTCAAACACTACATGACGATCCACACACAACGGGCCTAACCAATGACATAATATTTTTTAACAAAGTTCGGACACTACTGCCTTTAAGCTGGACCTGTCCACCTGTTACAGTTATTCTTTAATCAGAAAGCCCCGGCAATGACGAAAAATCAGAAAGCACCCACACAACTGGAAAATACGCTTCAACTATTTGAATGGCCACAACTCCCTACAGCTAGGGTAGCGCCCATACTAAGCTTAAATTTTAACTGAACTCAGATGAACTGAATGCAATATCAAGCTTACGCATAAGTAATCGGGTGTCTCCATAGATGCCAATGTTCCCATACTTGGCATACCTTCTGTGCTAACTAGTTTGCGAGCATCAAATGAGCCTATCTACAACAGACCCTAGCACTAGCGGACAACTAGGGAGGTGTTCTACCTGACCAAATTAAGCACCTAATGGAGGTTCGTTGATGCCCCACGTGGGCTGCATGCATGCTAGTGGGATCGTAGGGGCAGCAGAGAAGAGGATAGTGTCTAGCATACGCTCCTTACCCCAGCTTGACAAGGCACACGAACTTCATGCCAGTGACCACTGCTTTAGAATTTGGAGCCTATCCACTGTGTAGGTCCTGCACTTTACATCAATTCTAAATCTTGTTTAATGTGCAGGTCTTGCACCTTACATCATCCCGTGGCCCCTTCCTGGGAACCAAAAAACGAGGACTATGTCACCTTGCTGCACCAATAAGATTTGTAAAAAATCATTTTTAATAAATTAATTTAATGTAATAAATATTTTAAACTATAGCAAAACTATAGTCAAAGCAAAATATTATAGAGTTTAGGTCCAAATTAATAGGAACTGACGGATCCATAGATGGTCCCTTCAGAGACATAAAAAATATAACAATGTAGTATTAGTCTCAATATGGCTATAGAAACACATGTTCTTAATTATTAGATACACTCAAACTTACAATTATTATCAACATGATTTGATTTAGTTGTAAATAAAATAAAAATGTTATAAAATTCAAATTTCTTAAAAAAACATATTAATCTTTTTCTACATAAATAAATTAAACATAATTAAAATTATGTATAAGTTTTTGATAATTTTTCTAATAAATATTCAATCATAAATTAAATATAAATAAATACAATAACAATCTTTCTCACCATCACTTAAATTATACTCAAACAATCGTTCTCACCATCACTTAAATTATACTCTAACAGTATCATGATTTATGTAAAATTCTAAAAAATCAATCAAATTTAAATTAAAACAAAATCATTCCAAGACAATCATTATAAATTTAAATTTAAAAAATAAATATAAAAAAATTCATTGTAAATTTGCTCCATTCTATTTTAATATTCTAGAAATAAAATATTCTAATATTCTAATAACAAGATAAACACGTTTTCCACGAGTAAACATCTTATAACAAGTGAAATAGCAGCGATGCTGCTTATATTTGCCTCTAAGAAAGATTTAAATTTCATTTATAAAAGTTTAGTAAATATATTTAAGTTTTCAATGTAAATATACCTATCGTTGATGTAAGCACTATATGTATTTTTTGTAATGTGGTATTTTAAAAAAGTATTTTAATTTTTATAATGAAAATATAAAAGATAAGAGTTCGTTCATCACGCTAAAGAGCCTAAACCATAATAATTAGATATGCGATTCAACCCTAACTTATTTGACCTTTATTATTAGGATTTAATGGATTAATTACTCTGGTGTAAACATAGGGTTTAATTTAAAACAAATTCCTTTCGGACCAAGTCAATGACGCAATAGACAGTTTTATGGGGGATTGAACCAAGGATGAGGAGCATTTATTGTAATGTTCATCTCTTAATGGTTAACGTGCCAAGGTAAGTTAGTGGGTAGTGGTGCACATTTACGATCTTCCAAAAGGTTCGATGGCTAAAGGTTGGTTAGTGATGTACATTTACAATCTCCGGTATCTGGTATTAGGGTTAGGATTTGGATAGAGTTATGTGTTATGAATAATTAGTGGTTATGAATGATGTTGGGTTAATTTTGACTAGGTCATAAAGTAGTTAAAATAATTGTGATTTGGTTATTGATGAATTTATCATTAGTGGTTTAGGGGTCTATGGTATTGGGTAATCTATGGTATGAGAATTCCATTATATGATGCTTAAAAGTGGTTGATCTAGCTTGCCTCCATTAAGTAGGGTGAATGAAGATTTATTCTTTACAACACAAATTTTCTCAATTTTTTTTCTTATAATCATTTTTTTGCAACATAGATGAGTTTTCTATGGCTTTTTGAATTTCTCGATATAAATTGCATATTATATGATATTGACATGTTCTTGTGAAATTCTATTTTTTTCATGCCCTTCTTTCTCTATACTTTTTCTTTCCTAAAACACTATATTTGCCACCTTTCTCTTAGAGTGCCTTGTGTACACCCACAATCGCAATATTATCCACCTTTCTACAATTACCTTTGTAAGTTTTTTTGTGCATAGGAATATGCACATGTCAAAACTACAATTACTTTTGTAAGTTTTTTTGTGCATAGGAATATAATTTTACAGTAAACCAAATTATTCATTTCTTTTCCTTAAAGGTAGACTGTCAAAAATCCACACCAATTTTACTTCAATATGAGTATTTTGAATTGTGATAAATTTTGTTTAAATTTTTTACAATAATTTTATAAATATTATGATAGAAAATAAAATCTGTTTGCTATAAATATTATAGTAAAAAATAGAATCAATTGTTACAAAATTAATTCAATAAATTAATAAATGATGAAAAATAAACAATTTATTTTTAAATAAAACTAAAATATTATATATTCAAATTTTAAAATATTAAAAATTTTAAATTTGTATTTTTTTCCATAAAATTAATTTTAAAAAAAAACATATATTTTAAATTCATTATCTTAAACTTAACTCTTATCACCAAAATCTCTCTTCAATTTATTTTTAAATAAATATAAATAATGACTGAAGTATTATATATTCAAATTTTAAGATATGTTCAAATTTTAAGATATGGAGAATTTCAATTTTGTAATATTTTATACAAATAATTTTTTTTCTTTCTAAATTCATTATTTTCTTAAATTAGTATATATACATTCGTAAAGAATCTTTATCACTTTCATTTCATTTTAAAATTTATTAAAACACTCACCATTATTATAATGCATGTAAACTTAACTGTTACCACCAAAATCGCTATTTATTTGATTTAAAATACGATTTACTTAATTTTAATTTAAAACGACATCATTAGAAGTTCCACTTTGACGCTCTATCATTTTTATTTCAATGCCCTCCACCACCGATTGAGCTGTTCATATCGAGATTTCATTTACTAGAAATCCGAGCAAGATCAAAACCTGGTGGTTTTAAAACGCGGTTTAAATCGCCCCAAATTCACATACGACGGCTGGTTTTAAAACTGCTGGTTTCGATTCGTGCGGCTTCTCGTTGGTTGTATAGCAGGCGACGCAAAATACCCGATCGAACAACACCGGCTTCGCAGGGAAGCATTTTGACCCTGATTCTCACTATTTACCGTCTCATTTTCCTCAACGGTCTTTGACATTTTGCCCTCGCGAGCATGCAGCCCTCCTTCCTTGGCCCGTAACTTCACAATAAATGCACCCAGTTTTCAAAGAGCCAGGTAGCATTATAACCTATTTTTATAATTTATTATATTTTAAATTAATTTGTTTTTTGACAATTATTTTGCATACCAAGGGAAAATAGTCATTTCAATGATTTTAACCAATCACAAAAAAGTAATACAAAATTTTAAAAATTTTAAAAAATATTATTCATTTCAAAAAAATCAAATTAATAAACAAAATGGAGTAAACTTTGGAAAACAGGTGAAAAATTTAGTTTAAAATGAGAAAGTCAACAACATGGTTGATGAAGCGATCACTATATAACCTGCCGGAGGCAGGTATAATAAAACCCATAATTTGATTATAGAGAAAGACACGTTTTCGCCAAGTAAACATCTTATAATAAAACCCATAATTTGATTTATAGAAAAATGCCCCGTAAAGGCACGGTTTATGTAATTAATAAACAATTTATATAAAGCCACTATTTAATTTCTATAAGGATGCCCGTCCGTTGGATCCATGGTGGAAGTCCTTACTAATAAGCAAAAGGAAATCATACTCATTATGGTGGACGTCCTTACTATTGAGGACAAGGAAATGATACTCATTATGGGGAAGTCCTTGATAAGCAAAAGGTAACCATACTCATTTAAATATTATAGTTAAATTTATGATTTTAGATAATAAAAAATGGTCCATAAAGGTTAAAGATTATTGGCACATTTTTTTTATCATTGTAGTCTTGCCTCGGATATACTAATCGATAGTTAGTCAAAAAAAAATTCAATGTTAATAATTTGCATTTTTTCACACAATTTTTTGCAAAGTTATATATATATATTTTTATTAAATTTAATATTTTTGAAAATTAAAATAATTTCAATTTTTTAAAATTTAATAATTTGATTTTTTGATTGGTTAGATACATTTTGGATATGATGTAAATTATGAGAATTAAAAAATAAATAAAATTAATTTATAAATTAAGAAAACTTCATATTAAGTGTTAATACATACTTTAGAGTTGATGTCATGCACAGCTTCATCGCTAAGTTACTACACAGTATGAGGTGGAGGAACCATTACAAGCATAACCATTGCCCAAAGATGTATATCTGTCACAAATGCACCAAGCAGTTCTTCGTTGTGGGAGACCTCAAAGACCATTGGAAACATTGCGGGCACAACCCATGGCATTGCTCTTGCGACACTATGTTTACCTGGAAGGACAAGCTCTTTGGCCATGTTGCCCTGATTTTTGGAGGCTTCTGAATATATTTTAGGGAGTACAACTTCTGAGATTGCCACAACAAGATTATCATGAGAAAGTGATTTGTTATCGGAAAATTAGACAATAGTTTTCATGATCAATTATTTAGATAGACTCATTGATATATAATTTTGACATGTATAGTGTTGGAGTTGATCAATCAACTTGTGTTTATCTTCTGAAATTTTAATTTATAAATTCATTAGACATTGTTTCCCATCAATTGTCATTATTTTTATGGATATTCTCGCTTTCGTTGAAGTCACTGCCAAATAGTATATATGGGTTGGATGGATGAGATGCCTTCACTACTATAATGGGTGCAGATAGGGAACTCTTGTATGTCAGTCTCGTTGAAGAAAGAGAACCTGTAGCTATGAGGATCAGAGGCATCCAAGACTGGTGGCGTGGCGTCATCATCAAATTGCTTCCCTCCGAGGAGGAGCTATGGGTGGTTTACTTACTAGACAACTACTTATTGAATTGCTTAGGGTATTTAGTATGTAGTTCTCAATACCACTGTAGCAATGAGATTGATTTTTTGGTTGGTTATGTGCTTGTTGATCTTCAAAAAAAATTATAATTCCTTACCAGTGTTGAAAACTAAGTTGAAGATGTTTGTTCTATTAGTAGAGGCAAAGTTCACATATGCCAATTTCTTATCATCAAAATCTTTCCAAAAAGGGTTGGCACATATTAATAATTTTTATAGTGTTGATTTTGATTTTGAATTTAAAAGTGGTTTATGTGATAAAATATTCTTCAATATTTTGAAGGCATGAACTCCCCATGTGTTGTCATTATGGACAAAAATTCTAATCAATGATGATATGATATAGAGTTGTTGATTCTTACAATATGAGATGTATTTAATTGTTTTGAGTTCATTGTAAAATGCTCCAACACCTTGGATTAACTATTTTGACAGTGTTGGAAGATTATTAAAGATGTTGACTTTATGGTCAATTAATTACCATTGCTAATATCCTTTTAACTTGATGCGGGATGTTATCTAATATATTGTTGCGAAATATGATCTCTTCTATATTTTCATTAATTGAGTGCTCCTACTTCAGAGAGTTGAGAGCATTTCATTTAGCTCAAAAATACAAGTTTGTAGGTTCAACCCATGCCCTTATTCAAATTTTGAGGCCTTGTAGGTGGAGTTAGCAAGGAAAACAATTATTGATATACATGGTTGGTTTTAAGGCTGCACTTCTCTAAAATATGAATATGTTTTATTTGTTGGTCCTTTCAACTACGTAAGTCCATATGCATTCATTAAATTTGAGTGTTTAAGGATTACAACATGATCTCAACAATTTCTCCTTTAGTCTCTAAATTGATCTCCAATTGGTTTACTTTATTAGCTATTTAAGTGTACAAGGCCTCCTTAATCTCACTCATCATCATATCTAGTTTATTTATATGATACCAAAGTGCATTCTCTTAACATCTCATGTTATTTTCCAAAAGGGTTTTGAAGACTAGTTCAACTAAAGTTGCCATCTATACTTTCTATTGTGATAAATTTCTTTTGATTTTTCCTTTTTTCGTAATGAGGTAGTTTAATATTTTATGTTTTTATAGCTATATTTACTTATGAGTTGAGATATTCACCCACACTTAAAATTTTGATCACGCATAATCTCACTCACATGACATTGAGACACGAGGACACATGGAGACAAGTGTCTGACACATGACACGTAGATCCTCATGACATGACACATTAAGACATGTGTGTGAAAGAGAGAGAACAAAATTATAAAAATATACATAAAGATGCAAATTTGAGAACATTTAGAAGTAGAACTTGTAACCTAATGCATCAAATACATAAAGAATTATATTGCATATATGAGTTTAGAATTAGAGGTAAAATAAAAAACTATATTTCCTCACTGAGTCATTTGGTGTCATTAAATCAAACTGTAGAACATGGATGATACTATTATGATCCATACATGAACATGATACTAAGTACAAACAATGGTAAAATGGTAGAATTGTAGATAGAAGAATTTCATAGCCCATCATTGGTCTACACAATAAGGAGAACGCCTTGTAGCAAAGGATTTTATGGAACTTCCCCAAAAACGTTTTCCCTTCTCCATTTATAGCATAGGTTGGTAGTGGAGGAGGCAGAGAGAAGGTTTTTGCGGAGTTTTTCACAACAATGCACTTAAAATAAATAATAAGAACCAATGCACATATATACAAAACACACTGGTGTGGAATTTGTAAAATGTACCAAGCTTATTTATGCTTCTAAAATATTGAATGATTGATTTTAATTTAAAAATAAAATAAAATGCGTTCATGTACTTTCCAACAAATACATAGCACCAATGTGTGTTGTAAATACACACCGATCGAGTTAAACCATACCTGTTAAATACAAATTTTAATTTTAAAAAGAAAAAAACAACTACACTAGTGTGATATGAATAATGATGCACTAATGCTCAAAATAAACAAGCACCACTAATCATGATTATTATAAAATAATTGAATATAGTTTTATTTAAAAAATAAATAAATGCATATTGTCACATTGACGCTCCATAAGACAAACGATGCATCGGTGCGTCTTATAATAACACATCAAATCAGGTTAGAAAATTTGCTCATTCAATAAAAATATTCTAATATCATATTGATGTCCTAAACATTGCGGTGTGCACAAACCATACAACCGCAATTATGCATATCCTTTAAGGAGCACCAAAAACAACTATTGTTAAAAAAATATCAATTTTATTTTAAAAAAATAGAAGTCCTATTGGTGCTCCAATTCCGACAAACCATAGTGTGTTTCACTATCACGGGGCGCACCGTGGTAGGGTAAAAAAATTTACCAAAACAAAAAAAAAATCATTTTTACATTTCCTATGTGCCTCCAACCACCCACCCAAGCATCGGTTCTAATAGACCCTGTACGACCTCCCCGATTTCAGTGTTCTACCATTCCCATTGCTCCTATTGGATAGCTTTGTTCATCATTTCCATTTGTTTTGAAAATTGGGAAAAAAAATCATTTTCCTCTGTAGGTAAACCATGCCTCTTTGGACAACAAGGGACTACGTAAATTCTTTGTTTCCTCTTTATTTTCAATTTCATCGGATTAAAATTCAAAATTTACCTTTAATTTGCTCATTTTTTCATTTTTTTTAAAATTTTGCATGTTCCGTGTGGTGCACTTAACTGGTTCAAATCACACTGAAACCTCACCAACATTACTCTCTGTTTGCACATAGAATGCACCGTCAACGATGTGTATACCATGACGCAACATGAACGATGTGCACACAAAAAATTCACTACATCCTTTAAAAAAATAGCGCTCTGGTGCATTGTTCCACGCATTAGCACCGGAGTGCTAATGTGTCAATCACATTAGCACTCCAGTGCACCTCCAAAACTATAAAGCACCATGAATGGTGCACTTAAAAACAATGCACCGCATCGTTTAAATTGGTTTTTAAAAATAGCACTATGGTCTGTTGATCCAAGCATTAGCACCAAAGTGCTAATGTGTCGATCACATTAGCCCTCTGGTGCATCTTTGAAACCATGATGTGTTATGAATGGTGCACTCACAAATGATGTACCTCGTTGTTTTATTTTTTTTAAATAGCACTCGGGTGCGTTGATCCACACATTAGCATTGGAGTGCTAATGTGTAGATCACATTAGCAGTTCAGTGCGCCACCGAAACTATGACGCACCATGAACGGTGCACACACAAACGACACACCACATCATTTTTTTAAAGCACTCACGTGATTTCATCCACACATTACCACAATAGTGCTAATGTGTCAATCACATTAGCACTTTGGTGTGCCACCGAAAGTATGACACATCGTGAACAGTACATACACAAACGTTGCACCGCAACATTTAAAAAAAATTAAAAACAGGCACTCCACTCCAGTGCATTGATCCACGCATTAGCACCAAAGTTCTAATGTGTCAATCACATTAGCACTATGGTGTACTAGTGCAACTATGACACAACGTTAATGATGCACACACAAACCATGCACCGTGTCATTTTTTAAATAGCACTCTGGTGTGTTGATCCACACATTAATATTAGAGTGTTAATGTTTTGATCACATTAGCACTCTGGTGCGCCACCGAAACTATGACACGCGGTGAACTGCACACACAAACGATGAACCACAACGTTTAAAAAATTTAAAAACTATCACTCTGGTGCTTGAGGTTACATTCAATGCCCTTGTTTCAATATTGTGAACTATATCCGATGCATTGGTATATGCACCCTGATGTGCCTTGTAAAAGATAAAATCGTTGTAACTGTTTATGTGTGTTTTGTATAATATTGAGCATCGTTTTCGATCTACATATCTTATTATAGGTGCATTGGTTAATTTATTTATTTATTTTTGCACTCATAAATTAATTTAAGTTTTTGATAAATATAAATGTTTATATATGTGTGTGTTATATAATTTGATTTTTTTATCTATATATGTGCTTAAAATGAACTGTATGTGAATCATAGACGACGATGACAAGTGCAACAGTAGCACCAGGTTGACCTATACAACTTTTTACATGAGTGGGAGGCTAGGGAGAGGGAGAAGGAGATGCTACCTCACCCTATTATAGCTCAGACTTGTGCCCTTCTAAGGAATGTATCCCTTCTACAGTTTTATGAGGAGGCTACATCCGTCAGGGGTAACTCTGCATTTCTACATTAATTGATGTGTAAATGGGATTATGGTAGATATGCATTCAAGGTCAGTCATCTGTGGTATCATCCCATATAGGTGAATGTATATTTTATCATTGGTTTGTTGAGGAGGGGGAGGTTTGGACCCATTTCCTTTATCTAACACCCATCATTGTAGGAGGGATCGAATTGACATATGTGCATAGATATGTTAGTCAAGATATTCTTCAGGCCATGGAGTTCTGGGTTGTCAGTGGTCAATTGTGGATACGTGCATTTGGTGCAGAGGAGGTTAGGTTCCTATCCATTATTGTGATATTATTGGCACACTATACCTCTGATAGGAAGGACATTAATTACCTTTTGGTGCATTATGTAGATGAGATAGTTCAAAGGCCTTGATTGATTAGGTGGTCACAAATATTTTTGTGAAGCTTTTGTTTTTTATGAGCAATTATATGTTCCATATGCATTAGAGATATTTACTTTATTTTTTACAGGTTTCATGCCACTTGGCCATTATAACCCTATCCACCTCCTATTCCTATGACTGATGTGCGTATGTCGATGTGGGGGCAATGGTTTCCCAAGAGGATCCAACTGAAGTGGCCATGTACTTGAGTCCGTAGAGAGATCTATGATTTCTTGGCCAGAGAGGCCAATCATGTCCTCGACCTTGCAGAGTACCCGTATGCAAGGATTCGGGTTGGAGGATGGATTGGAGAGGATATCAGAACATTATTGTAGATGATCCACCAAATGATAGAGGTAATGGTATCATTATGCTTTGATAAGTCGAATTGCATATCTTTTTGTTTTATTTACTACACGTAATTTATTATATCATTTTGCTTCAATTATCTAAATGGCATTGTCTATTGTTTTGCAAATTTTGAGACATATGTTGGGTATGTGCCTCACCATTAGGATGAGGCGATGGAAGATGCACCACAGGAGCTATCTATACACAAGCCTCATCCGCCCCATTGGTTGGACAGTATAGTTCAGTTCAAGGTGGTAGATCACATTTGTGGCTTGATGGCTAGTCGCAGAGTGAAACCCATCCATGTCACACATATATTATGGGTTCCAAAGTACATGGATTTATTAGAAACCCTTCCTCATGAGATTTCATCGATGCGTTATGTTGTTGGCTCCCTCGAACTCATCAATAGGTTGATGATGAGGTTGAGCGATATTTATCATTCGTCCTCATCTAGCTCATATTTTGATGGTGATGCTCTACTTCCTCCACCACCTAGTCCTCCACTACCTAGACCTTGTCCTCCACCATGTATTCCTTCACTGCATGATGCTCCATCACCTAGACCTAGACCTATTCATACACCACCTAGTCCCATCCCTCCACCACCTAGTCATTCACTTCCTTATCTTCTTCTTCTTCATTCCTAGTCCTCCACATGTGTTAGCAGCTTCACCATCCACTGATCTGCCTCCTCCTCCACATGCATCATTAGGTACACCATCCACCAATCCTTCGGATCCTCCTCCTCCTCCTCCACACGTGTCACTAGATGTTGATCCACTTGCACCACCAGTTGTTGACCCACTTGCACCACTAGTTACTAATCCACTTGCACCACTAGTTGCAGCAACATCATCTGCTACACCTACTACACTAGCTATTGATGTTGCAGATGATATGGCCACATTAGGTCATATACTTCCTAGTGGAGAGATATATCATACTCTACTTTCATAATTATTATTTGGCATGGGTACCGATAGACACCAGGGAAAATTTTAAGAATCCCCCCCAATTTATATGTATAAAAAATGGGTGAATCTCCCCGATATATAGGAAAATTTGAAGGTGATTTGATCAAAAATATAATATGTATGTATAATGTTTTGGTGAATCTTTCATTTTATTATATAATTCTATAAAATATTGGCGAATATTTCACTAAATTATAAGATATTGTAAAATCTTGGTGAATATTTCACTGCATTATAAAAAATTGTAAAAACTGGCAAATCTTTCACTGATTTATAAAACATTGTAAAATTTTGGTGAATCTTTTGCCAAGAAGATTCGCCATCTCTTTGATTCCTAAGAAATCACAATTCAATGTGCTTTCACTTTTCCTTCTAATAGGTTTCTCTTCATATTATTTGATTCACATGAGACCCATCCCAGTCTTTGAAGGAAAACACATTTTCATTTTCAAAATCGTTTATTCCTGTTAGTATAAATTTCATTGTATTATTGCTTTCAGCAGATAAATTTCTTAGACTCTTGAATTATTATAGTTTGGGATTATGAAAATATTTTTTTATCTCCTCAAAAGACTACTAGAGGATGAATGATTTATATGATCATGACTCAAACTATTTGTCAAACAAACTCATTAATATACTTCCTATAAATGCATTTTTAAGTTGTAATGGAAAATTCCTAACAATTGTTTTTAATGACCATCTATCACATTTTTAATTTTTCATAGTCCCATTCTTATGAATCTATGTATGAGATTCTTAAACCTTGAACAAATATTTGGAGATGAGGACTATATGTAGAACCATAAGAGTGAAAATTAAAATATCTTGTTGAAGACTTTTCGTTATTGTTGCACGGTCCTATTCTCAGGTCATCTCTACCTTTTTCAACAGAAGGTGATAATGCATGACATATTCAAACTTATTTTTTAAACAATTGGCATATGAATTTAAGGGAAACAAAAAAATCTTCTTTCTATCACTGAAAATAGAGTCTAGATGTGTTATGTTGTAATAGAATTGAGATTCAAAACTCTCATTATATTTCTTGGTTTAACTTTATTTACATCTATTTAGTATTCACTAGAAAATTATATGGTGAGAATATTCCCTTTGATAGACGAATCGAGGAGAAATGCCTCTTAAAAAACAAGAGGGAATGGATTTTGATTTCCAAACATAAGCAAATTCTCAACATTGATGAACTTATCCCCTGAGTTAAGGAAAGGTGTCAACAAGCATCACAACCAACACTTGTTCATGATGGCATACATCAAGACAATTCAAAAACAATAGTACAAAAAAACATGTATGATTTTCTGGAAACCCAAGCCAGACACCAAATTGGTGTATAAGACCCCCTTGTTTATGGAACAAGGGACCCCCTCCATGCAACGATTTAACTGCTAAAGTATACCGAGGTGTACATACCCTACACCCTGTGTATTTGAACATATGTGACCTCCTAGGATAAAACACATGTTCTTAATTGTTAGTCCCACTCAATTTGTACATCAGAAAGAAACTTAAAACTAGTTTTTAATGCAAAATGAATGGTTTGTACGATAGGTAACTAAGAAGGGCAGATATTTGACTCAAAATTTCCATAAAAAGGAATTTCTTGTTAGAATATGTATGAAAAGTTACACTGCAATATTCTCTGTGGCCTCCTTTCTTGCACAAAACTTTGTTATTTAGCACCACTTCATTGTCCATACTGAATCGAGTGTGTGTATGATGAGCATTTTCCTACTTGATGCACTTATGAGTGATGACCAAATGAATCCATACCCATTTAGTTTCGTTTAGTCTAGACCCTCTGATTTTCAGAAGGGCTCTAGAGGCTTAGTTGTGAACCTAAGATGTCACAAAATCATATAATATAGTATATTACTTCTTTATAACATGAAACTACTTCTCCAACATAAATATACAAGAATGCAATAACCAATATTTTGCAAAAACTTAAGTTGTGTGGTAGATAAGATGGAAACAAGACCAATTCAACCATGATAGCACATGCAAGTTTTATTGGCATTGAATTTCTACTTTTCACCTCCATACAATGTTAGGTGGAAATCTAGGAGTTCGACACAATTGCAATATACATTCATGGGGCTAGATTTGATGTTTACTCACAATGCTAATGACAAAATGCTAATCCAAAAGGTGAAAAGTTACACTGCAATATTCTACATGGCCTCCTTTCTTGCACAAACCTTTGTTATTCAGCACCACTTCATTGTCCATTCTGAATCTCGTGTGTGTATGATGAGCATTTTTGTACTTGATGCACTTTTGAGTGATGACCAAATGAATCCATGCCCATTTAATTTCATTTAGTCTAGACCCTGTGATTTTCAAAAGGGCTCTAGAGGCTTAGTTGTGAACCTAAGATGTCACAAAAGCATATAATATACTATATTACTTCTTTATAACGTGAAACTACTTCTCCAACATAAATATACAAGAATGCAACAACCAATATTTTGCAAAAACTTAAGTTGTGTGGTAGATAAGATGGAAACAAGACCAATTCAACCATGATAGCACATGCAAGTTTTAGTGGCATTGAATGTCTACTTTTCACCTCCATACAATGTCATGTGAAAATCTAGGAGTTCGCCACAATTGCAATATACATTCATGGTGCTAGATTTGATGTTAACTCACAATGCATGAAAATTGCAACACATATCTCATTAAATCTACACAATTATAGAGTATATATAATTATATATTGAGAAGAAAATTTCTACATCCAAAATAGTTTATGTTGAGGGTTTCCAGATCTAGTCGGTGTGGGTATTTAAGCTACCATCAAAGATAAATTTCCTGAAATAACAAATGCAGCTTTTTTTAAATTCTTGAGTTCAGTAATGTTGTGATGGTAAATGGAATTCAACACCCATTTACCATCACATCATAACTGAACTCTCAAGAATTATTAAAACTACATTTTTTATTTTAGGAAATTTATCTTTGATGGCAGCTTCAATACCCACGTATTTTAGGAAATTTATCTTTGATGGCAGGACATTTATCTCAATGCCACATTGGAAATTTATCTTTGATGGTAGTGTCAATACCTACGTATTTTAGGAAATTTATCTTTGATGGCAGGAAATTTATCTCAATGGCACGTTCCCCTCAATGCCACGTTCGCCAAAAGGTTAGGGGGCCTAACAAGTCATCCCGGGCTCTGGGATGGTGACTTCTCATGGAGTCCAAGCACCCAGAGCCCCCACCATAACCTTTGCTCTTATGCATCGATAAGAATACGGATGGCCAGGTTTTATAAACACATATGAATCACTTTCAGTTGCCAATGTGGGATAAACCTCACTGGACAAGTCAATCACCCGATCGAACGACTGCTGAGTCTCTGCCTGCTATATTTTTTTTTGGTTTTATCCACTGAGATTCACCTTTGAGTGATTTCCTTCACCTCTACGCTATAGAGAAAGTTGGTGGTATCGCTTTACGGTGGTATTTCACTATAATTTTTGACTGCAAACAAGACTCATGTGTCATCGTTTATCCATGGCTTCAAGCAAACTAAACTTATAGTTTATCATAGGGTGAAGTAAGTCTTGGTTCGATGAATATGGTAATGGAATCAATCAAATGATTGTCCAGGACTCAATCTATCCAGATCAGAAGCATCTTCCCATTTCCACAAGTTTGATAGGAATGTCGATGGGTGATGAATATTATTTTCATTATTACCTCTATTCCATGTAATTTTCCTCCAGGAAATCATCCATGTCGAACCTCTTCAGGGTATATATATGAGTATTACTACAAAGTTTTAGACACGGGGAGGATGGCAAGAGACATCAACAGTAGGATCTTCTACTACTTAGACACTTCCATGTCATCTGCTACTTGATCAAACTCAATGTATTTGAACAAAGATAGGGACTCAGACTCCTTCAATGCTTCAATAATACATCTGTTATAAGAGGATCAGTCTTCTGCAAGATAATTTACTGTCTATTTGTCCAATTCACTTCCCAGGGTAATTCCCTTTTCAACAAGGTCATAACTTTATAACTCCGTCATATAATCTATCATAACTTTCTTTTGAGCCTTCTTCTTAGAGTTGTCAGTACAAGGAGCCTTATAACCATATGCAAACAATCACTAAAACTAAAATACATGCATTGATCCGATAATTGGTTAGACTCAGCTAGGAATTCTCATCCTCCTCTATTCAGGTTCGAATCATTAAAAAAAATTAGTAGATTTGTGCAACTGAAGGTAGAGCCAAAGTTGTTGATCTTGTTACTATGTTAGGGAGAATGAAAGCTTCTATATTTGGCCTTCCCATTGAACATGGCATACTCTAGATAAAAGTATGGTTTTGCTTAATTTATATCAAGAATAGTTTATTGACTGGGTTTCCAGGTAATTTATTTGGACCTTTGGTTGCCTGGTTTTGATGGTCAATTTTCCAAGGAAAAGGTTCGGGATTCATAGTATAATGACTAATATATACATCCCATAAGAATAATTTAGAATCTTCAATTGGGAAATTTGGCTAAAAGTTATGCTTTCACTTGTTGATGGCTTTAAATAAAATTCTTACCCAGATTAATTTAGCAAAAAGATCCTTTCAGGACACAAGTAGGTGCTCTATTTTTCCTATTTTGTGATTTTGTGTTACAGTTTTAGGAAGATGATTACAAAACGACAAGCACACCACATACAGGCCAAGTGTGTCAAGATAGGAAAGCACACCACATACATTCTTACAAACGCCTTTTAACCATCCTTTCAGTCCCACTGAGAAAAAGCTATTTGAATCATGCCCTTCACACTCCATGGTAATCATCAATCAAGAAGTGAAAACTTGATGATAATGTTCTAATAGTATCAACCATCTACACTGGCTGCAGGTAAAGTTGATTCCCGAAGATCATAGAGGGAATGCTTAGATTTTTCTCTGGTTATTGGTTGCTCATCTGAACATCCTTGAAGTTTAGCATTCTTTTGAGGAGTCATTTATCCACCCCTTCTCGAGTATAAATGAAAATCTTGGGCACAATGCTACAGATATCCCTATTTTAATATGTAAACACTTTGATTAGACAAAATAAGAAATCACTCATCATACCAAATAATAATTTAACATTATCAAATACTCAAAAATCAAACAAAAGCAAAACAGATTTTATTGTGAACACTCACTGCCAAGGATCATCACCAACAAGCATCATGTCTTCTTCATTATCCTTGCACACAACCTGCCAACCTTTTCTAGGATCCCCT
Organism: Larix kaempferi; assembly: GCA_027924585.1. Classification (NCBI taxonomy): domain Eukaryota; kingdom Viridiplantae; phylum Streptophyta; class Pinopsida; order Pinales; family Pinaceae; genus Larix; species Larix kaempferi. Next base: position 3,011,227 of record BSBM01000639.1, read on the forward strand.
AGTTATCCTTGAATTTTGAACATGCGTTCAAGCTCACAAATTAATTCTTCGTAACCTTCAAAATTAGTAAGGTCAACAGCTCTTTCGAGAGAAATTCCCTGCTTATGAACCTGCATGAATATATAAGTCGTGTCAAGCAATCAAATATATCTTAGGCCAAATGGAATTTCCAGGGATCCAACTTGTTAATACTGGCAATCTATATGTCCAATCATAGAAATACCTTGGTACAACTCCTGGTAGGGTTTCCATAAGGTCTGACTTGAGATTATTTTGATAACTTCTATGGATATTTCTCCTAATCACAGCTTACAGCAGTTTGCTCATATTTTCTTAGCTTTGGTGGGTCTGAAACCTGGTCAGCCTCAGCAATTCGCACATGTTTTCCTCAGCAATTAAAATTAATTCAAAGGGGGATCCAATAAGATTTGATTTGAGACATACAACCACATCCCACACCCTGAGAGAACATGTTGTCTATGTCATATATAGGACCCTAAGGCATAGGCCCAAATCTCATCTTCATATGTCATATTTCCCATGAGAATATAGAGCATTTTAGTTGCCTTTATTGACACTAAGGAGGCTTCCTCTCCACCTTTCATCATCCATACTATAGATGGTGGCTCTGTTCATGAGAAAGGTGTTTTTACATAGGTTGAGGACCATGAGAAAGGTATTTTTACACTGATCATCTCTGCTGAGCTTGCAGCTAGTTGTCACAAGTGTACCAACAGGAGCGCATTTTGCCATACCAAATATTTTAAGCATTTCCTTCAGATACTTGGACTGAGAGATAAAAATACCTTTTGGTGTTTGGGAAATTTGTATTCCAAGAAATAAGGATAGTTCATCAATCATTGACATCTCAAATTACCATGCCATTACATTAGAAAACTCATGACTTAATTTGTCATCATTACACCCAAAAATGAGATCATCAACATAGACCACTGTAATTAGGAGTCCATCCTTTTCTCTTTTGAAATAAATTTTGATGTTCACATCACCTCTTTTGAATCCTTGTTGAGAGAGGTACTTGTATAATAGATCATACCATGCCCTTGGGGCTTGCTTAAGTCCATAAAGAGCCTTTTTTAGTTTCCAAACACAGTCCATTTTTCCAGGTAGCTCAAAACCTTCACTAAGCTGTAAACAAGAAGATAAATCCAATTTCAAAAAGAGAAATCAGTTGGCTGAGCATTAAATCCTACGATAGCCATAACAATCTACGACTATTAGCATAGATAGAAGCCTCTATGCAAAGCAGAAAGGTGACTAAGGTATTATATCAGAATACACTTATTGTAACTGTCTTGGAAAAATATTTGTTTTGAAAGGAAACATCAATATTTTTAATAAATAGGCTTATACTGGACCTCAAAATCAATTTTTTTTCAAACTACACAACCCATTTAAAAATTCGAGAGATATTCTCTATGAGTGGCTTCTCATTTTTCAACATTCTTGGCATCAATTTAAGATTAGATCTAATAGATTTTATAATATAGTGCAACATCCTATCTCAACACCTTTATAGAGAAATTCACAAATGTGAGGATTGCAAGGTCATCATCATCCAGCTCTTCCAAATGTCAAAAATCCATGTAGTGATTTAACGATCTGGAAAAGGAGGCTATCAATCTCTTTAAAATATTCTAAGCAATAATATGCTTAAGAGTTCTACCATAAACATATTGATATATGGTACATACGCAAGAGTTGTAAAATAGAAGCTACTCTGTTAAGTGCACCACTACAGTTTAAGATTAGTAAATATGATCAAGTTTGTGCATTGTTTAGTTGCAGTGAAAGAAAGTACATGGAATGGGAAAATGAAGGTGGAATGGAAGGCCCAACTTTTATAGGAGACAAAAACTGTTGCGGTGAAAATTATATAATTTGCCCAAGTCAGTAGGAAAAATATATTGGTAAACATAAGGAAATGAGTATATACCATTCAAGCACCCTTTAATCTCAAACCAGTAGATAAATCACATACATGATCAAATACTAACTTTAAAGATTGAACCTTCCCATAAAGCAATTGGTGCTTTACAAGACCAAACCTCCACTATTTATATAAAAGTATTAGAAACCCTAACTTATCTCAATGTTCACCTTTCATTATCTAGAGAGAATAATTTTTACCTATGTATTAGAGACCACTCTTCATTTGTGAAAAAACTTTGCTTAAGCATACATCTGTGGAAGAATCAAATGTTGCAGTTAGAAGAGGTCATGTATGTAAACTAGTGTGAATAACCCTTTGTGCAGAAATCCTTACAATTTGTAGATTGTAAATTGGTTTCATGAAACAGAGTATGCAGTGAATGTTGTTATGTGAGAGTTAACAATTGAATAAGCATTTGCAGCCACAACTCAAATAAATGTTCCTTATGTGAATGAGGTTCCAGTAATTTGAATAAAAGGGACAAATACAATAGTTGAATGAGCATTTGTAGCTACAAGTATTGCAAAAGAAGTTTTAGACAGAATATTGAGAAGATAGAAATTGTGGAAGCTGGTGAACAGATATAGTGCATAGACTAGCTGAGACAGTACTGAATAAGATAGCAAAGGAGAAAGACAACATAAAGTTTCTCAGAGAAGCGGTGTGGATCTTTGGTGAGGATTGAATTCCTCATTGTAAGTTGAATCTTATAAGTACAGGTTGGTGCCTATGCATGCCAAGTTGGTGCATGGATGTAGCAAGTTAGTGCTTGCTAAGTCACCCCATCAGAATACACTTATTGTAACTGTCCTGGCAAAAAGATTTGTTTTGAAAGGAAACATCAATATTTTTAATAAACGGGCTTATACTGGACCTCAAAATCATTTTTTTTTCTAACCACACAACCCATTTAAAAATTCGAGAGCTATTGTCTATGAGTAGCTTCTCATTTTTAAAAATTCCTAGCATAAATTTAAGATTAGATCTAATAGCTTTTATACACCCATGGAAGAATCAAATGTTGTAGTTAGAAGAGGTCGTGTATGTAAACTAGTGTGAATAACCCTTTGTGCAGAAATCCTTACATTTTGTAGATTGTAAATTGGCTGCATGAAACAGAGTATGCAGTGAATGTTCTTATGTGAGAGTTAACAATTGAATAAGCATTTGCAGCCACAAATCAAATAAATGTTCCTTATGTGAATGAGGTTCCATTAATATGAATAAAAGGGACAAATACAATAGTTGAATGAGCATTTGCAGCTACATGTATTGCAAAAGAAGTTTTAGACAAAAGATTGAGAAGATAGAGATTGTGGAAGCTGGTGAATAGATATAGTCCATAGACTAGCTGAGATAGTACTGAATAAGATAGCCAAGGATAAAGACAACATAAGGGCCTAGGGCCTTGTAACTAGATGAAGTCTTCTTTTACAGGATTTTGTATTGCAGTCTAATAACTTTGTCGAAGAGTAAATAGTTGTATGCCCGGTAATGTGGGGCATATCCTCCTAGAGATATGATGCAACCTATTGTTGTTTTCTCACTCTCATTAATTTTCATGTGGAAATTATAGGAACTAAAGTACACCTCAAAGGTCCGTAGATAACACTCCCATGAATTCACTATAGAATAATTCACTAAAGCACCCATCCTAAGGTGGTAAACACACTACATAATAACTTGAGCAACAACAAGAATGACTTGACCAACAAAGTCAAATGAAACTTGATAAAACATACAATGACCATGTTCCAACAATCTTTGGGACAAAATTAGAGCATTCCCACCCAAGTATTGGTTACTCAACCCACATTTAGGATTAATACCAATACAAGCATTCCACACCTAGATGAAAACCCAATGCTGAAACATTTGCACCAAAAGGAATAGAATGGTTGAAGTATACATAGAGGATCAATCCCTCACTGTGACCATGTGCCAACAATTTTTGCTACCGAATTAGGGCATTCCCACCCAAGTACTGGTTTCTCAACTCAAATGTAGGCTTGACATCAAGATGAGTATTCACACCTGGACGAAAACCCAATGTTGAAAAGCTTAATGCTGAATTGTGGAGTCTATAGGCTTATGTCCAACCCCAATAAGAAACATTTGCACCAAAAGATAAAAATGGAAAAATCGTCGAACATTTATGCTACATGGAAGGATACATGGGATAATAAAACCCAGTGATAGGTCTCAAGATGCACAATAAGCACAAATTTAATATGTTATGGCCCATGGGACATATAGAGCTAAAGTTCAACTCTATGGCCAACTTATCCCTAGTAGTACTTTTATCCCTGACATATATCCAACCACTAAAATCCAGTAGTCTACTGGTCACTATATATTTTTAGGGACAAGGACAAGTAAAAATACAAAACTGTTTTTTAATGTACAAGCATCAAAACATGTCACATGAAGCATTTTTCAAAGCATAGAATTGACAAGGATAAAAAGAGCAGAAGGATTGATGGTCAATGAAATTTTTTGCCAAGCACCATCCCACGACTTTCTCCCAAGAAATACACAAATAACACATTGTGAATCGTCAAACTTTCAAAATTACAAGCCTCAATGCAGACATCAAAATACATGATGCAGTGACAAATCTTGACACCTTTTGAGCCATCATCGCAAGGATTACTCTATAAAGACATTCACTGAGGAAAAATGTGAACTAGAAAGGAAGAGCCTCTACTCCTTTCTAAGTAGAATGTCACCATGTCAAGGAACAAACAAAATAAATTAGAGCTACAGAAACTGGGCAAGGGGACTATAAAGCACTTGCTACTAATACAATAATACCATCAATTCATTGTTTTGTAGACATGTTCTACTTTTTGCTTCTTGTATAGTTCTTAAACGCAGTCATGAGAAGATATCTAATCAGTCTGTATCAATGCTTACACCAACAAGATATAATAATATACCAAAATAGAACTCTTCACAACATAGTACATGAACCTACTATTATAGTTAGACACACTGTTACACAGACTATTCCAAATCTTCCAGATCTAGTTCATCTAGACAGTCTTCCAACAAGAGTTTCTTTAGTACTTACTGCAAGTATTGACCCAAAGGTCATCTTCTCCTCATCAATAGGTGATGACACCAGGAGACCTAGAGCACTTTCAATAGGTATCTTCAATCAAGACATTCTTCTAGGCTCTCAAGCTCTTCACAGGGATTCCTTATACTTTGTAGTTTTTTGTATCTCACTTCAGGGTGATAGACTTTAGAATTTGGGTCTTATATCTCATCAATAAGATCTTCTTTTTATAGGAGTTGCATTCACACTCCCACTTTTTCATCGACTCTATTGTACCTAGAAGTCCCTTCGCCATATTTATTGTGATTGATTGGACATTGATAAAATTTTAACTCATCTATCTAATTAATGCACCTAAGGAAATGGGAGTCTTGGGAGTAAAGAATTCCCTATGGATACTTTCTAATTTCAAGTATTAAGTATTTGTCAAACATGTTAATGGTGTTTAAGTAGTCATCAACAATTATTGAAGACAAATTGCATCAGAGTTAAAAACGAGCTGGTGGCCCTTTAAACCAATTCTTTGTTCAACCGAAGTATATTCCTTGAAGTTGAAGGTGGTGTGGTCTCAAGCAATTCCTCAATTCTTTCATAATTTTGGTTAAGAAGGTAAACGATAACTGAATTTCCAATTGGGAACGAGAAAAAAGGAACAAGACAAGAAGTTTAAAAACTGCCTATACAATTGGGAAACTTAAACAAGTACTCATAATGGCTAAAAGAAAGTGTTTGATAATCATAATGATAAAACTTGGTTGAAACTCACAAAACTATACAAATAAAATGCAGTTAATCACCTTGTAAATATTCTTGAAAGTTAAATTATAAACCATCCTCAAAGAAAATATTTTTTAATACAAAGTAAAGACTTCTAAAAATGAGGACCTGTCGAATATGTCTTCTATAGACAAGGATTATAGTTCTTTTCTGAGGAATATTTAAGTGACTACCACTAAGAAGTTAAAAACTTAAAACAAATAAAAAAAGGGGATTAATAAAAGATCAGCTTATTACCAAGCATGGCCACTATCAATGGTTTACATTGCAATTTAGTCTTGTCAATGCACACAATAGCCTCCATTGCATTCGTTAATTGGCAAGTTCATCATTATTTTTTTGGATAATATTTTGGCTTGTAGCAAAGAATAGGTGAAAACAAGTTGAATTCATGCATTTAGTAACATATTTTGCAGATTGTAAACACAAAATATAAAAAAAGTGGAAAAGTAGATTTTTCCAACCCTAGTGGACATAACTTAGTCATGTGATTTCCAAAATATGGAATGGAGAAAATATTCCATGCATTTATGAACATTTTTGACAGATTGTGAGCTACATATATAAAAAATAATTGGAAAAGTGGTTTTTCCAACCCCAGTGAACATAACTTAGGCATGTGATTTCCAAAATATGCTCTGGAATTGGAATAAAGTCAAATGAAGGAAATTATGAGGGTCAACTCCAAACAATGCCAGTGATGCGTGATGGTTTCATCAACTCAGTGAATTTTATTGGAAGTTCATTCAGAATTTTAGTGAGAATACATCATCTATGCCATATTGATGAATCATGAAAGTAAATAAGAACTCTTAATGGAAAAAAATATATACTGCATGGGGACCCATCCCCCTTCAAAAAAACCAATGGAGGGATTCTTATCTACACAGATACTAGAATAGGTGAAGCAGAACATGAATTTTCAAAACCCATAGACCCAAATTTGATCTTAAGAAAGAATGTGATAGAGAAGAAGGTGATAGCTATGAATTCAAATAGTAGGGCATTTAAGCGAGCTTGTAAGGGGTTTCCTAGCAATGAATCAATGGGTAATATGTGATCTACTTTGAATAGTTCTAAAGAGGACAACGGTGGGAAAGTTGTATAAACTCATGATAAGGAGAACATGGAAATATCTGAATCTAAAAAGGTGCTTTTTAATTTTCCTTTTACCCAATTTAGTAAGCTTTAAATGGATTAGAATTATGTATCATAAAGTATCTATTAATGTCAACATGAAAAAGTCGGAAATAAAGTGCTAATTTGGAATTTTAATGATGTTTTTACAGGTGTCCCGATAATGAAATGTAAATTTGATCTGATCTTCTCTCCATCTCCACCAAGATCACCATCTCTAGAAAATTCAAAGCCTAAAATATTTTGTAGTGAAGTTTCTTCTCCAGAAAGATCACATGTCAGGTTGAATGGTCACAGAGAGAAACATATTTTGGATAGCTTTGATATGGTAGAGGAATGTTTAAAACATGATTTGAAGGCACAAATAAAATTGAAATTCAATCCACTGAAATATGCTTCAAATGACATTATATTGCTGGGAAAGTTGTCAGCATAGTAGATTTTATAGGAATTTCATTGTTAGTAGCAATTGCTTGTCTAAGTGACCGTGAGATAGAAGATATAGGGGCTAGAACACAATTCTGGCTGTCAGAAACTACACAATCAGTTTCATTGAGTATGAAAGATCATATGGAAATTTTGGGCAGAGGAGATGTTGCTATGGAATCATAAATTCATGAATATTGCAAGGAGAAAACACACATGAATCCGAATATTTATCAAGCACCTGCACCATAGGATGAGAGGCACATAACCAATGAATTAGAAAAATATGCCTCTCTTGGTGAAAGTGTTGGAGGACTTGTTCTTAATGATAAAGTAGGATAGCCAATGGATTTGAGACTAAGCAATAATATTAATAGAGAACCTAGGATTTACAATTTAGCCATTGATGGAAATGTAATAGTTTCTTGCCTCATAAGCCTATTGGAAAACAAAGTCAAATTGTAGAGAAAACGTTTGAGATTATATTGTAGATATTTGAATGATGACATATCCCATTGAGACCTGAATAATGTGATGGAAAAATGGGAAAAACCACCAATGGATCTAATTAAATCCCCTGGAGAAAAATCATCTCCAAACATACCAGGAGGATCTCTAAATAACAAGAATCTTCGATGTTCAGATGATATTCATGTTCAACTAGTAGTTGCAAAATGGAAGGGTGGTGCAAGAAGCTTAGAACAAGATATGCTCTGGAAGGGTTTTGAAGCTGTCATGAATGTACACCAGCTAAAGAGTTTGGAACAACTCTTATTATATGAGAGGCACACTTAATATTCTAATATTTCTCTTAGTTTTCATATTGATACTACTTTTAAACATTAGTTTGTTCATGAAGAAGTGTTGGCTAACTGTGATGCATTGCCAATGTGTGTTTCTACATTAGATGGCTCTAGCAGTGGAAATAGTTTGAACCTATCCATTTCTCTATAACAATAAATTTTTGACTCTGCTAAATATGTTTATACTAGAAGTGAAATTGGTAGACAAGAAGCAAAAATTGTGAGTCAAATTCCAGAGAAGCATATTCAAGTACCATCTCACAGACACATTAGCTTGATTCCATAGATTTATGCATCTTGTAAAGTAGAGCATGGGATAGATGTTGTAAGGGATACTATATAAGTATCAAATGAAACTTATACGAAATAAAGTCACAATGGATATAAGAAAGAGTTTACTTCTCCTGAGCACGCAAAACATGAGATTGAAGTCCATGACAATCCTGACGTTCAAAATGGTGATAGTCGTACTGACCCAGCTTGTGACAGTACGAACAATGAACCAAACATTGGTGTTTCATCCCTTGTGAGGGATCATTGTTTTTTTGAAATTACTAATACTAACTTGGGTGGAAATACTACATTGTGAGTTGATGAAATCTTCTGCAAGGTTGTTTCTCCTACCATTGTAATTGATAAGAGTGTCTGCAAATTGGAGTCTAATCTGGTAGTTGATGAACACTTCTACATTTTTTATGATACTATGGATGCTAATGATAGTGTCTACAATTATGATAAACCTGGATGAAAATATAAAAGAATTGACATGGTTGAAGATACCATGGTTGTTGAAATTCATAAATTGATAAATCCCCAATTTTTAAGATTTGAAAATTTATTGCACAAGGGTTCGACACCTGATTTCCTTCCACATCCACTCATGAAACCATGCTTTTGGTGACTATGATATGCATATTTGCATATGTTTGTATGTATTCCTTGCAAAACTTCAAGTATTAATGGAAGCTTATGGTGCCAACAAGAGAAACAATCTATCATTCATATAGTCTTTGATTCTCAGCTCTATCTTTGATTTCTTATGAACTCAATTAACGCAAAGTGTATTCCTTTCACCGAGGAAATTACCAATACTTTTCCAATGATCAAGACCATGCACTGTTTACATATGGATGATCAATGGTTCTTCAAATAATCAATGTTGACAACTTATTCAATAAACAACGTTGGATGTTTGGCACTGGAAGCAAGTTTATATGTCAATGTTCAAGATTATTCAACAATTGGATATCAAGCTCAATGTTGGAAACAATAAGGTTTCACCATTTGAATATTTCGAACAACAATTGATGGATATCTTTCCTCAACTACAATTTGCACCCTACTTTTATGTATATATGCTGGGCATTTTACAATTGGATGCAACTCCCCTCCAACATTCATACCCTATATGCATATATTAAGTAGTTGAATTACTCAATATGCAATCCACTTGGATCTAGAAACCCAGGTTGATAAGCATGGAAATTATGTATATAGGAAAACAACAATCACCAATCAATTTATATGTCACGCATTCCAGCACTCAGCCAAAAAAATAGAGTATTTGTATTTCATCAATAAAGATCATCAATCTCTGTAACTAAAATCTCTTTTCCCTACTACATCCATGATTTCCCCTTGGAATATGATTTAGACAGTAAATTTCTATTTTCATTCCCCCCAACCTAAGAAATGTTTTCTCCTAGATTATCTAATATGATTGATTAATTTTAGTTAATCAAACTACCTCTATCCAAATCCACAAAAAGTGGATCAAATCCCTTATTCTTGGTCAATCAAATCCCCAAATTCTTATGATTTATTCTTTAACGAATTATTCCCTAATCAAATCTCTTGAATCTCTAAACTAATTGAAAACTAATAATACTAAATATTACAAAGAGAATATGAGGAACCCAACTTCCACATACAAAATTTGTTGTTTTCCAATTATTGACCTATGAAGGTCAATCATAGTTTGATGAACAAGATGCTCCTGCATCATCTTACCATTGTGATTATGATCCTTCTTTCCATTATCTCCATCGTCCATATTTTCTTTGTGACTCTCAAACCAAGTTCTCTAGATTTCACTAGATCTCGACAGACCAAAAGCTCCATTGATGCATCATCAATAAAAAAACAGGTCCTCCATAGGTGATAAGAATATTGAACAAGATAAATACTCACAAATTTATTATTCTTATGGGACAATCCTATATAGAGATGCACCATGGAAGGGTTATATTGGGAAGTGAATACATAGATTCCATGATATTGTAGCACCGATTTACATCAATGATGTTGGGACCCGATTTCTCTTTTTATCTCTATTTTTGAGGTTATCCTTTCTCTTTTGTATAAAAGGTCATTCATTGTTTTTTCATGTTCATGTGGGTAGACTATTAGTGGAAAGAATTGCAAGGATGGTTGTAGTGGCCATGGCATTTGTAATGGTGAACGCGGAGAGTGCTGATGTTTTCATGGCTATGAAGGTTTGTAGTCCACCCCTCTATTTCTGTTCATCCTTCTTAATAGTTGTATTTTGGATTCAAATTTCCATTAATCATCATTGTGCTTGGATTCCTATTTCAATACAGACTCTTTCTATGTGTTTGGATTTTTATTAGGTTCAAGGGTCAAATATAACTTAGCGCTTATCGGGAACCCATGTGATCACCTTGGCTTGTGAGGTATGTAGCTATTTGCTGCAATTAGAGAGCTCTATTATACTTTAGGCCAATGGTTAAGTTTGAGTATTACACACCATTCCAGTGTTTCAGGAACTTGACGACCCTTAGGAAAGGTTCCCAAACTATGAAGGAATTCATCGGGGACTTGATGTCCATACCCAAGATGTTCCAGGAAGAATAGGAGAAAACAATTTGAATTCATGCATTTATGAACATTTTTTGACAGATTGTAAGCAAAATATAAAAAAAAATTGGAAAAGTGGATTTTTCCAACCCTAGTGGACATAACTTAGGCATGTGATTTCCAAAATATGGACTGGAGAAAACAATCCATGTATTTATGAACATTTTTGATAGATTGTGAGCTACATATATAAACAAAATTGGGAAAAGTGAATTTTTCCAACCCCACTAAACATAACTTAGGCATGTGATTTCCAAAATATGCTCTGGAATTGGAATAAAGTCAAATGAAGGAAATTATGAGGGTCAACTCCAAACAATGCCAATGATGTGTGATGGTTTCATCAACTCAGTGAATTTTATTGGAAGTTCATTTAGAATTTTAGTGAGAATACAAAACCTATGCCATATTGATGAATCATGAAAGTAAATAAGAACTCTTAATGGAAAAAAAATATGCTGCATGGGGACCCAACCCCCTTAAAAAAAAACCCATACGCGCCATTCCAGTGTTTTGGGAACTTGAGGACCCTTAGGAAAGGTTCCCAAACTTCCAAGGACTTCATCAGGGACTTGATGGCCATACCTAAGATGGAGAATAGGAGAAAACAATTTGAATTCATGCATTTATGAACTTTTTTGACAGATTGTAAGCAAACTATATAAAAAAAAATGGAAAAGTGGATTTTTCCAAACCCAGTGGACATAACTTAGGCATGCGATTTCTAAAATATGGTCTGGAAAAAACAATTCATGCGTTTATGAACATTTTTTGACAGACTGTGAGCAAAATATATAAAAAAAAATTGGAAAACTGGATTTTTCCAACCCTGTGGACATAAATTAGGCATGTGATTTCCAAAATATGGACTGGAATTGGAATAGAGTCAATGAAGGAAATTATGAGGGTCAACTCCGAACAATGCCTACACTAATGCATGATGGTTTAATCTACTCAGTGAATTTTATGGGAAGTTCATTCAAAATTTTAGTGAGAATACAACACCTATGCCATATTGATGAATCATGAAAATAAATAAGAACTCTTAATGGAAAAAAATCTATTTTGCATGGGTACCCATCCCCCTTCAAAAGAACCCATACACACCATTCCAATGTTTCAGAAACTTGAGGACCCTTAGGAAAGGTTCCAAACTGCCAAGGACTTCATCAGGGACTTGATGGCCATACCCAAGATGTTCTAAGTAGATTTCAGGGATAATCTGGAAAGATATTGGGAATTTCATGACAGATTTCTTTGAAGCACATCTAGATTCCATATTTTCATTAATATTTTGATGTTGAAGGAGATACATCCAGATTGAATCTTGGAGCAAAAATTGGTCAAGAAAAACTACGACGAGTAAAATAAAATCTGAGTACCAGTGCCCCATATATCTCATCTAATGCAATATTACAGTGAATCAATATACCATAAGCAGCCATGTAAAAAGCTAATAATCTGCCTCATTAACTTCTATTCTCTTGGAACTCAAATTTCAACACAAAAACTGCTACTACCAACACACCCAACATGTTAAGGAAAATCACCTAGAACTGCTACCCTTGAACTGGTGGACATGGGCATCTACTTTCTCGAGGCCAGTCAGCTGTTGAGTTCTGCAAAGCATAAAAACAATTCTCATGCCATGAATATAGGGAAAAAATGTCCCATTTCACTAAATCACTGGACCGTTGCATGTTTTCCGCAATATGGGAGTACAATTTGGGATTTAAAACCTCTGATTTTCTCATTAACTGTGAAATGGGGAGGTCGAAACAACAATGATACCTCCATCCATGAGCTAAAACCCCTGATTTTCTCATTAACTGCCAAATGGGGAGGTCGAATACTCGAAAACAACATTCATACCTCCATTGATAAAATTCCACAGAATATTTGTCCCAAGAATTAGAAAATAGGGAGCAAATTCAATCGAAAAACTCAAATCCAAGGCGAAATAACCAACGAAAATTCCCTATGGACCATAAATTGGGGGCAAACAAACTAGCAATACCCTCTATGAATGAAAACCATGGGCGAACAAACTAATCACACCTGCATGAATGAAAATTTATGGGCGAACCAACTACCTCTTAACTCCATTACGGGAATGACGGGGGAGAACCCACCATTTCCTCCCTCTTTCACTGGGCTAAATTACGTTTTCCCTCTTTTGTTGGGTGGGCTATCCGATTTTTCACTATGTTGGGCTTCATAAATTGTGGGCTAACTTGTTAAATTTCAAAAAACCCGTTTCATATTAAAAATTCGCCCAGGGTTTCTTGGTGACCCCTATAATTTCTCCCATGGGCTATAATTCGCCCCTAAAATTTTCCATGATAGAAACTCTACCTCTAGTAGACGAGGCATTGATTCCTCTAGCTCTGGTCGTGGAGCTAGTTAGCAGTGGTACTTGACATGTAAATTGATTGTTGTCTATTTGAGTTGAGATATATATATATGACATGTTTATTGCTTTTGATGAGATGTATATTTGGCATGTATATTGATATGCATATTGCTCATGTATATTATGTTTTTTTCATATCATGTTGATGTTATTGTCGGTAATTGATTTTTTGTTTTTAAATTAAATTTGAGATGTATCACTAATTTAAATTTAGATTTGTTATATAATGTTTAACTTTAATTTTATGAAATAATTTAATTTGGATTGTGATTGTATACTTATAACCATTAATGACATATAATGTTTAAGTATTCTTCAAGGTGAATTGTTTATTATCCATTAATATTTAATATGAACATGTTTACAAATTTGATTAAATGATTCTATGAATGATTGCACAATTTGATTTTTTTTCAATCAAATTCTTCTATTAAATGATGCCTCATAATTATTCCTGAATATTTTTACTTAATAAATATTGTTGTGTTAATTGCAAATAATGATTACAAATTCTTGTAGCTTGAAATATAAAAACATATTTAAAAAAAGCATTAAACTAAAGTGACATTGATGCCAATTTCAATAAAATAAAATTTACTATAAAATAAATCTTCACTATTGTATTTTATGAATATGTTATCTATTTTGTGATTTATATGAATATGTCATCAACCTTTTGATTTAGAGTTGTCATATTATGTTCAACTTTAGTTTTATGAAATTATTCAGTTTAGATTGTGATTGTGAATACTTATAACCATTAATGACATATAATATTTAAGTCTTCTTCAAGGTGAATTGTTTATCGTCTAACAAGATACAATATGCTGATTAAACATGTTTGCAAACATTATTAAATTATTCTATGAATAATTGTGCAATTTAATTTTTTTTTAATCAAATTCTTCTATTAAATGATGTTTCATCACTTTATTCCTAAATATAATATTCACTTAATAAATATTGTCGTGTTAATTGTTGATAATGACCAAAATAGATCTATCTTAAACCCGTATCTATCAAGCACCGAGAGGGATCCAATTTCTGGAGGTGTAATTCTTTTTTTAAATTTAAACTCAAGAAATTTGATCTCTCTTGATTGATAGATCCGGGTTTAAGTTTTAAGTTTTTATTTTATAAACGAACATCTATTTTTTAATTACTTTTCATAATATTTTATTTTATGAACCAACATGGATTTTTTTTTAATACTTTCCATAATTTTTTATTTTATGAGCCGACATGAATTTTTTTAATTATTTTCTTAGTAACAAACGTTACATCACAAATGTTATTTATTACTTTTTACTTTAATGTTACAAACGTTATTAATGTTACATCACGTTACAAGATCTCTCCCATAATATTCACTATCACTATTATTTTTTCCAACATGTTACTAACGTTAGTAACATTACATCACGTTACAAGATCTCTCCCATACTGGGCTGTAGAGTGCCTCTCGGCGCAATTATAAATTCTTTTAAATTGAAATACAAAAACATATTTAAAAAAAACATTAACCTAAAGTGACATTGGTGCTAATTTCAACAAAATAAAATTTACTATAAAATAAATCTTTACTATTGTATATGAATATGTCATAAACTTTGTGATCTAGAGTTGCTATATAATGTTTAACTTTAGTTTTATGAAATACTTTAATTGGATTGTGATTGTGAATACTTATAACCATTAATGGCATATAATATTTAAGCCTTCTTCAAGGTGAATTGTTTATTGTCTAGCAAGATACAATATGTTGATTAAATATGTTTACAAACCCAATTAAATGATTCTATGAATGATTGAAAAATTTGATGAATTTTTTAAATCAAAATTTTCTATTAAATTATGTTTTATAAACTTATTCTCAAATATTTTTACTTAATAAATATTGCCGTGTTAATTGTTGATAATGATTACAAATTATTATGTATTGAAATATATAAGCATGCTTAAAAAAACATTAAACTAAAATGGCATTGATGGCAATTTCAATAAAATAAATTTTACTAAAAAATAAATTTTACTACAAAATAAATATGTACTATTGTATTGTATGAATATGTCATCCACTTTGTGATTCATATCTCAATTAATGCTAAGTATTTCAAAAGTTAACATAAATATATGTTTATATAATAAAACACAAAGTTGTTGTAATAAGCAATAAATATGACAATAAAAACATATCAAAACCACATTTTATGATTGTATTAAATGGTTTTTAAATGGTTTTTAAATTTTCATATCCAACATTATAAAATAAAGAAAAAAACGTAATTGGCCAATTATACTTACCCATAATAAAATGACATATCCACAATATAAATGTCAAAATAAAACATTTGCATATTAATCTTTGTTGTGTGCATCGCCTTGATTATCTTCCTCGCTTGAAATTATAACATTGTTGTTCTCAAAAAGATTGAAATATAAAAACATATTTAATAAAAAAATTAAACTAAAGTGACATTGATGCCAATTTCAATAAAATAAAATTTACTATAAAATAAATCTTCACTATTGTATTATATGAATATGTTATCTATTTTGTGATTTATATGAATATGTCATCAACCTTTTGATTTAGAGTTTTCATATTATGTTTAACTTTAGTTTTATGAAATTATTCAGTTTAGATTGTGATTGTGAATACTTATAACCATTAATGACATATAATATTTAAGTTTTCTTCAAGGTGAATTGTTTATCCTCTAACAAGATACAATATGCTGATTAAACATGTTTGCAAACCTTATTAAATTATTCTATGATTAATTGTGCAAATTAATTTTTTTTTAATCAAATTCTTCTATTAAATGATGTTTCATCACTTTATTCCTAAATATAATATTCACTTAATAAATATTGTCGTGTTAATTGTTGATAATGACCAAAATAGATCCATCTTAAACCCGTATCTGTCAAGCACCGAGACGGATCCAATTTCTTGAGGTGTAATTCTTTTTTTAAATTTAAACTCAAGAAATTTGATCTCTCTTGATTGATAGATCCGGGTTTAAGTTTTAAGTTTTTATTTTATAAACGAACATCTATTTTTTAATTACTTTTCATAATATTTTATTTTATGAACCAACATGGATTTTTTTTTAATACTTTCCATAATTTTTTATTTTATGAGCCGACATGAATTTTTTTAATTATTTTCTTAGTAACAAACGTTACATCACAAATGTTATTTATTACTTTTTACTTTAATGTTACAAACGTTATTAATGTTACATCACGTTACAAGATCTCTCCCATAATATTCACTATCACTATTATTTTTTCCAACATGTTACTAACGTTAGTAACATTACATCACGTTACAAGATCTCTCCCATACTAGGTTGTAGAGTGCCTCTCGACGCAATTATAAATTCTTTTAAATTGAAATACAAAAACATATTTAAAAAAAAACATTAACCTAAAGTGACATTGGTGCTAATTTCAACAAAATAAAATTTACTATAAAATAAATCTTTACTATTGTATATGAATATGTCATAAACTTTGTGATCTAGAGTTGCTATATAATGTTTAACTTTAGTTTTATGAAATACTTTAATTGGATTGTGATTGTGAATACTTATAACCATTAATGGCATATAATATTTAAGCCTTCTTCAAGGTGAATTGTTTATTGTCTAGCAAGATACAATATGTTGATTAAATATGTTTACAAACCCGATTAAATGATTCTATGAATGATTGAAAAATTTGATGAATTTTTTAAATCAAAATTTTCTATTAAATTATGTTTTATAAACTTATTCTCAAATATTTTTACTTAATAAATATTGCCGTGTTAATTGTTGATAATGATTACAAATTATTATGTATTGAAATATATAAGCATGTTTAAAAAAACATTAAACTAAAATGGCATTGATGGCAATTTCAATAAAATAAATTTTACTACAAAATAAATATGTACTATTGTATTGTATGAATATGTCATCCACTTTGTGATTCATATCTCAATTAATGCTAAGTATTTCAAAAGTTAACATAAATATATGTTTATATAATACAACACAAAGTTGTTGTAATAAGCAATAAATATGACAATAAAAACATATCAAAACCACATTTTATGATTGTATTAAATGGTTTTTAAATTTTCATATCCAACATTATAAAATAAAGAAAAAAACATAATTGGCCAGTTATACTTACCCATAATAAAATGACATATCCACAATATAAATGTCAAAATAAAACATTTGCATATTAATCTTTGTTGCGTGCATCGCCTTGATTATCTTCCTCGCTTGAAATTATAACATTGTTGTTCTCAAAAAGATGTTTTGTTATTGGATCATGTCTTAGTACAAACCACAAATCCCTATATAACACATCCGGGTAAAAAAACAATTGGTTACAATTTTTTGGGAAAACATAAGGCTCCTTAGTTTCAACCCACATTTTTTAGAATTAATACATATTAGGAAACTATCACAATTTTCCTTTACATTACTTCGATCAAAGGTATCCCACCACTTGCACCTAAAATTAACACATTGAAAAGATGAGAAGTCCACTTTCTTGATCTCTTGTATCTTTCCAACCTAACCTAACTTGCCCTCTATTAGGGTTGATCATGGTGACTAGCACGACTAGATTGGTTGAACTCAACCTCCACTCCACAATCTTATGTGATGTGTCCATCATCGGCATCCTTAGTGAAAAAATGATGTGTATATGCCCACATAGATGGGAACAAATGCACCTATAAAAATGCAAACAAAGTACAACGTCATATGTCTAATAACCCAAGCATTAATAAAAACGTAATACATGTTATAATTAAAGTGTGCATTAAAAATTGAGTCTGGTACATAGAAAAATTATTATAGAGTTGATGCACTCGACCCCTATATTTAATGCATCTTCTTCTCCACGTGAATAAGGACCGGATGTACCATATTTCTTTGTGGTTTGTTCAACCACCCAACTTTTGGTACATATATTTGGCATATTTTCTTTTAAATGATCTGGATGGGTTGCGTTGTCAATTTGCTTGATGTACTCATTGGCACAATGGAACAACTTGTATACTATGTACCCATCCACCATAGAGCCCCCTGGTTTTTCCCTTTGTCAAACAAACCCCCTTCAATTTTTTCATGTACCTCTCTATGAAGAACATCCAATGACATGAGAGCACCCTAGCTAATTCAACCTCATCAAGTAGGTGAAATAGAAGATGGACCTACAAGTTTGTAAAACTCATGGGTTGTTCCTTATCAAACATACAAACAATCTCAGTTATCTCTCGATGCCACTATGGAATACTAGCCATATTAATCTCCTTTGATTTGATCCAATGTACAAATGTAGATAATTTTGATATGGCATGTCGCGGGTCATGGGGAAAGTCATGGTTCACATAGCCACACATGATCAAAGGATAACGACACTACAAAATAGAGACACACATGATTAATTTTCATAAAACTACAAGTGCATAGTATATTTAACCAACACCATAGAAAAACAATAATTCATTCAACATACATTCCCTTGAAGGTTCATAATTGGTCATGTGATTTCAACCCCAACAAATGTACTTCTACAGCGAAGCAACACCATATAGCAAACCCATATAAAAAAGATTCCTTCACAACCAATATAACATCATTTGCCATAGAAATCACATCCTTCTTTAAAATCCATGGGACATCACCTTCTTTAAAATACTAAAAGGGAATTGCCTTTCCTCCTCTTTCATTTTGGCCAATGTCTCTTTTTTTTGTATTTGAAGAAATAAGATCTCTCTTAACAACCAATCTATCATTCTTTTATGATATATGGCTCTATAAAGAAGATGAAACATTTTTGAATATATGCATGGGATCTAGTAAGTGGGTAATCTTAAGATGCTCCCAATATGGAAGCTCATACAATACATACTTCCTTTTCATCCCAATGGGCATTTTCTCAACATAGTTGTCAAAAAATTCAATATCATCGAACATAGGTTCCTCATTTGAATTGAACAATTTTACAACTTCATTCTCCTTCTCTATGCTATATTCCCTAATACAATATGCCAGTGTGATTATTTTAGGTCTTCGAGTTCTCTTTGGTTTGCAATTAAAAGTAGATGCAATTCTTCTATAAGGTTGGTCTTCTAGAGGAATACCCTCGAGTAGTCATACATTGGTTTTCATAGGTGGTTAGACCACCTAGACTTTATAGAAGTTCCACAACATTTACATCCATATTACCCTTTTGTCACAAGACATGTGATGTTATTGTATATAGAGTACGATAGCGTTAAAGAATATAGTTGCACCAAAGTAAGTATGCCAAATAATGTTACACATATAAACAAATCAATGAACATGCTTACCAGAGAAAAATCCTAGTCCTAGATAATCTTGCATGGTGTATGCACATATGTCATACAATGTAAAATACCTCTCCATTGAGATGGGTCTTGATACATCATATACATGTATCCCTTCCCATTATTGCTTAAATTCATCGATCAATGGTTGCAGGTTACATCCAATCTCTTCCTTCTCTTCTACCTGAGACTATAAGAGCCAACATAATATATCCACTCTTCGCAGACAACCATGGGGTTATATTTTTATTGATCACTACCATAGGGAAAACATAATAGTTAGTGTTTTGGAGGGAATACTAGTTAACTCCATCCATAGCTATTCTTAATCTAAGTCTTTGTACTTCATCCTTGAATTGATTGGGCCATGTATCCTCTATATGATTTATGGTTATTAAATTTGTTGGGATTCACATAAATCCTTGCTCACTTCTATGTGAGGCATGACACCCCTACAACACAACTAAGTGTTTGCAATGAAAGAGCCTTTGAATCCTTGGAATTACAAGAATATGCCCCAATATCTTATAAGGAGGACCACGTGCTTTACCCTATTTTTTATTTCCAGTACCTATGTTGTACAAATTCTAAACATATCTCTTTGTCTGCATATTCACCTCTATATAGAATATAATAATTTGGACATGCATGGTGTGATATATACTCAGCACCCTATATTTTCAGCGTTTTCTTTGCCTCTGAGCAACTATCGAACAAGACATTATCACTTGGAGGTACCTTACCTTTAAGTAACCTATAATTAGTGGGCAATATAAATGTACACTGTCATCAAGCATGCATAAAATTGACCATTTTCATAAAGTAAATCTCCCTTAAATTATAAAAGTACTTAATTGTAAAAGTACATCTCCCTTAAATTATAAAAGAGAGTCACTTAATGTCTGTTAGTTTTTGCATGCAATATTTAAAGTAACATTATTGTAAAAGTGAAACTCCACTTATTTTGCAAAAGTGGTTCACATAAAGAAACATTATTGTAAAGTGAGTTTAAAAGATTAATATTTGGAAGAGAGGGGATCTTTTTTTTTTTTTTTTCATTCAGTTGGGTCAATCATTTGCCTACCTCGTATCTGTTGGGGTCATCTGCAACCATTTTTCCAATCAAGCATAACTTCCTCATCCGGAGACATTTTTCAGTGCTGTTTTTTTTTAAACAGCCTGGATTTTTTATATCTTTGCATCCAGACTATTGGTTTTTGTTTTTTAGACCTTAAGTTTATATTATTTCTTCCCCATGTGATTTTCTACTTACTAGTTCCAACTATTTCTCATGGAAATCTCGTATGGAGGATGTCCTACGAAGTAGGGTACTCTATCGAATTACCTCAGGAAAAGAAACAAAGCCCACTGATGCTGATAAGAAAATAAAATGGGCCAATAAATGTGATGAATCCCATGGATTGATTGGGATGCCAATCTATATTGATTTACGATTCCACATATCTGGAATTAATGAACCAGATCAAGCTTGGGAAAAATTGGAATCTATATTTGGTAAACACAATGAGATTCAAGGTCACCAACTAGAAAATGAGTTGATTTCCTTAAATCCAACTGATTTTTTGTGCATTCAAGATTATCTATCTAAGTACAAAACTCTTGGACTCTTATGTGCAAAATGCAAAATTAAAAGAAAAGACAAGCAATGCATTTATCATATTCTTTCCTAACTAGGACCTGCATATTCTATTTTTGTATCTACATTTTACTCCATGAAAGAATCCTTGGATCCAACTAGATATAAAGATCCTACTCTTAAATCCTTTTGTGATTCTTTGATTAGAGAGTAGGATAAGCTCATACATCTTGGAATGATTAGCAATTCAGATACATATGGCAAATCCTTTCTAGCACAGCAGAAAGAGAAGTCCAAGCATCCCAAGAAGAAAAATATTCGCAATAATAAGCCAAGCAAGGGTCCCAAACCCTCTCATCCAGCTTATTCTTCAAAAAGTGACAAAGGAAACAAATCAAAATGTAAGAATACTAAGTGTCATTGCAACTTTTGCAGGAAAGATAATCATGATGAATCTAAATGTTTCAAGAAGATGGAAGTCTTGGAAGCAACAATAAAGAAGCACCACATCAGCCTTGATTTGTCTTCAGAATACTCATCTCACTGTAACATCCCCACCTATCTAACCATTGCACAGGAGGGAACATGATGCCAATCTATGGGGTTTTTCATAACAAACTCAAGCCATTCAAGATTAATACAATTAAAAACCATTGTGTGCAGATGCAACTCAATTGAATATGCACAATGGAAATAAACAAATCATCCACACACATTTTATATGCATACAACATATCAATATAAACATCAAATTAGACATCGCAGAAGTAAAATATAGAGACAGAGAACACTTATCTTCCTTTCACAATTGTCCCAAGCAACTAGCTATGTCGCTGCAATGTTCCACCCAACCGTAGGCTCTTCGACGAAATATACTGAGTCCGTCCGAAGGCCACCCCTAAGATGGGCATGATATCTACAAGGAAAAGGGAACATCCAACTCATACACAACCAAAACATCATTTCAGCTAAGCCAAGCCAGTCCATAGCTGGGTTTATTAGGCTAATACTGAACCCTCCTCATCACTAGATACTTGCATTCAAGCTCAAGCCAAAGCAATGGATTCCCATAACCCACACCCAAACATACTATTTTCTCACACAGCAAGCACAATCACTGGGCATGGATACACATGTTTAACAATGGGAAAGACAATCACAAGGAGGAAAACAATTTCATCCCAAACAACTCAGTATTCAATGGCTAACACAGGGATGCACATAACAGGCAAAAATATGAGTGTTGGGCATGAATAAATGTCTATACAGTGAGATTCCCAAATATGGGGTTTCTATCAATTCCGAAAATTCGTGGGCAGCCAGAACGAAATGGGAGAATGGGGAATAAACCATGGAAGGTCGAATTCATTTTCAGAAAATGTTTGGGGACAACCCATGAGCAAAAATTACCTCCATTAAACCCCCAATTCATGGTTCTCTTCTCCCAGCCACTGTGCTAACCAAAAACGAGTTCCAAGCAAGCCAAAAATGCCCAGCAAGCTCCAAAAATGCCCAGCAAGCTCCCAAATGCCCATCAAGCCAAAAACGCCCAGCAAGCTCCAAAAACGTGAGAGAGTGAAGTCTGACCATGAATAATGGCGTGGGAAGGAAATTCATGGGTGTTTTCTTGCCCAAGAATGAGAAACACGTTTTTCCATGAGGGCGGCTTTCCCATACTCGAATTTGGACAGACATACCTCCCCAATCCCCAAGGCATTAACTTCTTCACCCAACTCTTGAGAGGAATGAATGATTGGGCATCAAAATCAACATGGGTAGTTGATGGTTCATGGTTTCTCTCATTGACACTTGGCTTGACTTGATTGGCTCAAGGGTTTGAATATTTCCCTCCCAATTTCCTTGTAACATCATGCCCCTATCTCTTGTTGCATTGTATAGCTAGTTGTGGGATTTTATATTAAGATGCATATTTACAATTCCCATGGTTCACTAGCACATGGGTAGCATAATTTCAAATACTTGCCTCTTCTAGATCGAACGTTCACTAGTGGGGCCTTGGCCTTGAGCTTCGTGCTAGGAATCATACATAATATGCATACATTATTTACATTATAGCCCAAAATATTATAAGGGTCAAAATGGGGATATTACATTCCCCTCCCCCTTGGAATAACACTGTCCTCGGTGTTCCAATACCTAGGAATTCATACACACTTTATACATGTCCAAAATTCACAAAAATATCGCAGGTTTGTCCTGCGTTTCACCATTTACTTGGGTTTTCAGAACCAAGTCTTTTGGCCTTCACAAATTGTTCTTGCTAGCGGGGACCTTCTAGCTCTGCATGAGGGCATTGTTCCAAAACAATCCCTTCCTCTCCTTTACCTTCCAGCTGGTCTACAAACCTGGAACGTTTCTTAATCGGACAATTGGATGAATGCTTCTCCATTGATCCACTTTCCTTTCCCTTGCTGATTGCTCCCGGAACGCTTTTTACCTCTTTTTGCAGACGAATAGAGTCCTACAAAACCTCATGATTTATCTCATTCTGTTGCCTCTGTAGCTTGAGCATATCTCCAATATTTTCTTGGGTCTTTGCAATTGTTTGAAGAAGACTTTCAGCCAACTCTAATAGCCCTTGGTATGCCTCCGTGGTCAATGTGCACAACTGACCACTCTTTACTCACTAGCAACATTGGCTTGTGTCGGCTGCAACCAATTGTTTCAATTTCCCCCTGTGAAATTTATCATGGAAACTCTTTGTTAGGACAAGCATAATATAAACATTAAAATTAGTCAATTATTTCCCAATTGACATGGAACATCCATGCTTCACTCATGCGAATTCCAAATTTTTTCATGCTTTCCCAACATACACATGATCTCTTTTATGTTCATCCTTTCATAGTGAAACAACTATTTTAGCATTCACAATTTAATTCAAACAAATAAACACATTCTTCTTCTAGTCATGACATGCATTCAACAATTCTTTTTTTTATAAATGCATCAATAAAGAGGAAAGAGAAGAGTAAGATTTTCTCCCTCTTAGTCTTGTTTTATTATGGAGCTATGCCATCACTGTGGTTTCATGCTCCTTAGTCACTTTCACTTTAATGTGAATGCTTGAATTTCCCTTTATTGGCTATGACACTTAGTGTCTAAGGTCTGTTTAAAGCTTTTCAACTTGGGTACCCCTTCCCATTCTGCTTACAAAACCTCTAGTTGCTAGGACCCACTCATGTTCACTAGCACCATCTTTTATTACTGCTCATATTGAGCTCTTTTAGGACAGTCATATGTCCATATGCATCCCTATGATGCCTTCCCGGTCTTTGCTTCCAACAATGCCTACACTCAAACATTGAATCAATTTACATGTTTAGTTTAAGGTTTTTCTCTAAACAAGAGTTTGAGAAATCATAACCAAATCATATGCACACGTATATTCATAAGCAAGAAGCTGCAAGAAACCAGATACTTATCTGTTTTGGATGTCTTCACTTTACTCCACGGAATCCTTCCTTGCTTTATGAGCCTTGGATTTCCGTGGACATAATTATGAATGTTGGGCCAACACGTAGGCTACTCCACAATCATTCTAATAGGAAATTCCAGGCCAGTATGGTGACTAATTTTATCAATTGTTTAAGGGGTATTGGGCCAACATACACGTTGTTTCACAATATTAAGTAGTGAATGCCCAACCAATTACTCTATGGATTTATCAAAATTTCATATCGCCTACTCATTTAATCTCTGGATTTACCAATAATTTTATAGCGCTTTCAAGGTCTTGCTTTCCTGCAATGACCAAGGTTTCCAACAAAGAAACAATAGTGTATCAGCTTAGCTGTTAGAAGACTTATACCTAAAATCTTTATTATTCCAAACAAGACATAAATGAAATTGAGTACTTATCTGTATTGTGTGTTTCCCCTCTGGTCCACAGGATCCTGCTTCGCTTTGCAAGCCTTGGGATCGCCTATGGACTTGGATGTAGTTAATGCTTTACCAGTACACCTTCATGCCAACTGGATTTATCAAGCATTTGGTGGTGCCCAACCAATCCCATACCTAGTTGGCCCTCTCCATTTCCGAGCCAGCACATTCGTCTGGGTCATCGACCAATGGAAGGAAACTGCACCACCTGACCATTATAGGTCAAGGCTCCACTCTGGAGCCATAGGCATCTCAGGGTTTTCAGTCAGTCTTCGGTGCCCGCCCTCCCACTGCTGTCCCAATAGAGATTTTATGCCTTTACCAATGTCACCACACCTTCTTGCATCATAAACCTTCACACACATATCAACTCTTCATTCATACAAGGACGCCACTCCTTTTCTTGTGCAAATTGGTGGTTCCTTTTAGGAACTTTATAGGTGACTTTCTTGACTGCAGGTTAACATTGCCCCACTCACATAAGGATGATACCCCTTTTCACTACATAGCTCCCTAGGTTTGTCCATCCCTTCTAGTATTATTTCGTGTGAGCATAAAAATGTTACCAATTCCTATACAGTCCTTTTGTGTACCCTTCTTCACTTTGCCACTTAATGTGCAATATCAATCTGCATCTGTGTAGGCTGACAACACAAGAAGGATAAGCAAGCGCATCAGTATTGTTGTTCAAATTCTTAACCACATTCCATATCAATCACTATCAAGTATTGAAACACCAGGAATGCGTCCATTCCCTTAGGGTGTAGTCAATATCGAAAACCCTATCATGACCCAGCACCAGAAGAGGTGTGCACCCCCTTTCCGATGTGCGCCATGTAGGCCCTAATCATACTCAAGCAGTCTGCAATGATATAAATAAGATAGAGCATGCTTTGCATATTAACCCTGATAATTTAGACATGCATGTTCTTGTCTAAGGTCACAGAATACTCATTCATTTTGCAGATGTGTCTCACATGCCTTCTGGGCATAGCTTTATCATCTCACTCTCATGGTTTACCGACATGCGGTTTGGCTGAGACATTATCAATGGTGTTTCACCCGAAACCCATTTCCAAAACATGGGGTCTTTCCCATCTAGTTTGGCTTTTGCAGGCCATCACTCCTGGTCTTCCTGCAATGTGTCTTCCTGGCACATTTATCAAATAGCCAAACAGTTAGTAGCATTTAACAATAGAATTCAAATCTTATTTCTCTAATCAATCAATGGAATTAATAATTAAATTCAGGTATGAATTTGCAATTCTGTCCTCTACAGAAATTGATTTGCTTAGCCATGAGTCTATTCTCATATTGTTTGGCTCTTGCTCACGGTAGATTCCAATCTTCATCATGGACTTACCCATATTTCCATGCCCAAAACAATCTACCTAAAATCTGAAACTTCAATAAGCCAAACATGTTGTGAGTATCTATGCATATAATCCTTTCATTGCTACAACAGTCACTGAAGTGATCTCAGAATTATAACACTCAATAATTCAAACACCTTCAACTGTTAACATGTATATATCTATATATGCATCATTATCATAAATAAAATTTCAAGACATGGGTACACTATCCGTGCAATTTAAATAAATTGTAAGTACTCATTACTTCACATTTCATGCAACTCTATCCTTCCAATAGAGTGCCCTGGCAGTCCATCAACATGTCTACCTTCTTCGTGCAATCCTTTTCCTGCATTCATAGCAGCTCATGAAATGGTCTCGGGGTTATCAATAGTTTGCCATTTCATCTATTATATAATTGCAATGAAACATACACCCCAACCATGCATTCACACAATGCATCTCAACATGTGCACTCACACATACACATGCGCATTCACAACATTTACATAATCTTTTAATGTGCATTCATTCAATGCATAACCACAAGATTGTATAGAATATTCTATTGTACATCCTTTCAATGCAACCTCACATTAATCCATGAAGACTATGCATTCCGACATATTATGGCCTAACCATGGTTGTCTCATATGGCATGTACTACTACAATATGACTATAAGTCTTTACTTTCTTTTGTTGTTAAACTCACAACCAATATTCTCAAATGGCATGATGTAATTTTCATATGAATGCATTGAGGTTTCTAAGAAACTACAGGGTGCAAGGCTCCTTGTCTTTACTTACCCACACCTCACCATACTTGGTAGGTTGGCATTCACATTCAGGCACTCAATACCACATGCAAACCAAATCAACATAGTTTAAACGTAGTTGAAGGGATCTTACCAAATCCTCTTTCAACATTCATGCAATTAAGCACAAATAACCATTACCTGCATGGTTGTCATTAACATCATTTGATGTTACCTGATCAGTTGGCCTCTCACCAAGGTTACACAGTCCTTTTTCCAACCTCGTGATCATATATTTGTTGCACCATCCTTTCTTCATAAGGTTGTTGGTCATATGCAACAATCATCATCCACATCTTTAGCCATGCTTCGGTTGGCTTTGGTCCTATAACCATTGCAAACACGACTAGTTATTTAATAACCACCATAATCATCTTTAAGTGGTTCATTGGATATGCAAAACCTCACTATTCTACCAATATGCAATATCATATCTATACACAAGTATTTTTCCATACACTGTGCAATGTTTATTAGTATCCCAACTAATACATATTCACTTCATCTATCTATCCTCTTGCATTTTCAATCATGATTCTCTGTATATAAAACTTGTAAAATACAAGAAACACTAGCAAGAGAGGAGTTAAGGGATTATCCCTTTCCAAGAATGACATGGAGTCCCTTCTCCACATCATAGCTGATCCTTTTCTTGGTTTCCCTACCAAGCACGCAAGGAATCATCAGCTGTCATCTTCTCACGGATTAGAAATTCAATATATGCATACGTGTATAACATTCATTCCTACTATTTTATAAACATACAATTCTTATGTTATAAACAGAAATAGTTAAGGTGACAAGTTTCCCTCTTATCAACATTGCCTTATTGCTCCCATTTCTTTTCTGCAATGCATATTAAAGCCAATTACTTTTAATAAGGCTTCCACGAACCTTCCATGCAATTCCTGCTTCTCATCCCAAGAATGCATTTCACACTTTCAACGACTGTCTCCGGGTGATGACGGGGGTCAAGGGGGCTTTCCCCCTTGTGGATTCCCTACGCCACTATAGGGTGGTTCGAGGGCAGTGCCCTCATTTTTTTTTTAATTCTTCAATTTTGCGCAATCTAGCACATAAGTTCAAAGCCATTTTTCTCTTTCGGGCAACTGAAAATCTCCTTGAAAAACAACTGAAATTTCTTGTTTCGGAGCAACTCATCGAGTTCTTCTGACCTATTGCGGATCAACTCACTGAGTCTTTCTGCAAATTCGGGCCATCTTTCCGAGTCCTTCCACCACTGCGGACCGAATTTCCGAGTTCTTCCGCTGAAACTCATCTTTTCCTTCCCAAACTTTTCCATCTTTTTCACCTAACTTAAAATTTTTGGGCGATCCATTGCGAAGCAACTCACCAAGGTCTTCCGCCGCTACGGAGAAAAACTCATGACTTTTCCATTCTTTCAGATGATCTTGCTGAGTTTCACCACCGTCGCGGACGAAAAACTCATAACTTTCCGCCAGAGCTCTTCCTTCTTTTCTTTCGAACTTATTGATTCTCTGGTAGTTGATTGCAGAGCGACTCGCCAAGTTTCACCGCCAATCTTTGGCGCAACTCGTCGGCTCCTTCTGACGCTACAACGGAAACTCACCAATGTCTTCCGACGCTGCGGTGGAACTTGCCAACTCTTCCACTGTTCTGGAAAACATCCACCAGTTCCTTCCGCCGTTGCGGATGAACTCGTCGAGTCTCACCGCCGTAGCGGACAACTCGTCAACCTTTCTGCCATTTCGGCAAACACTCGCAAGTTCCTTCCGCCGTTGCGGATGAACTCGCCAAGTCTCACCGCCGATACAGACTTAGCATAAAGCTCAAAAATACTTAGAAAATTTTCAAATTCACATATTTGTTTTTCAAATTTTCTTAATGACTATAGTTGAGCAGGAAGCATACTTACCTCTGCAACTGTAATAGGTAGCCCATGAAGGCCCAATGCTGCAACTAGCAGCTATGATACCATTCTATAACGTCCCCACCTATCTAACCAATGCAAAGGAGGGAACATGATGCCAATCTATGGGGTTGTTCATAACAAACTCAAGCCATTCAAGATTCATACAATTAAAAACCATTTTGTGCAGATGCAACTCAATTGAATATGCACAACGGAAATAAACAAATCATCCACACGTATTTTATATGCATACAGCATATCAATATAAACATCAAATTAGTCATTACAAAAGTAAAATATAGAGACAGAGAACACTTATCTTCCTTTTGTAATTGTCCCAATCAACTAGCTATGTCACTGCAACGTTCCACCCAACCGTAGGCTCTTCGACGGCATATATTGAGTCCGTCCGAAGGCCACCCCTAAGCTGGGCATGATATCTACAAGGAAAAGGAACATCTAACTCATACACAACCAAAACACCATTTCAGCTAAGCCAAACTAGTCCATAGCTGGGTTAATTAGGCTATTACTGAACCCTCCTCATCACTGGATACTTGCATTCAAGGTCAAGCCAAAGCAATGGATTCCCATAACTCACACCCAAACATACTATTTTCTCACACAGTAAACACAATCACTGGGCATGGATACACATGTTTAACAATGGGAAAGACAATCATAGGGAGGAAAACAATTTCATCCCAAACAACTCAACATTCAATGGCTAACACAGGGATGCACATAACAGGCAAAAATATGAGTGTTGGGCATGAAGAAACGTCTATGCAGTGAGATGCTCAAAGATGGGGTTTCTATCAATTCCGTAAATTCGTGGGCAGCCAGAATGAAATGGGAGAATGGGGAATAAACCCTGGAAGGAAGAATTCATTTTTCAGAAAACGTTTGGGGACAACCCAAGAGAAAAAATGACCTCCATTAAACCCCCAATTCATGGTTCTCTTCTCCCAGCCACTGTGCTAACCAAAAACAAGTTCCCAGCAAGCCAAAAACTCCCAGCAAGCTCCCAAACGCCCAGCAAGCCAAAAACGCTTAGCAAGCTCCAAAAACGTGAGAGAGTGAAGTCTAACCATGAATAATGGCTTGGGAAGGAAATTCGTGGGTGTTTTCTTGCCCAAGAAGGAGAAACACGTTTTTCCATGAGTGTGGCTTGCCCATACTCAAATTTGGACAGACATACCTCCCCAATCCCCAAGGCATTAACTTCTTCACCCAACTCTTGGGAGAAATGGATGATTGGGCATCAAACTCAACATGGGTAGTTGATGGTTCATGGGTTCTCTCATTGACACTTGGCTTGACTTGATTGGCTCAAGGGTTTGAATATTTCCCTCCCAATTTCCTTGTAACATCATGCCCCCATCTCTTGTTGCATTGCATAGCTAGTTGTGGGATTTTATATTAAGATGCATGTTTACAATTCCCATGGTTCACTAGCACATGGGTAGCATAATTTCAAATACTTGCCTCTTCTAGATCGAGCATTCACTAGCAGGGCCTTGGTCTTGAGCTCCATGCTAGGAATCATACATAATATGCATACATTATTTACATTATATCCCAAAATATTATAAGGGTCAAAATGGGGATATTACACTCACGGACATGCACTTTGTGCTTCTGGTTTTTCCTATAATGCATCTTCTTCTTCTAATTCGAATGAGTGGCTCATTGATTATAGAGAATCTTATCATATGGCTAAGGATAAAGCCATATTTTCTACTATGCATGATTCTATGAATGTAGATAATTAATAGTTTAGTGATGTACTATGTGTTCCAAGAATTTCGTGCAATTTGTTGTCAGTCTATCAAATCACTCATCTGGTGAAGGTAAAACTGTAACGTTTACACCTCACCAAGTTGTAATCAAGGATTTTAAAGATCCTAAGCATGTCCTAGGCATTAGAATTGTTGATGATATTACCAAGTTGTATAGTTTTAACAACTTTGGGTCATCACCTTTTCCCTCAGTTTTTGTTGCTCATAGTGATAACTTGAGCAAACTTTGGCATGAGCGATTGGTCACTTAAATTATTGCTCATTGCAAAAAGTATGTAAATAAAATATGGTGATAGATCTTCCGATGGTATCTTGTAGGGATGGTGTTTGTTATGGTTTTGTACTCGGAAAACATCATCGGGACAGTTTTCACAAACATGCCTCGACACCCTTGGAGCTTGTGCATAGTGACTTGTGTGGTCCTCTTCCATCTGATTCATTTTCTGGTCTCAAATAGTTCTTCAATTTCATTGATGATTACTCTAGATGCACTTGGGTGTATTTCCTAAAACTTAAGAGCGAAATATTTAACATGTTCTTGGCTTACAAAGCCCTTGTTGAAAAATAATTTGGTCATCAAATTCTAAAGTTAAGATCTGATAATGGTGGAGAATATGTCAACAATAAGTTCACTACTTTCTGCACTGAACAGGGAATCCAACAACAACATATTGTTCCATATACATGACCACATCAAAATGTTGTAGTTGAACGGAAAAACTACACTTTAAAAGAAATGGGTAATTATATGCTTCAAGCTAAGGGACTAAGTCTTCAATTTTGGGATGAAGCCATAAATTGTGCAAATTACATAGTTAATCGCACCCCCACTAAATATTTACAAGATATCACACCGGAAGAAGCATGGAGTAAAATTAAACCAGATGTAAGTCACTTCCATGTGTTTGGTAGTGAAGCACTCATATTCCGGATGAAAAACGGAAAGCATTGCAGCCTAAAAGTGAAAAGTGCATATTTGTTGGATATTCTGAAAATGTAAAAGGTTATAGACTTCTTCGACCACATTCTCACGATATAATTATTAGAAGAGATGTTAAATTTGATGAAAATATCTTGGCCTGCGAGCCTAAGTCGTTGTTTGTGCCATATTTGGCCTGCGATCCTATTTCGGCGCTTGTGCCTTCTTTTACTCCCAACTTCCTTGACAGCATTCCAATTCTAATTTCTAATGATGTCAGTGAGGATGAAAATCCACCTCCGCCTACTCATTTTCCTCCAGTTGCACCAACACAATCGCTTCCTCGATGGGTCCATTCAACATGTGAAGTAGCTGGTGATCTTGTCGGTGATCCTAGAGATCAACGACGAACTCGCTCTTAGTTCCAACGAGCCTCTTCTCTTTTGGCTCAAGTTTTTGAGAATCGTGATCCGTAAAATTTTGCAAAAGCTTTAGGGAATCCATATTGGGATATAGTTATGGATGAAGAATATCATTCCTTAATGGAAAACGATACTTGGGATCTTGTCCCTCTTCTAAAAGGAAGAAAACTTGTCAGATGTAAATGGGTCTACAGAACTAAGTATGCCTCAGATGGAAGTGTTGAAAAGCTTAAGGAAAGTTTAGTTTCCAAAGGTTTTTCCCAAGTTGAAGGAATTGACTACAATGAAACCTTTTCCCATGTCGCAAAAATGAACTCCATCCGCCTTGTTCTTTCCCTTGCAGCCTTACATAAATGGGAGGTCCATCAAATAGATGCCAAGTCTACATTTTTACATGGTGATTTGTAGGAAGAAATTTACATGGAACAACCTCCTGGCTATGTTCAGAATGACTCTAGCCTTGTCTGTCACCTTAAAAAATCCTTATATGGCCTTAATAAATACCCTCGAGCCTGGTAAGCAAACCCATCGAGCCTGGTATGCCAAAATGGATAGATTTCTCCTTGACATTGGTTTTTCTAGATGTCATTCTAACCCTAATGTCTATACCAAGAAAGTAGGAAACAATCTCATCATCCTTGTTCTTTATGTTGATGATATTATTCTTACTATTAGCGACCCTAAGCTTTTAACCCATGTGAAATCCAGTCTTAAGAAAAATTTTGAAATGACAAAATTAGGACATTTGCATTATTTTATTGTCTCCAAGTCTTGCAAACCAAAGAAGGAATCTTTCTTTCTCATTCTAAGTATGTTTGTGACCTTCTTCGTTTCTTTCACATGGAATATTGTAAACCAACCCCCTCTCCCTTCCAGTATGGAGTCAAACTTTATGCCACTTTCACTTCACCCAAATTTGATGCCACCCTGTATCATCAGCTTATTGGTAGTCTCGTATACTTGACTCGTACTCGTCCTGATGTTTTCTTTGTCGTTGTTCGTGTTTCCCACTATATACAAACGCCCCATGAAAGTCATTGGAGAGCAGCAAAAAGAATACTTTGATATATTTGGGGTACAATTCAGTTTGGGATGCATTACATTTTAGGGGGGACTCCTTTGTTGGTTGATTTCATTGATTCAGATTGGTTCAGTGATCCTAATGATCAGAATTCTACTCTAGGTTATGTTTTTAGTCCAGGTTTTGGACTTGTCACTTGGGATTGTAAGAAACAACAAGCTCTTGTTCTCTCTTCAACAGAAGCAGAGTATCGTACAAAAGTTAATTCCATTCAAGAATATTTATGGGTTCGACAGATCCTTTCAGATTTTGGATTCCAGCAGTAGCATCTAACTCCCCTTTGGTGCGACAATCGAAGTGCCATCAATCTCACCAAAGATCTAGTTCAACATCAACGCAGCAAACACATTGAGCTACATATGCATTTCATAAGAAATCTTGTTCATGATCGCGTTCTTGGAGTGCTCTTTTTCCCTACAGATGATCAAGTTGCAGACATCTTCACCAAATACCTTATAGAAGCAAATTTTTCTAAACTTTGATCTATGTTAGGAGTTCAAGAACTTGTCATTAACGGGGGATAGGCTCTAATGCCTCCTTCCTTCTCCTAATAGTATCACTTTTGTAAATCCTTCAATCATATCCCAAGTTGTTCTTAAGGGTGGATATTAGGATATTTATACACTTAGGAGTTAGTTAAGATCAACTTGTTATAATATATACGTTAGAAAAAGTGTGTTTCTTTAGTATGCATTAGTATGCATTTGTAAATATCTAATCCGACGGTCACGATATGTTCTAGAAATAGAGTGATCTGAAGGTTCAAATTCTCTTAGATCATAACTACCTTTGATCCGTGGCTTAACACCCGATTGGTCCATGATATCTATTTAAAGAGCATGGAGGGTCACTTGCTAGTTGATCGATTATGAGAAGCTCATTTGTAACTTTCTTTCTTTTTCATAATATGCGGCCTCAAGTAGATATTTGGTTGGGGTCATGGATTGTTTCCCTTTCGAGGGTTTAAACCATGTGAAAACATCGGTGTGTTGATATGTGATCTGTTTATGTGAGCGGTTTCTCTAGGTGTTCGGTCTTTTGGAATTATTTTGTGTATTCGAACACTTTTTAGTATTTAAAGAAACAAAATTTCTCATAACAACCAATGTGTCACTTTGTTTTGATGATATGTGCCTCCATAACGAAGATGAAACATTTTAAAATATATGCATGGGAGATACTAAGTGGAAAATCTAAATGTTCTCCCAATATGGGAGCTCATAAAATATTGATTTCCTTTTCATCCCAATGGGCACTTTCTCAACACAGGTGTCGAAGAATGCGGGATCATTGAACATAGGTTCCCCATTTGAACCAAACATTTTTACAACTTTTTGTGTGTGTATAAGATAGTATCATTCTATTACTGAAATAACGAATAAATATACATAGTGTTACAAAACTTTGCTTCCTTGAGCAGTTCCCAGGTCTTCCCACCATCCCCCCTATCCATAGCCATAGTTAAAAAATCACCCTACACAGATTTACAATTTTTCCCTGCAGTAAATTCTCTCCCTTCTTAGCTTCTTGCCATTACAATTTTCCCCTTCCCCAAGGCCTCGGCCCTGAACAAAAAAACTAACTATCATTCTTATCCATCCTTTACCCTAATCACATTAATTACATAAGCCGACAATAGGCTTCTATTCCATTCAATCATAACAAAATCCAAGAGACCTGGACTAACCCCATAACCAGACCCGGATAAGGCTGATATGGAGCATATAAAGATCGTCACAGTATCCAATTGTCAAAAATATCATAAGCAAAAAGACAAAACAACATCACCAGAAGACAAGCTCATTATGTTGGGTCAGTCGCTGCTGGAGACTGATCCATCTAAGTCCTTCCTGCATTGTTCGGTAGCTAGTTCGCTCCTTCTTTGGGCGGGGTGAATTGTGGGCCGACGAAGACGAGGAGGAAGCTTTCACCAAACCCATCACTCCCTCCATATCCATAACACTACGCAGAAGTTCCTCCTTAGCATTCCTAATTATTTGTTGCACCAGGTCCCCAAAACTGACCCGCTCCATCATGATTTTTGTCATTATCTTTCTCAATATCCAGTATGGGTCCAACACCATCACAGACCCCTTCTCCTTTATCATTCTTTGCATCTCATCCTCCTCCATTTTCGTTATGGATTCATCTATGCAAGACGAGACACCCTCTAGATGTTCCTTTTCTGTATCCTCCTCAACCATATGTCACTCTTCCCTTCTTTTTCTCCCCCAGGGACTACGCATTCGCTGTCATGTGACCATCACTATACAACAGACTAACTCATACATTATTTCTCTTGCTCGCCTCACCCTCCAACCAGTTCCCAGACTCAAATCATGGTGATCGTGTCTTCTTGTCTACCTCCTTATATACATCTAGCCTGGCCCTCTCCTTTGTAATCCCAATAAATTCCTCCATCAATATGACTACAATTGGAGTAAAGTCACCCATTCGAGCCTGTCTTCGAACTTGATTTCCTCCTTCTCCCCACCATAAACATGCCACTCTATCACTTACCTAGCATTCATGTTTCTCTATGTCATAACCGCTTCTGATGTAGTTGCATTATGTACCGCCTCCAACATCCCCTCCTTCCTTAACTAGCACATCCTCTTCCTTGACCTCACTTTGCTCTGCATTTAAATAGTCCCACCTCTATCGACTAAGAACTCTACTTCCAAAAACACACCTCCATCCTCAGGCACCACATTGTCGACCGCATGCATTCCATCTGCCACATTTACACCCACATCCGAGAGAACGTTTTTACAACTTCCTTCTCCTTCTCTCTATCATGTGCCCTAATCCAATGATCCAGTTTCATTATTTTAGGCATTTGGGTTCTCTCTGGTTTACCATTGAGAGCAAATGTTGCTCTTCTATAAGGGTGGTCTTCTGGGAGTAATAACTTGAAGTAGTTGTACACCTAATTTTGCAGGTGGTTGGACCACCTAGCCTTCACAAAATGTCCACAACTTTTACAGCCATTGTAGAGACCTATTTCTCGGCATTTATGTTTTTTTTTTATACATAGATATCTCACTCTCGATACAATAGATACATAAGGTCTCTTAAAATGCATATAATAAACCAAAATTTAATTATAACCATCAATATTCTATTGCAATTATAATTGTATGCTCTCATGCAAATATAATTATCCATTTCTAATGCATTTCAATTGCAATAACCAATATCATAACCTAAACTCAAGTTACATGTATCCATTCTAATTCAATATATAATTGATACACTTTTGTTGTAATACATAATTGTCATATTCCAAATTTAACCTACATGTATCCAATTCTAATACCTTATACAATCATGTAAGTCACATTCACACACCAATTTGTATATAATAATAAAATTGTATACATTCCCAACCTATTTAATCATTCAATCACATATATATATATATATAATGAGCCAACATCTGAATATGAACCATTTCCAATCCACCATATTCATAAATAATCATAACAATTAAAAGTATATCTTAACTATGTTCCCTTATTCTAATTTCCAAACGTTGACAACCAATTAAAATTATAATCCCACATTATTTCACCATTTCAACCATATATATAAACAATTGATTCTATTTTAAATTCCAATGAGTTTACTACCAATTAAAATGATAACGCAAGCATTGTTCCACCATTTTAACATATATATAAATAATCGGTTCTACATAGCCCACTTTATTCCTGCCATTTATCCTTTCTTTATACATATAAACAAATGAGCCCATAAACCGAATGTCATACAACCAATCATTCAAATTCTGAGTATGTACAAATGCAATAACACATATTCCACCTAACAATTCACTCCACCTCACTTTATATACATATCCAACTATTTGATTCCATAATATACTAATTCAAATATGTATATATATATATAAACAATGGGTTATTGGGAACATAATCCTTTGGTATTTGGATTAATGTTTATTATTTAAGTTCAAGGTAAATTAATAGTGTAGGTGAATAGGAAATGTCATTAGAGAAGGCTATTAGTCTCTTGGGAGTCTAAGTGTCACCTTGGAATATGAAACCAATGGACATCTCATTTGTATAAATATATATATTATTCATGAGATTAGAATGCTCTTTCATGCCTATCTTCTTGTCTTCATATATTTTCTGCCTATTTTCCCAATGGGGCTTCTAACAGTGGTATCAAAGCCTAGGTTGAACACTATGGCTTGCTTGTCAGTCTTCGAGACCTACGGTCTATCCTCCTCAGTCATGCATTCTCCTAATTTTGGCCTTGCGTTCTTCTCATCAGTTACCTGATAAGAATCGTTTCTCATCGTGCAATAATTCTATGTCATCTATGCAAAACCCTAAGCGTTTTTCCTTCCCAATCCGGCATATTCTATGCCATCTCTCTACCTAGTAGACCTGCCATTGTGAAGTTGTTCTTATACCATGATTCCTTCCTCTGTATTCTGAAACACTGGGCAGTTTTTCTCCTTCCTCCTGAAGACATACGCAATAATATTCCTCATACCCACTACGTGAGAATTTTTCTCTACGCAACCTGCATTGTAAGAATATAGCCACGACTCTGTTTTTGATAAAGTTTGCAATACACAGAACATAAAGAGCAGAAACATAAATGGGCATATTGATTGCCTTCTCATTATTAAGCACACATATATATAGTTTCTCATAGGACTCAAAATCACTGGCTAATACTATGGGCCAGTGTAAACTATGGGTCAACTAATGTCTTAGTCAACAACTAACTCAACTAACTTAGGACCATTAACTCAACTAACTAACCAACTCGGGACCATTGAGATTACAACTCTTAACACACCCCCTTAATCTCAAGTGGGATGGTGTGGTTAGCACTATCAATGTCTCAACACTTAGGAATTGTGCCTGCTGGTCTATGTCTCAGCTAGGCATACATTTCATTCAAATAAACTTAAGCTTTACTTTCTTCCTTGATGTGTACTTGGAACGCTTCTTCTTTGTCTTCTTGAACTTGATGCTAAGTAGGTGTTCTTCAGCATCTTCTTTGTCTTCTGCACAATAAACAGTGTTATTGCTTTTCATTGGTCCTAGAACATAATGCAAGTCTTCTTCTTCTTATGTTTCTTCTTCTTCTTCTGTTTCAACATATTGTATGTTGCTGTCCATTTTACCTACACACTCAAAATATTTGTCAGAAAAAAGATACATATATTTCAGCTCTTCTTGGAGAGCATTCACTTCTTCGTGTTCCTCATCTCCGTGTTCTTCATCTTCCTCATCTTTTGTTTCAATGGCAGCTACATCATCATTAATTGTTGCATCTTGTACACAATGTGCATCCTTCACTGTTTCCTCAAAAACTGTGGGCTGACAAGGAAACAGAGCATACTCATACTGCTCATCAATAATGGGAGTCTGCTCATATAGCTCCCTTAGACTTCTGTTTTTCTGGTTCTTTGATTAACTCTCTACTAGTGCAACTTCTATGCTGCTATCAACTGTCTCTTTTTCTGAGAGACTATCACTCACGTCACTAGGAACTTCAGCATTGACAGGTTTGTTTTCACTGTCATCAGCAAATAGATCTAGATCAACAAGCTTTGCTGAGCTTACTTGATCATTGGCTGCATCATAAACACAGTCTTCTTGGCTATCTTCCACTTCACTGTGGGATTCCTGGTGATTTGCATGGCTTGAAAAGTCAACTGGTTCTTCTTCACTGAACTCTGTTTCATTTTCTTCGGGTTCCTCTTCAGAGAACTCTACTTCATCTTATTTAGGTTCCTCTCACTGAACTCTGCTTCATCTTCTTCAGGTTCCTCTTCACTGAACTCTGCTTCATCTTCTTCTATTTCTAGTTCATCTTCATTGAACCCTGCTTCATCTTCACTGAACTCTGCTTCATCTTCTTCTATTTCAGGTTCTTCTTCACTGAAATCTGCTTTCAATATATCCCAAGCTTCTTTGGGAGTAGAAGCGTCTGAAATGTAATGAAAGATGGAATAATCTATACCATTCTGTATGATACTTAAGGAAACAACTTGCCTTCTTTCCTTTTGATAATCTGTCAAATTTTGAAATGATTCTAGATCACTAGGATCCTCTTCAACTACAAAATGCCACAGATCTTGTGACCTTAAAATATCCCTAAATTTTAATGACCATAAAACATAATTGTCTCCATCAAAGGTTTGTCATGAACCTATTGAAGTTAACAGATTTCTTACCTCTTCTTCTTCTTCTGGTAGCTCTTTTACCACCATCTTCGATCTTCTTTGTTTTCTTCAATATCAGTGGTCCTTCAGTCTTCAGATCTGCTCCGCCCTTTTCGACATAGGTTCTTCTTGGATCGATCTCTGCAAGACTCAATCTGCTTCAATCAAAGCTGGAACATTGTCTAATATTTTGGCTCAGCGTCAACAATATTTCTCTTTAAAAACTAGATATGCTTTGAGATCTGGTCGTTCAGCATTGGATCTGATATCGGCTTCATCTCCAAGCTTGCCATGGAGTATGACAGCTGTTAAAATGATCGTTGCAGTCTACTAACTGACACAGTGCGTTGATGGGGTGCGAAGGACAAAATCGTATAAGTCCAAGGCTGGTCGTCGCAATTTTCCTTCTAACAAGCTTACGACGGTCGTTGCAGGTTGTCCTTAGCCAAGGTGCAACAACATCGCAGTTTCTCTTCATCCAGGGTGAGATGTCACATTTTTCCTTTAGGCAAGGTGCGACGGCCTCCCTTCAAGGGTTTTTTCCACCGATTTTTTTTTTATTTTTTTTATTTTCACCGAAATTTATTTTTAATTTTTTTTAATTTTCTTGTGGCCCGAGTGTTCTGTCTCCGTCCCGTGCTGCAACTTCCAACCGTGTGTGTGTACTCTCTAGCTTTTGAAAAGTCTTACCCAAAAAACAGATCGAAGGATCAGGCCATCAGCTCTGATACCATGAACAGAGCTGATCTACATGTGTGTGCTTTCCACTATGTGAAAAGGCTTACCCAACAACAACAAGTATGGATTAGGCCATACGCTCTGATAACATGATAAAGTTTGCAATACACAGACCAGAAAGAGCAGAAACACAAAGGGCATATTGATTGCCTTCTCATTATTAAGCACACATATATATAGTTTCTCATAGGACTCAAAACCACTAGCTAATACTATGGGCTAGTGTAAACCATGGGTCAACTAATGTCTTAGTCAACAACTAACTCAACTAACTTAGGACCATTAACTCAACTAACTAACCAACTTGGGACCATTGAGATTACAACTCTTAACAGCTTTTGCTTCATTTTTTAATTTCCTTCTAGTCGTGCCTTTGCTAATATTTTTGTGTGAGATTTCAAAGGATGAGTACTTTTAAGAGGAGAAGATTTTTTTATGGTTGATAGCTAAGTTAAGCTTGGATTTCAGCTGCCATACCTCAAAGTCACAAGATTCAATTTATGTTCTTAATTTCTTATTAGAGATGCGAGTTTTGGAGACTCCTTCTCCCATTTATGAAAATGCCTCTGTATTGCATTGAAACTAGAGCTTAAGTGTTAACCACCATCTATGTTGCTATCTTCCCTTATTTCTATTATTGCATTGTCTCCAGCTCGTGGTGTTTTGATCCTGCATTTTAATGTTATTGACCATTTTCCCATAAGTTTCAACTTGCGATCTCTGAAGAAGGTTAAACGGAAAACCAATGAATATTAAAATGGCGCATGCTTTTGATGAATTGTTTGATGATGAGTTGTAGAGTTACATGATGAGGAAAAGATGGATGTGGCATTTGTATTATTATGTTTGATGCATTTTGAGGTTCCACTAGTTCTGGAGAGAAGACTTGAATAGATCAGGACCCTCATCTCAAGTGTCACAGGTGTTTGAAATATCTTTGCAGTAAGTTAAGTAGTTTATTCAATACAAAAATTCAGATGTCGTTACATTGATATTCTGTGGATACCCTCAACATTGAAGCTGTGAGATGTGTTGCTACTGTTAATGAATAAAGATTCCTGGAACAACACCACTCACCATTGCTATCTCAAGATCCTTTCATTGTTTTGTTATGTTTCTCACCTCCACTTGTGACTAGTGAGCTATCTACCAGTGTGTAAAGTTGGTGTATAAAGCTAAAGCGAGTTAAAGAGTGGGGAGTTGGGATCTATTGGAGAAAAAAAAATTTGTATTGGAGACTTGGGCTTCCAACTTTGTGGATCCTAAACCCTAGATACTCCTCGTCTCCTTTTGTGTGTGGAGCTTGAACTCGTACAGGTTACTATCGTGCACTAATTGTGAAGAGATGAATATATATTATTTTACATGGAGTATATAGAAATGTGGAAATATAGAATTTTTCTTCATCCAGTATATCTTTGCATTGAATTGTGAAGAGTTGTGCATTGTGAGACCCATGAAGATTGGGACATATCTCCCACGGTGGTGTA
This sequence comes from Larix kaempferi, assembly GCA_027924585.1. Classification (NCBI taxonomy): domain Eukaryota; kingdom Viridiplantae; phylum Streptophyta; class Pinopsida; order Pinales; family Pinaceae; genus Larix; species Larix kaempferi. The sequence goes on from BSBM01000639.1 coordinate 3,053,267, forward strand.
GACAACCCTTTTTTCTTTTCCTCTAGAGCATGCAACTAGAGACCACCATGAAGGAACTATTGCAACAATAGCTGAGTTTCTTGACTGGCTATGGACTGCCATCCAAAGACTGTTGTGATTTCTCCTTTCTGAAGACTCCAGAATCCCATCGTGGAGACTATTTGTGAAGACAAATTTGTATTTTCTTGATTAGTGTTGAGTATCATGTATTTTTCAGGAACCTTTTTTTTTTAAGCAAAGGGATGAAACCATTCTATTCCATGAAGAGAAAAATTGCATTCACAGTTTGAGCTGCATCATCATCTGCATCAAAACTATCTCTAAGAGTGAAACCCCGCCCGACATAACGACTAGAATTATTCCATTGATCACAGTACACAAAACCATTTCTTTGCCAGCAAGTCATAGGCTTAACTAGGTATAGCCCAACTATCCCAAAAATGCACATTACAAACCTAGTAACCCAAGCAGAAATCATCTTGATTATACATAGACGAAATAAAGCCGAGAAGTATGGAACATAATACTTAGAAGAGATACAAAACATAAGACATCCCAGAGCCAACCCAAAACATACACAAGACACCAAATCAATTAACCTGAAGGCCCAATACCAGTAGCTTTGTCATCGAACAGTGGAGCCTCCTTCGACAGTGGCGAGTTACCGAGCACAATTACTTTCGGGTCAGCGACGGCCTTTGATTAGTCAAGAAAGAAATTCCCATATGTTCTGCAATAGTATCGAGTTTCATATGCATGAAGCTGGAATCCTCGACATGATTGTAGCACCTTTCTTCATGATTTTTAAAACGATGAGAGTCTGCCAGCACATCCACCTGAGCCTCAATTGTCTGTGCAATCAATGTCTTAGTGACCCAGAACATCACAATCGCTCAGTTATACAGGTCCATCCTACCCCGATTATTTCCCGGGTCTTGGATCCAGTCAGCCATGGCCATGACCTCCGAAAAAGGCTCGCCTTCTCCAACATGTAACCAGAGTGTCTCCTCAAGCTCTGCCAACTCTCTCTATAACCCATGAGGAAACATACGGCGAAAGAACACTGTCGTAGCAGAAGCACTCCGCTTGTCCCTACTCAGACCCTCTTGGGGCTGACGCCCCCTTCTCTCCCCGCTCGGCCCCTCCTAGTCCTGACGACCCCTCCTAGCAAGTCTTCCGTGTGGCTTAAATCTAACAGCACAGGGTAGGCAAGCAACCCAACAAAGCAACATTGAAGGTGTCTAATTCCGAGCAGGGTATGGGAATTTAAAGGGTTTAACCCACTAATCGTCATTAAACCTACCATAATGATCAAAGCATGGTCATAATCATCCTTTTCCTTTGCAGTCATCATTCTCTCAAGATATTTATTGTTCTCACGCAGCAAAAATGTAAGAGGTCGAGCGACCATCACCTTCACACACCCCATATCTCCAAAAATGATTATCAATAAAAATGATTGAAGGATAAAGGGTCAGGCTTAATAACAATTCCATTTATGAATGGAGAGCCACCTGTCCCCTCTAGGACATGGAGCTCTCCTGTAATGTCCCTTGTTAGGAATTTTATTAAAATTGCAATTTTCCACTTTTTTTCCCTAGTTCGACCTTTGACTAGTTTGGATCTCTAGGTCCCAAATTTGCCCCAAATGATCCCAAATCTTCTGAGAAGGTATATGAATGATATTATAACATAAATATGTGTTTCATGGATGCCTTTGGACCTTTAAAATACTTCTACAAATCCTCTTTCAATTATGATCAATGTAGGTAACTTTACTAGTGATTTTCCTTTGACTAGTATTGGCCTCTAGGTCTCAAATTGACTCCAAATGCCTTCAAATCTTCAAGGAAGGTGTATGAATGATATTAGAACTTGAATATGATTTTTATGGATGACATATGTCCACCAAAATACCTCTGCAAACTCTCTTAATATTCTGGACCAATTATGCAATTTTACTAGTGATTTGGGGTTCAAATCCCCCTGGGGTAAGTACTGAAAATGGCTTCCCAAATGCCTCCAAACCCACTCAAATTTATGAACAGAGGTATTTAATGTGTTAATTATTTTATTAAAGTCTCATATGCACCATTAATGTATTATTACAACTGTTCTCACCCTCTCCCATTCAACTGCAAAAATCCCCAATTCGACCCTTGGGGAAATGGCACTATTTCACCTCCCAATAGAACTAAACTGAGTAAAAATGCTTCAAATGCTCAATTACAATACATGAAACTTGTATAAGACATCCATGGCAGTATATTGATCACAAATATATCATAGAATCATCCATTCATTCGAAATCATCATCAATACATTGGTTCACAACAAGGTAGTGGGGAAATGGCATTGTTCTTCCATTAAAAATGATATTTATACATTTCTACTTGGAATTTCGACCTGAAACCTTTTGGAGATGAATAACATAGTATTTAATTCATATTACAAAAGAAATGGGTCATTAAAAGCTTCCCCAAAGAGTACAATAGCTCACCAAAAACGCCCTCCCTCAAGGATCAAGAATATGCCATCAAAACTGGAAATGGTTGAAGGAGTGAGCTGCAATAGAAGAAACCATGAGCTTCCCTGTAGCTTACACCTGCAAATAAAGATTCCATTAAAGATCCAAATGAAAGGTCTGAATGGCCTTTCCAATTACCAACTTGGATGGGAATCTTTCACCCTCGAAATTGGCTAAGGCAAGAAACTAGTCATCCACTAGCTCTCCCTCTTCACAAATGCAATTGCAAATTCTGCAAATGATCAAAAGCTGGTTTCATTCTTTGTTATTTACATTTATAAACTTCTAATGTCCTCCATGGGTCGAATTCCTTCCAAGAGACTCATGGCACTCATTTTGGGAAGAGATTCCAAAGAACGCCACTTGTATAACAATTCCTAGTCTCCCACTTCCACCAAATCACATGTGGAAGAATCTTAGCTGCCCTAACACCCTTGAGTGCCCTCTTGGAGTCTATTTTTAGCCCTGACATGTCATATATGTCATATGTCAGCCTTCATGTCTGATTTGTGTCATAGGTGTCATAGCATCTTCATTATTGTTGTCATAGAGCTAGGGAATCTAGCCCAAGTGTCTCACTAGCTCCAAATTGCCTCTTCCTCTTCCATGGGAGTTACTCTTCCTCTATATTTAGACCTTGGATGAGTCATGAAATGAATAATACCTTTTGGACTCCCCCAAGTATGTTACCATTCACCTTGAATTCGAATTGGTGAGAGAATGATGCCAAATGTAGTGGGAAAATCTAGCCATATGTGGGTCCCACTTCCTCCATGTGTCTTCATGATGAAATGCCACTTTGATTTTCACTTGTATATATTTATTTAGATCCTTTATTAAATATTTATGCCATTCTAATGTTCAAACATCATTTATTATCCCCATTATTCCAAATCCCAAAGCTTCCACCCCAAACCTAGGAAACTAGTAATTTTCCTCCTTGGCAATTATTTGACCTTTAGCATCAATTTGACAAACTCTAATGAATAGAGCCAATGTGATTAGGCCATTGTGACCCAATACCAAATTTGGGACATGACAAATCCTCCCTTCCCAATATTGCTTGTCCTCAAGCAATTTTAAATGTGGGTGTTGAAGAACCTGCTTTCTGTATAATTCTTTGAAGTTGCCATTGAATTGCCCAACCTTGAGTCTTTGAGTTTCCATGAATATTTTAGAGAGGAACCACCATGCTTGCTGCTGCACTACTCTGATTAAAATCACTTTATTAAGTGGGGAATCCATCTCCCATACTGCTTGCTTCCCCAAAAAATATGAAACCAATGAGATAAAAATTATTCCAGGGTCCCATTGCTTGTATTGCACCCCAACAATTAAAAGTGCTCTCCAACCCATACCATCAGATAAGAGGATTCCTGGATCCCATTTTCTTGTATGCATTCTCCAAGCATGTAGACCACCATTTTCCAAGTGCATACAATCTTCAAGTGACCCATCAAATCTGGTCCAATGACATAGGTGAGGATCCCATGTCCAATAGTGCTGCTCCAAGAGAATGTGATATGCATCAAAATATTCAGCCATGCATTCTTTCATCCAAGAAGTGAATGAAGAATCTCCACTAAAATTTGAACCAAATAATGAGCAGGAAAAACAAGGAGAATTCAAAGGACTCAAAGAAGTCTCATCCATACATCCATGAGGATATGTATCATCATAAGGTAAAGCAATATGCTGCTGCAATTCTAAATAATGAGGTGCTCTATTCATGTCATTATCAAAAGGAGCGGTAGGAGTTTCATACCCCTCATGTGGCACCACTAGGAAAAAACCTTTCACCCAATTTTCATCCCAAAGTGATGTGGCTGGAAAAGAAGTGTGGGGTGAGGAATTATGAACCAACTTTAATTCTTTACAACTCTTACCCATTGAAATATTTAATTCATCTTCTCCACAATTGGCTGGTCCAACTATTGTGAGATCATGTACCTCTTCCAAGGCTTTGCAACTCTCTCCATGAGGCAACTCATAATCCCTTTGAACAAGGACAAGTGCTTGTCCTTCTTCTTGTTTTAGTGTAGTATCTTCAAGAACCTGCATATAAACATGTACCTCATGTTCCACAGTTACATTAGGTTCCTCTTTTGTGGCATAAATTGTTTCATCCTTTTCCTTGAAAAGAGAACCATTGCTCATTACTTTTTTCGAGTTGCTTCCAATTTCACTAAGCAACAATCTGAACTCTTGAAAGTGTGGTTCAAGTAATTTCCTAAACTCCTCATTCTCCTTTAAGGATCCTTTCTCATCCTTACTCATGGTGACCAATGAATGCACTTCTTCTCCTACTTCTTCCCTTTCACCAAAGTACATCCAGTTTCAGTTTCTAAGGGTGGTGGCTTATTTCTTTGACTCCTGGTCTTCATTAATGTTCTACCACATCAGGTTCCAAGACCATGCTCTAATACCACTGTAATGTCCCTTGTTAGGAATTTTATTAAAATTGCAATTTTCCACTTTTTTTCCTAGTTCGACCTTTGACTAGTTTGGATCTCTAGGTCCCAAATTTGCCCCAAATGATCCCAAATATTCTGAGAAGGCATATGAATGATATTAGAACATAAATATGTGTTTCATGGATGCCTTTAGACCTTTAAAATACTTCTGCAAATCCTCTTTCAATTATGATCAATGTAGGTAACTTTACTAGTGATTTTCCTTTGACTAGTATTGGCCTCTAGGTCTCAAATTGACTCCAAATGCCTTCAAATCTTCAAGGAAGGTGTATGAATGATATTAGAACTTGAAAATGATTTTTATGGATGACATATGTCCACAAAAATACCTCTTCAAACTCTCTTAATATTCTGGACCAATTATGCAATTTTACTAGTGATTTGGGGTTCAAATCCCCCTGGGGTAAGTACTGAAAATGGCTTCCCAAATGCCTCCAAACCCACGCAAATTTATGAACAGAGGTATGTAATGTGTTAATTATTTTATTAAAGTCTCATATGCACCATTAATGGATTATTACAACTGTTCTCACCCTCTCCCATTCAACTGCAAAAATCCCCAATTCGACCCTTGGGGAAATGGCACTATTTCACCTCCCAATAGAACTAAACTGAGTAAAAATGCTTCAAATGCTCAAGTAAAGTACATGAAACTTGTAGAAGACATTCATGGCAGTATATTTATCACAAATATATCATAGAATCATCCATTCATTCGAAATCATCATCAATACATTGGTTCACAACAAGGTAGTGGGGAAATGGCATTGTTCTTCCATTAAAAATGATATTTATACATTTCTACTTGGAATTTCGACCTGAAACTTTTTGGAGATTAAGAACAGAGTATTTAATTCATATTACAAAAGAAATGGGGCATTAAAAGCTTCCCCAAAGAGTACAATATCTCACCAAAAACGCCCTCCCTCAAGGATCAAGAATATGCCATCAAAACTGGAAATGGTTGAAGGAATGAGCTGCAATAGAAGAAACCATGAGATGCCCTGTAGCTTACACCTACAAATAAAGACTCCATTAAATCTCCAAATGAAAGGTCTGAATGGCCTTTCCAATTACCAACTTGGATGGGAATCTTTCACCCTCGAAATTGGCTAAGGCAAGAAACTAGTCATCCATTAGCTCTCCCTCTTCACAAATGCAATTGCAAATTATACAAATGATCAAAAGTTGGTTTCATTCTTTGTTATTGACATTTATAAACTTCTAATGTCCTCCATGGGTCGAATTCCTTCCAAGAGACTCATTGCACTCATGTTGGGAAGAGATTCCAAAGAACGCCACTTGTATAACAATTCCTAGTCTCCCACTTCCACCAAATCACATGTGGAAGCATCTTAGATGCCCTAACACCCTTGAGCGCCCTCTTGGAGTCTATTTTTAGCCCTGACATGTCATATATGTCATATTTCAGCCTTCAGGTCTTATTTGTGTCATAGGTGTCATAGCATCTTCATTATTGTTGTCATAGAGCTAGGGAATCTAGCCCAAGTGTCTCACTAGCTCCAAATTGCCTCTTCCTCTTCCATGGGAGTTACTCTTCCTCTATATTTCGACCTTGGATGAGTCATGCAATGAATAATACCTTTTGGACTCCCCCAAGTATGTTACCATTCACCTTGAATTCGAATTGGTGAGAGAATGATGCCAAATGTAGTGGGGAAATCTAGCCATATGTGGGTCCCACTTCCTCCATGTGTCTTCATGATGAAATGCCACTTTGATTTTCACTTGTATATATTTATTTAGATCCTTTATTAAATATTTATGCCATTCTAATTTTCAAACATCATTTATTATCCCCATTATTCCAAATCCCAAAGCTTCCACCCCAAACCTAGGAAACTAGTAATTTTCCTCCTTGGCAATTATTTGACCTTTAGCATCAATTTGACAAAATCTAATGAATAGAGCCAATGTGATTAGGCCATTGTGACCCAATACCAAATTTGGGACATGACATCTTCTGTGTATCAATCACATCAGCCTGCTTATCAAGTTTATCCACTAGTAAAAAATGAGAGATAAGTGACTAGGCGACTAAAAAAGTTAGTCACCATAGTTTTTTCAAGGGATAAATGACTAAAATTGAGCAATTTTAAGTAATCCCACTAAAAAAAACTAAGATAAATGAATAATTTAGTCAGAAGATAAAATATATGACTAGATAACAAGTGACTAAAATAAAAATGACTAATTTAGTCACATGAATACAAATATGACTAGTTAACAACGACTGAGAATATGAATTTCTCGTTTATGTTAGTCATTTTTAATTGTGTCACCTCTACAATGGAAAATTACAATTTTATCAATGAATTTGTACAATTTAGTAAAACTTAACACTGTAGATGGATTTAGAGACCCCTTTTTAAATGGGTATCTAAATCCATCTACAATGTTAAAGCAGTGTTAAATTTAGTAAATTGTAACATTATAACTTAATTTAGAGACCCAAGTAACGTTAATTGTCACTCGATAATGAAAATTTGTAATTCTGACAATAAATTGTTACGATCGGGGATCTTTGAATCCATCTGCGGTGTTAAAATTTATTAAATTGTAACACTGTAGATGGATTCATGAGACCCCTTGTGTTACTCGGTAACATTTTCTTCTTTAAAGACATCCAGTGGGGTCCCTACATCTCAAGATGTTGATGGATGTTTCAGTGGGCCAAAATATAGTTTTTATAGCCAAAATATACAAAACCTCTGACAAACAAAGAGAGAGCTAGCGACTACCATCCCAAGTGCTTTCTTCTTCATTCTGAGAGCTTGGTGTTATAGGTCAAATCTGCACTTCTCCGTCCGTGATCACATTTCCCTGATGATCACAAAAAAGGACACCTAGGATTGAATATCTAGGTTGACCTGGATGACTTATTAACATAAATTACTCTCTTCAGTTGAGAAACTTACTATTTCTACCGATTTCATGACATGTACGCTACTCTTTGAATAGCAAGCCAACGTATTTCATGACATGTACGCCCCCGTCTGTATAGAAAACCAATGTACACCTTGGAAAAATAATCTACTTTCCTTAAGGAAAACCCACGTACATCTCCCAAATTGTTGTAAACGCATGTTGTAAAGCACAGAAGTTGCTTTCTGTACGCTACTCTTGTTGTATGAAACCCACGTACATCTTAAGATGAAATTAAAAATATATTAATTTGATGAATTGGGATTAGTTGAAGTTGGTTTTGCAACTTCCCCAACCTCCCAATCCAACCACCTCTCGATCTAAACTGCCTACCTTGTCCCATAAATACAAGGAGGATCCATGAGAGGGGTTAGACTTAGTACTCATAAATGACCTAGAACGAATACTTGGAGTACTGTTACGCTGGAGGAATTCCCAAGTCAGAGTGAAGAGCAGGAGCCCAAGATCCGGTTGCAGAAACATCTCTACATGTCAGGTATATTGTACTGATTCATGTTTCTTTGACAATAAAAAGGTCGAAACACCCTTCCAGTCCCAAATCGAATGTCTACTAGATTGTATATTCATTTGGATTAATATCTTGTTATATTTGATGATCAAGTTGTTTATTCTTTCATCATATTTATTATATCCAAGATACGGTGAGGAAGGTATCTTTTGTGTTGTAGGTTCGTCAAGCATAAAATCAAGCGGGAGATCAAACGAAAGCTAGGACCAGCCATCGAAAAGAGGTATTTATTTCAATCTCGATCTCTTTTTTTTGGCAATAAATAAATTAAATATAATCAATGTGTTTACCTATCAACCCCTCCCAGTTGGTAGTGTCCATCTCCTCACTATAAGGTAGAAATCCTGAACAACAGACTGGCGACTCCGCAGGGGAGTAACTGTGTGCTTTTCTTCTCTAGGAGACCTAGTTAGGTGTTCTTCCCGCCCATTTTTTCAGTTTTTGATTGTCTGAGAGGCCTTGTAGGTTTGTGTTACCTATCCTTACTTTCCTGATTCATCTCAGTTGATTGTTGCAAAGCCTGTTTGTGCCCTTTTGAGGCATGTACGCTAGTCTTCCCTACTTACAGTAGCGTTTTTTACCTGATGTACCTTGCTTTATCTACTACACAGTAGAGTATTTTATCTAATGTCTGTTGCTTTGTCTACTACACAGTAGCATATATTTCCTACTATACGCTGGTTTATACACTGCACAGTAGTGTATTTTCCTGTAGTGTCCAGTTTGTTGTTAGGGTTTGTTTCCAAGCTTTTGGTTTATTTTCTAGCCTGTTGCTTTGCTTCCTTTACTGACCCCTGAGACCTTGCATGTCTCTTTTGAGTCTTGTTTGCCTCTCTAATCTCTTTTTGCTCGCTTGAGTGCTTTTTGAAGTGTCTTCACGACCTTTTAGCCTTTTCAAAGTTTGTGCACTCCTCTCTTTTTCGTTTAGTTGCACACTTTGACCCTAGTTGCTTGTTGTAGTCATACAAACCTGCGTTCTTAAACGTCAATTGTTTGTGGCAACAATAGCACACTTCCATAGTTTCTTATCATTTTCTTAGGGTTTGACATATTTTGAAGTCCTTACGGTTGCTTTGGAGAGTTGCTTGGTTTAGATACTTCCTGATTGTTTTTCAGTTGACTCCACGTGAGTCGAAGCCTTCTAGTTTGCTTTCTTTCTGAGTCTATGTGTTTGGTAAGGTCAGTTTTTGGTTCACTTTCCTACTCCCTTGCTTGGCTTAGTGTTTTCTTAGGGTTTTGATGCTTAGGAGTAGCCATTTTAGGTAGGCTAAGTCTTCCTCGAGTCCTTTCAATCATTTGTTTTGAGCCATCTAGTTGTTAGTCTTACCCACACTTTTGCATTTAGGTCTACTTGCGCTTTTACAATTTCTTTTTCTTTTACAATTATCAGAAAAAAGCAAAAAAATGTTTTAAGTAGCTTAGTAGTAAGGTCTAGCATTGTTTTGAAGTAGCATAGGTTGCTTCGAAATATTAAAAGAAAATACAAAAATATTTTGATTTAGGATTTCCTAGATTTGAAGTTTTTAAAGAATCATAAACAAAGAGAAACAATTTTGTGAATTTGAAAGCATTATTTTACAAGTACTGTACTTTCTATACAAACCATTCCACACACTGCACTACAACCTTTGAGTAACAAGTAGCCCTTAAAAATAATCTTTAATAAAATTTATTAGCAACATTTTTCTTTTTAGGTATACACAACATCAACTAGCTTTGGCTAGAGTTTCGAGCTTAAATCACCTTAAACTGCTCGAAACTGGCTTCATTACTCAACAATCATAGTATGAATATCTTTTAGGTAAATCCATCTCTATCAAATAGTCCTGGAAAACTCTACTTAAATCAGACCTAAGCATGAGGCCGTGGGAGATTGGAACCATTGAGGATATCCCCTCACTTTTCCTTCAACCATAGACTATAGTTGACTCGCATACGGGGGTCCTTTTAGACTTCGGGCTTTGCTACCCTACCCATGCGTTTCAACTTGGCTGACGACTGTCCCCCCAGGTTATTTCGTATTGATGGTAGCCCTAGTATTAGACCTCTAGAATTCTACATAGGTACAATGGAAGTTATTTCCACTTCACCTCGGACAGACGTGGAAGGTAACCCTTTGGAAACAATACCGAGAGGGCGGTTTGGTGATTCAAACTATTACACCCAGGGGACCTCCGGAGGATGCCACGTAACTGACCGTCGATACTCCGTTAGTCTTTTATGGGCCCTGATCATCCCAAACTTGCTTCTGAGAGTATTTTCCATTGTTTGCCTGGTTTGACTACTTAGGAATTTTTTAGTGGTATGTTGTTTGCTCCTTAGTTGTAGTGGCCACTATGTTTTTACTTAGTTTACTTGTTTATATTTGTGGAGGACCAACATCTTCGTCAGTCTCGGAGGTTGCCAAACCTTTCCCCACTCATAGTGGATCCTCCACCACCACTGCGACGTCGGAGAACAGATTCTCGTGGTTCTTTTGATCTTATGGGAGACACATAGGTTTTTGGAGAACCAAAGCCCAGAACACTGGATCAACAAGTCTTTGATACTGTCGAGGTTGAGGACCTAGATTCTAGAGCGTTCAGTACTCCTTTCAACCCTCCTCTTACTGGACCCAACAATCCTTTACTGGTACTTGTTGGATTTCAACAACCTGAGTTCAACGCGTGTGCTCTTTGAAGTGTGCTCTATGTGCTGCTTGTTTTTAGTTGGCCTTAGAGATTTCTAGTTTGTTGAGTCAGAAACTATGGAAAGCATCCCGGTGAGCACCAATCAAGGGACCCCTGTTGAAGGGGATCCTTGTGATTTTCCATTCATTGGGAACATTGGTACTCCCTTAATGGCTACCTTGAATCTTCCGAGATTCACTATCGGGCTACCGGTTTGGTTGTTTTCCACTCCGAACACCTTGCATGCTCCTGATGCAGTCTACCATTCATTTGGACATTGATCCAGTTATGAGCATTCTTCGACCTTCACTTCGAGCTTGTTAAAAACAGTAAGGAGGTTACGAGCATTCTTTCACCTTCACTTCGAGCTCATTAAAAACAGTAAGGAGGCTATGAGCATTTCTTCCACCTTCACTTTGAGCTCGTTAAAAACAGTAAGGAAGTTACGAGCATTCTTTCACCTTCACTTCGAGCTCGTTAAAAAAAGTAAGGAGGCTATGAGCATTTCTTCCATCTTCACTTGGAGCTCGTTAAAAATAGTAAGAAAGTTATGAGCATTTTTCTATCTTCTTTGAGCTCGTTAAAAACAGTAAGGCGGTTACGAGTTTACTTTTTTGGGCTCGTTAAAACTTTATGAGAAAGATCTTTATAGAGTTCTTTCATGCTCTTGTTAGATTCTTTAAATATGACAAGATTGCCGTGTATAGTTGTCCTTTCAAACTCATTAAAGGATTTGAAGCGACATCCGCTTAAGTATAAGTTTAACCCTTTTCTGGACTTTTGCAGATTACTTATGAAAAAGGAATACTCTAGTCATACATGGCTAGAATAGTTCTCCTCTCATTGTTTTATATTTTTTCGGGGGAGGGGACTAACTATACGAAAAAGGACTTTTGGATCCTCTCTTTAGGGTTTTTAGGCTCTTTAAACATGAAAACACCAAGCGAGCATTCACCTACTCATGCTAGATGTGAAATCCACGAGAGGGTAGATAGAAGATTGTTTAAGTTTTTCAGACTCTATAAATAGGAAAACGCTAGTGAGCATTAACCTACTTGGGATCGATATTAAAATCCACGAGTAGGTGTATGGAGTTATTGTTTAAGTTTTTCAGACTCCTTAAAATTGAAAACACCGGCAAGCAAGAACAGATCTCGGCTCGATATTAAAATCTAGAGATCAGTATTATAGAGTATTCTTCTTTCTCTTCTTCGAACTCTATAAACAATGAAGAAGGTCTTGAGTCTTCCTCCCATGGGCTCGTTAAACTCTTTACATGGTTGGACATATTGAGTTTTCTTTTCTTCTTGGACTCATTAAAACAACAAGAAGGATATTCTTTTATAAAAAAAAATAAGGTATAAGAAGGGTATATCACATCTTTTTCAGTTTCAAAGGCAATTTCAGTCAGTCATGACCTTGAACACAGCACCTACTTCAGTCTTTCATGTCAATTGGGTTTTAGTTTTTGGCCTTAGGGTGAACCTGATCTCAAATTTTTTATTCCCCCGGTTGGTTATTCTTCCAATCATATGGAGGGTCTGTAATTATGTCTCCTACATCGCACACTTATATCATTTTCCCCTTCATGTTGAAAACTACCTAAGTCACTTTGTGTCGTGCTCACTATTTAAGGATACAACCTGTGTTGGCCATTCTGTAGTTTACCTTGACTTCATGTGTCATCCATCCTCGTGTCAGTTTGTTTCATCTTGTTACTCGTTCTACTCCACATCATCTAATACCTGTGAGTGTTCCTTGTTTTGGATGATGGATGACGCATTAAGGCCTCCCTTCCAGCGGACTTCTTCCCATCGACCTCAGCTCATTATGCTCTGGGAATGAAGTTTAGAGTCTTGGTTAGTACCTTGGGCATTGCAATCATGAGTGGTAGTTTCCCTCGCTGTTGAATAAATGGGAATACATCAATGTCTCTTATTCTATAGGTTCCTCAAGTGTTGAACTTCAAGTCCACTTATTCAAACTTGTTTGGATCATAGTAGGTACCTTGGGCCCCATTATCATTATCGATGGTAGTCCTCGCATTTGTTAACAGTATACATCAATGACCAGTAATCAAACGATACCCCCCATGTTCGACTTCAACTCATTTATTCCCATGGTTAGGGTTTGTACCTTGGGTTGTTTTGGATGAATACCTTGGGACTTTGATAGTATCACCATATTTATGTTATCGCCCGAGCTGCGTAAGACTCAGCTTCACTCATTTTGGCTCTTCATGAGACATAGATCTAGCTTGTTGTTAGTGGCCATGCTCTATATATACATCTCCTAGTTATGTATCAGAGATCATGTTGTATCTTGCTACACATCTATATGATGTCAAGATTGTAATTGCTCCCTGACCATGGTCGTTGTTTCAGGTGATTTTGTGTTTTGGTTCTGTGGTTTCTTGCTCCTCCTCTGACTTGGAATTATAATGTATTTCGACCATCGTTTCCCTCTGACCTCACACATTAGGGGGCATCTGTTATAGGTCAAATCTGCACTTCTCCATCTGTGATCAAATTGCCCTCTTGATCACACAAAAGGATACCTAGGATTGAAGAGCTAGGTTGACCTGGATGACTTATTGACTGAAACTACTCTCTTCAGCTAAGAAACTTACTGTTTCTATTGATTTCATGACATGTACGCTACTCTTTATATCTCAAACCAGCGTATTTCATGACATGTACACCCCTCTCTATATAGAAAACCAACGTACACCTTGGAAAAATACTCTACTTTCCTTAAGGACAACCAACGTACATCTCCCAAAATTGTAAACGCAATTTGTAAAGCACAGAAGTTGCTTTCTGTACTGTACTCTTGTTGTATGAAACCCGCATTTGTGTTTTGGTTCTGTGGTTTCTTGCTCCTCCTCTGACTTGGAATTATAATGTATTTCGACCATCGTTTCCCTCTGACCTCACACATTAGGGGGCATCTGTTATAGGTCAAATCTGCACTTCTACATCTATGATCAAATTGCCCTCTTGATCACACAAAAGGATACCTAGGATTGAAGAGCTAGGTTGACCTGGATGACTTATTGACTGAAACTACTCTCTTCAGCTAAGAAACTTACTATTTCTATTGATTTCATGACATGTACGCTACTCTTTATATCTCAAACCAGCGTATTTCATGACATGTACACCCCTCTCTATATAGAAAACCAACGTACACCTTGGAAAAATACTCTACTTTCCTTAAGGACAACCAGCGTACATCTCCCAAAATTGTAAACGCAATTTGTAAAGCACAGAAGTTGCTTTCTGTACCGTACTCTTGTTGTATGAAACCCGCATACATCTTAAGATGAAATCAAAAATATATTAATTTGACGAATTGGGATTAGTTGAAGTTAGTTTTGCAACTTTCCCAACCTCCCAATCCAACCACCTCTCGATCTAAACTGCCTACCTTGTCCCATAAATACAAGGAGGATCCATGAGAGGGGTTAGACTTAGTAGTCATAAATGACCTAGAAAGAATACTTGGAGTACTGTTATGCTGGAGGAATTCCCAAGTCATAGTGAAGAGAAGGAGCCCAGGATCTGGCTGCAGAAACATCTCTACACATCAGGTTTATTGTACTGATTCATGTTTCTTTGACAATAAAAAGGTCGAAACACCCTTCTTGTCCCAAATCGAATGTCTACTAGATTGTATATTCATTTGGATTAATATCTTGTTATATTTGATGATCAAGTTGTTTATTCTTTCATCATATTTATTATATCCAAGATAAGCTGAGGAAGGTATCTTTTGTGTTGCAGGTTCTTCAAGCAGAAGATCAAGCGGGATATCAAGCGAAAGACCAAGCGAAAGCTAGGACCAGCCCTCGGAAAGAGGTATTTCTTTCAATCTCGATCTCTTTTTTTTGTAGTAACTAAATTCAATATAATCAATGTGTATACCTGTCAACCCCACCTAGTTGGTAGTGTCCATATCCTCACTATATGGTAGAAATCCTGAACAACAGACTGGCGACTCTGCTGGAGAGTAATCATGTGCTTTTTCGCTCTGGGAGACTTAGGTGTTCTTCCAGCCCATTTTTTCAGTTTTTGATTGTTTGAGAGGCCTTGTAGGTCTTTGTTACCTATCCTTGCTTTCCTGTTTCGACTCAGTTGATTGTTGCAAAGCCTGTTTGTGCCCTTCTAAGGCATGTACGCTGGCCTTCCCTACTTACAGTAGTGTTTTTAACCTGATGTACCCTGCTTTGTCTACTACACAGTGGAGTATTTTATCTGATGTACGCTACTTTGTCTACTACACAGTAGCATATATTTCCTACTATACGCTGGTTTATACACTGCATAGTAGTGTATTTTCCTGTAGTGTCCAGTTTGTTGTTAGGGTTTGTTTCCAATATTTTTGTTTATTTTCCATCCTGTTGCTTTGCTTCCTTTACTGACCCCTGAGACCTTCCATGTCTCTTTTGAGTCTTGTTTTCCTCTCCAATCTATTTTTGCTCGCTTGAGTGCTTTTTGAAGTGTCTTCACTGCCTTCTATCCTTTTCGAAGTTTGTGCACTCCTCTCCTTTTGGTTTAGTTGCACACTTTGACCCTAGTTGCTTGTTGTAGTCATCCAAACCTGCGTTCCTAAACGTTAGTTTTTTGTGGAAACAATAGCACACTTCCACAGTTTCTTATCCTTTTCTTAGGGTTTGACCTAGTTTGAAGTCCTTAAGGTTGCTTTGGAGAGTTGCTTGGTTTAGGTACTTAGTAGCTTAGTAGTAAGGTCTAGCATTGTTTTGAAGTAGCATAGGTTGCTTCGAAATATTAAAAGAAAATACAAAATATTTTGATTTAGGATTTCCTAGATTTCAAGTTTTTAAAGAATCATAAACAAAGAGAGAAAGTTTTGTGAATTTGAAAGCATTATTTTACAAGTACTGTACTTTCTATACAAACCATTCCACACACCGCACTACAACCTTTGAGTAACAAGTAGCCCTTAAAAAGAATCTTTAGTAAAATTTATTAGAAATTTTTTTCCTTTTAGGTATACACAACATCAACTAGCTTAGGATAGAGTTTCGAGCTTAAATCACCTTAAAATGCTCGAAACTGGCTTCATTACTCAACAATCAAGGTACGACTATCTTTTAGGTAAATCCATCTCTATCAAATAGTCCTAGGAAACTCTACTTAAACCAGAGCTAAGCACGAGGCCATGGGAGATTGCAACTGTTGAGGATATCCCCTCACTTTCCCTTCAACCATAAATCAGAGTTGACTTGAGTACGGGGGTCCTTTCGGACTTCGGGCTTTGTTACCCTGCCCATGCGTTTCGACTAGGCTGACGACTATCCCCCCAGGTTATTTCGTATTGATGGTAGCCTTAGTATCAGACCTCTAGGATTCTGCATAGGTAGAGTGGGCAGTTATTCCCACTTCACCTCGGACAGACATGGAAGGTAACCCTTTGGCAGCAATCCCGGGAGGACGGTTTGGTGATTCAAACGCTTGCACCCAGGGGACCTTCGGAGGACACCACGTAACTGACCGTCGATACTCTATTAGTCTCTTCTAGGCCCTGATCATCCCAGACTTGCTTCCAAGAGTATTTTCCATTGTTTTCCTGGTTTGACTACTTAGAAATTTTTTAGTGGTATGTTGTTTCCTCCTTAGTTGTAGTGGCCACTAGGTTTTTGCATAGTTTACTTGTTTATAGTTGTGGAGGACCAACATCTTCGTCGGTCTCAGAGGTTGCAAAACCTTTCCCCACTCATAGTGGATCCTCCACCGCCACCGCAACGTCGGAGAACAAATTCTCATGGTTCTTTTGAACTTACGGGAGACACATAGGTTTTTGGAGAACCACAGCCCAGAACACCAGATCGACAAGTCTTTGATACTATTGAGATTGAGGACCTAACTTCGAGAGAGTTCAGTACTCCTTTCAACCCTCCTCTTACTAAACCCAACGATCCTTTACTGGTACATGTTGGATTTCAACAACCTGAATACAGTGCATGTGCTCTTTGCAATGTGCTCTTTGTGCTGCTTGTTTTTAGTTGACCTTAGAGATTTCTGGTTTGTTGAGTCAGAAACTATGGAAAGCATCCCGGTGAGCACCAATCAAGGGACCCATGTTTAAGGGGCTCCTTGTGCTTTTCCATTCATTGGGAACATTGGTACTCCCTTAATTGCTACCTTGAATCTTCTGGGATTCACTATTGGGCTACCAGTTTGGTTGTTTTCCACTCTGAACGCCTTGCATGCTCCTGATGCTTCCCAAGTAAGCACCTCACATCAAGAGCATCAGAACCCTATGCCCACTTTGCTAGTAACATATTCCCCTCCTCCTTCTACCTCATGTGGTGAAAGTAGTAATACTAGTAACCAGCAGTATAAAAGGAATAGACGGAGGAAGAATAGCAAGAAGATGCCAGAGCAAGGGGGAAACCACCCAGCCTCTGAAGGTCATGCTAGGGGAACCTACCCAACCTCTGGTGTTCATGTTGGGAGAACTCATTTAGTAACTAGAAATAATAATGAACCTCGCCACCCAGCCTCTGAAGGTTCTGCTGGGGGCAGCTACCCAACCTCTGGTGGTCATGTTGGGAGAAAACACTCAGTCACTTTAAGTCATACTAAACCTACTCACCCATCCTATGAAGGTCATGCTGGGGGAACCTACCTAGCCTTTGCAGCTCATGCTGGGAGGAAACTTTCAGTCACTACTAATCATATTGAAAGCATGTCTTCAACCACTGTTTCTCATGTTGAGGACACGTCATTGATCACTGTTGGTCATATTAATGACAAGTCACCAGTTCCTGTGAGTCATACTGGAGACACTGAATCGGCCACTGCAATTCATGCTGAGAACGTTAACATTGTCGAAAAAACTAATAAATAGAAGCTTAAGTTCCCTTGTAAGTTTTGCGAGGGAGACCACCTAACCTATTTGTGCCCTGTACATCCAGAAGTGCAAAGAGTGTGGTCCATAGTTCAAAAGACTTCTACTGCTGAGAAACCAGCCATTGCAAGTCACGCTGGGGGCACGCTGTCAGCCAATGCTAGTCATGCTGAGAGTACTGTTGATGTAAAGGAGTCTAAGCTTATAGGACGCAAGCCAAATTTCCCTTGTAAACTTTGTAAGGGAGATCACCTTACTCACCTATGCCCTGCTATTCAAGAGGTGCGGAGAGTGTGGTCCATGTCTGAAGGATCCTCTGCTCCTGAACTGTCTATAGATTCCCAACAGCCTGATTAGCCTTTGGTTGATGAAGTGGTTGAACCAATGCAATCTTTGGTCAACCCCACTCTTCCTTCGGAGAGTGAAGCGATCGAATCAATGCAATCTTTGACCAATCCCATCTGTCCTTCAGAGACTGATGCACCTGTCCCTGAAGTCTTCTGCATTACCAGTTCGGATGTTTCTGAAAATGGGGGCACTTCATCTGTGCCGAATGAACCCCTCCCAAGCTCTGAGATCATTTTCTTTGATTGGAATAGTCTAACTAGGCCTCGCCTTCCTTCTGCTACACCTTTTTAGATAAAGGTTGATATCGGCAACAATGCGGTTCATCGATGTATTGTATTTGAAGGAGCCTCTGTTAGTATACTATCCCCTTATGCTTGGAAAGATTTAGGTTTTCCTAACCTTGTTCCAGTTGTTAATTGGCCGTTGACTTTCGATAAAAGACCTAGTGAACCGTTGGGATTCCTCCCTCAAGTACCCATTACTTTGGGTGGAAAAATAGTCTTACTTGATTTTATGGTTTTAAAGGACCCTATGGACTTTGATATGATCCTCGGGTGTGATTATGTATATGCTATGTAGGCTATGGTGTCTACACTCTTTTGTGTGATACATTTTCCTCACAACGAAATCATTGTCACTATCGATCAGCTTACATTTGTTGACCCCTCTTATTACCCAACTATAGACCAAGTATATCCCTCGCCAATAGGCACTACCATGTCACAATCAAATTATGTGGCATATTGTTCCTTGATTCCAACTGCTACTGAGAAGAAGCCTCTGAATTCATGCTTACCTTCTTGGGACTGGGTCCCGGCAATTGACCAGGTGATGACTCCATCTGAATGTTTAGATATGTGTTCCATCTGGGATAATATACTTCCTTCTTATGAAATTTTACTAGAGTCTATAATGCAGTTTGCCATTCATTTGGACATTGATCCAATTACGAGCATTCTTACACCTTCACTTCAAGCTCATTAAAAACAGTAAGGAGGTTGCGAGCATTCTTTTACCTTCTCTTCGAGCTCGTTAAAAACAGTAAGGAGGCTACGAGCATTTCTTCCACCTTCACTTCGAGCTCGCTAAAAACAGTAAGGAAGTTATGATCATTCTTTCACCTTCACTTCGAGCTCGTTAAAAACAGTAAGGAGGCTATGAGCATTTCTTCCATCTTCACTTCGAGCTCGTTAAAAATAGTAAGGAAGTTATGAGCATTTTTCTATCTCCTTTGAGCTCATTAAAAACAGTTAGGAGGTCATGATTTTACTTTGTCGGGCTCGTTAAAACTCTACGAAAAAGATCTTTATAGAGTTCTTTCATGCTCTTGTTAGACTCTTTAAATATGAGAAGATTGCCGAGTATAGTTGTCCTTTTAGACTCGTTAAAGGATTTGAAGCGACATCCGCTTAAGTATAAGTTTAACCCTTTTTCCGGACTTTTGCGGATTACTTATGAAAAAGGAATACTCTAGTCATACGTGGCTAGAAGAGTTCTCCTCTCATTGTTTTATACTTTTTCGGGGGAGGGGACTAACTATACGAAAAAGGACTTTTGGAGCCTCTCTTTAGGGTTTTCAGGCTCTCTAAACATGAAAACACCAAGCGAGCATTCACCTACTCAAGCTCGATGTGAAATCCACGAGAGGGTAGATAGAGGATTGTTTAAGTTTTTCAAACTCTATAAACAGGAAAACATCGGTGAGCATTCACCTACTTGGGATCGATATTAAAATCCACGAGTAGGTGTATAAAGAAATTGTTTAAGTTTTTCAGACTCCTTAAAATTGCAAACACCGGCGAGGAAGAACAGATCTCGGCTCGATATTAAAATCCAGAGATCAATATTATAGAGTATTCTTCTATCTCTTCTTCGAACTTTGTAAGCAATGAAGAAGGTCCTGAGTCTTCCTCCCATGGGCTCGTTAAACTCTTTATGTGGTTGGACTTATTGAGTTTTATTTTCTTCTTGGACTCATTAAAACAACAAGAAGGATATTCTTTTATCAAAATGAATAAGGGATAGAAGGGTATATCACATCTTTTTCAGTTGGGTTTTAGTTTTTGGCCTTAGGGTGAACTTGATCTCCGAGTTTTTATTCCCCTGGTTGGTTATTATTCTAATCATATGGAGGGTATGTTATGTCTCCTACATCGCAGACTTATATCATTTTCCCCTTCATGTTGAAAACTGCCTAAGTCACTTTGTGTCGTGCTCACTATTCAAGGATACAACCTGTGTCGGCCATTCTGTAGTTTACCTTGACTTCATGTGTCGTCCATCCTTGTGTCAGTTTGTTTCATCTTGTTACTCGTCCTACTCCACATCAACTCATACATGTGAGTGTTCCTCATGTTGGATGATGGATGATGGATTAACTCCTCCCTTCTAGTGGACTTCTTCCCATTGACCTCAACTCATTATGCTTTAGGAACGAAGTTTAGAGTTTCGGTTAGTACCTTGGAGATTGCAGTCATCATTGGCAGTTTCCCCCATTTTTTAATAAATGGGAATACATCCATGTCTCTTATTCGACAGGTTCCTCAAGTGTTCGACTTCAAGTCCACTTATTCACATTTGTTTGGATCGTACTAGGTACCTTGGACCCCATTATCATTATCAATGGAAGTCCTCGCGTTTGTTAACGGTATACATCAATGACCGGTAATCAAACGATACCCCCCATGTTCGACTTTAGATCATTTATTCGCATGGTTAGGGTTTGTACCTTGGGTTGTTTTGGTTGAAGACCTTGGGACTCTGATAGCACCATATTTATGTTAGCGCCCAAGCTGCGCAAGACTGAGCTTCACTCATTTTGGCTCTTCACGAGACATAGATCCAGCTTGTTGTTATGGCTATGATCTCTCTTTTGACATGGATCCACACTTGTATTTCAGTGGCCATGCTCTATATATACATCTCCTAGTTATGTATCGGAGATCATGTTGTATCCTGCTACACATCTATATGATGTCAAGATTGTAATTGCTCACTAACCTTGGTCGTTGTTTCAGGTGTTCTTTGTTTTGATTCTGTGGTTTCTTGCTCCTCTTCTGACTTGGAATTATAATGTATTTCGGCCATCGTTTCCCTCTGACCTCACACATTAGGGGGCATCTGTTATAGGTCAAATATGCACTTCTCCGTCCGTGATCACATTTCCCTGTTGATCACACAAAAGGACACCTAGGATTGAAGAGCTAGGTTGACCTGGATGACTTATTGACTGAAACTACTCTCTTCAGCTGAGAAAATTACTGTTTCTACTGATTTCATGACACGTGTGCTACTCTTTGTATAGAAAACTAGCGTATTTCATGACATGTACTCCCCTCTCTGTATAGAAAACCAACGTACACCTTGGAAAAATACTCTACTTTCCTTAAGGACAACCTGCGTACATCTCCCACAATGTTGTAAATGCATGTTGTAAAGCACATAAGTTGCTTTCTGTACGCTACTCTTATTGTATGAAACCCGCATACATCTTAAGATCAAATAAAAAATATATTAATTTGACAAATTGGGATTAGTTGAAGTTGGTTCTGCAACTTCCCCAACCTCCCAATCCAACCACCTCTCAATCTAAACTACCTACCTTGTCCCATAAATACATGGAGGATCCATGAGAGGGGTTAGACTTAGTAGTCATAAATGACCTAGAAAGAATACTTGGAGTATTGTTACGCTGAAGGAATTCCCAAGTCAGAGTGAAGAGTAGGATCCCAGGATCCAGTTGTAGAAACATCTCTACAAATCAGGTATATTGTACTGATTCATGTTTCTTTGACAATAAAAAGGTCGAAACACCCTTCCTGTCCCAAATCGAATGTCTACTAGATTGTATATTCATTTGGATTAATATCTTGTTATATTTGATGATCAAGTTGTTTTTTCTTTCATCATATTTATTATTTCCAAGATACGCTGAGGAAGGTATCTTTTGTGTTGCAGGTTCGTCAAGCAGAAGATCAAGTGGGAGATCAAGCGAAAGACCAAGTGAAAGCTAGGACCAGCCGTCGAAAAGAGGTATTTCTTTCAATCTCAATCTCTTTTTTCTGCAGTAACTAAATGCAATATAATCAATGTGTTTTCCTGTCAACCCCACCTAGTTGGTAGTGTCCATATCCTCACTATAAGGTAGAAATCCTGAAAAATAGACTGGCGACTCCGCTGAGGAGTAACTGTGTGCTTTTCCGCTCTAGGAGACCTAGTTAGGTGTTCTTCCAATCCATTTTTTCAGTTTTTGATTATCTGAGGGGCCTTGTAGGTCTGTGTTACCTATCCTTGCTTGCCTGATTCATCTCAGTTGATTGTTACAAAGCATGTTTGTGCCCTTTTGAGGCATGTACGCTGGTCTTCCCTACTTACAGTAACATTTTTTACCTAACGTACCCTGCTTTGTCTACTACACAGTAGAGTATTTTATCTGATGTACGTTGCTTTGTCTACTACACAATACTGTATATTTCCTAGTATATGCTGGTTTATACACTGCATAGTAGTAAATTTTCCTATAGTGTCAAGTTTGTTGTTAGGGTTTGTTTCCAAGCTTTTGGTTTCTTTTCCAGCCTGTTGCTTTGCTTCCTTTACTGACCCCTGAGACCTTCCATGTCTCTCTTGAGTCTTGTTTGCCTCTCCAATCTCTTTTTGCTCGCTTGAGTGCTTTTTGAAGTGTCTTCACTGCCTTCTAGCCTTTTCGAAGTTTGTGCACTCCTCTCTTTTTGGTTTAGTTGCACACTTTGACCCTAGTTGCTTGTTGCAGTCATACAAACCTGCGTTCTTAAATTTCTATTGTTTGTGGCAATAATAGCACACTTCCACAGTTTCTTATCCTTTTCTTAGGGTTTGACCTAGTTTGAAGTCCTTAGGGTTGCTTTGGAGAGTTGCTTGGTTTAGATACTTCCTGATTGTTTTTCAGTTGAGTCCAAGTGAGTCGAATCCTTCTAGTTTGATTTCTTTCCGAGTCTGTGTGTTTGGTAAGGTCACTGGTTGGTTCACTTTCCTACTCTCTTGCTTGGCTTAGTGTTTTATTAGGGTTTTGATGCTTAGGAGCAGGCTTTTTAGGTCTGCCTTTTCGCTTAAGAGTGTCTCTTTTCCTTGTTTCTTTTGCGCTTTGTTTCCAAGCCCAAAGTTTTTCTTTTCCAAAAAACATGGTAGGTTAAGTCTTCCTTGAGTCCTTTGATTCGGTTGTTTTGATCCATCTAGTTGTTAGTATTACCCACACTTTTTCATTTAGGTCTTACTTGCGCTTTTACAAGTTCTTTTTCTTTTACAATTATCAGAAAAAGAAAAAAATTGTTTTAAGTAGTTTAGTAGTAAGGTCTAGCATTGTTTTGAAGTAAAATAGGTTGCTTCAATATATTAAAAGAAAATACAAAAATATTTTGATTTAGGATTTCCTAGATTTCAAGTTTTTAAAGAATCATAAACAAAGAGAAAAAAGTTTTGTGAATTTGAAAGCATTATTTTACGGGTACTGTACTTTCTATACAAACCATTCCACACACCGCACTACAACCTTTGAGTAACAAGTAGCCCTTAAAAATAATCTTTAATAAAATGTATTAGCAACATTTTTGTTTTTAGGTATACACAACATCAACTAGCTTAGGCTAGATTTTTGAGCTTAAATCACCTTAAACTGCTCGAAACTGGCTTCATTACTCAACAATCATAGTACGACTATATTTTAGGTAAATCCATCTCGATCAAATAGTCCTGGGAAACTCTACTTAAACCAGAGCTAAGCACGAGGCCGTGGGAGATTGGAACTGTTGAGGATATCCCCTCATTTTCCCTTCAACCATAAACCAGAGTTGACTCGCGTACGGGGGTCCTTTCGGACTTCAAACTTTGCTACCCTGCCCATGCGTTTCTACTTGGCTGACGACTGTCCCCAGAGGTTATTTTGTATTGATGGTAGCCTTAGTATCAGACCTCTAGGATTCTACACAGGTAGAGTGGACGGTTATCCCCACTTCACCTTTGATAAACGTGGAAGGTAACCCTTTGGAAGCAATCCCGGGAGGGCGGTTTGGTGATTCAAACACTTGCACCCAACGAAACTCCGGAGGATGCCATGTAACTGACTTTCAATACTCTGTTAGTCTGTTCTATTCCTTAATCATCCCAAACTTGCTTCCGAGAGTATTTGCCATTATTTGCCTGGTTTGACTACTTAGGAATTTTTTAGTGATATGTTGTTTGCTCCTTAGTTGTAGTGGCCACTAGGTTTTTATTTAGTGTACTTGTTTATAGTTATGGAGTACCAACATCTTCGTCGGCCTCGAAGGTTGAAAAACCTTTCCCCACTCATAGTGGAGCCTCCACTGCCACCGTGACATCGGAGAACAAATTCTAGTGGTTCTTTTGAACTTACGGGAGACAAATAGGTTTTTGGAGAACCACAGCCCAGAACACTGGATCGACAAGTCTTTGATACTGTCGAGGTTGAGAACCTAACTTCTAGAGAGTTCAGTAATCCTTTCAACCCTCCTCTTATTGGACCCAACGATCCTTTACTGGTACCTGTTGGATTTCAACAACCTGAGTAAAGTGCGTCTACTCTTTGTAGTGTGCTCTTTGTGCTGCTTGTTTTTAGTTGGCCTTAGAGATTTCTGGTTTGTTGAGTTAGAAACTATGGAAATCATCCCAGTGAGAACCAATCAAGGGACCCCTATTCAAGGGGCTCCTTGTGCTTTTCCATTCACTGGGAACATTGGTACTCCCTTAATGGCTACCTTGAATCTTCCGAGATTCACTATCGGGCTATGGGTTTGGTTGTTTTCCTCTCCGAATGCCTTGCATGCTCCTAACGCTTCCCAAGTAAGCACCTCGCATCAAGAGCATTAGAACCCTATGCCCGCTTCGCCAGTAACATCTTCTCCTCCTCCTTCTACCTCATGTGGTGAAAGTAGTAATACTAGTAACCAGAAGTCTAAAAGGAATAGATAGAGGAAGAATAGGAAGAAGATGCCAAGGTAAGGGGGCAGCCACCCAGCCTCTGAAGATCATGCTAGGGGCATCTACCCAACCTCTGGTGGTCATGTTGGGAGAACTCGTTCAGTCACTGGAAATCATACTGAACCTCGCCACCCAGCCTCTGAAGGTCATGCTGGGAGAAAACACTCAGTCACTGTAAGTCATATTGAACCTACCCACCCAACCTCTGAAGGTTATGTTGGGGGCACCTACCCAGCCTCTGGAGGTCATGTTTGGAGAAAAATTTCAGTCACTACTAATCATACTGAAAGCATGTCTTCAACCTATGTTTCTCATGTTGAGGACACATCATTGATCACTAGTGTTCATATTAATGACAAGTCACCAGTTTCTGTGAGTCATACTGGAGACACTAAATCGACCACTGCAATTCATGCTTAGAACGTTGACATTGTCGACAAAACTAATAAATAGAAGCTTAAGTTCCCTTGTAAGTTTTGCGAGGGAGACGACCTGACTTATTTGTGCCCTGTACTTCCAGAAGTGCAAAGAGTGTGGTCCATAGTTCAAAATTCTTCTGCTTCTGAGAAACCAGCCTGTTGACACTCTGTTTTCACAGTTGGGTGAAATCCAAAGAGAGCTAGAAAACACCAAAAGAAAATAAACCTAGAAAAATGTCCTAAAAGAAAAATGTGAAAAAATGAATAAAGAAAAACCAAAAAGCAATAGGTCGAAAGAAATATTTTGAAAAGGTTAAAATCCGACAAGATCTAACGGTGAAGGAGCGGGAAAATAAATCAAGAGTGATCGTTGATTATCGCATTATTAAAATGGGCGTTTGGAAATGGTCCTGAGCGATTGCGATGGGGAAACCACCTTGTTACATGGTGAACATATATTGCAGTGCTTAGGAATAGTAGTGGTATCACAAACCACTTATGCACCATGCGAAAACAGCTGGAAAGTTATCATGGAGGACATGTGGGCCATAACACGTGGCGAGCAGAGAAATATATTGGAGTGGGTCCACTTGTCAAAAATAAACAACAATCAGGATCTAATATGAATGATCTACGGTGTGAATTTGTTCACGCATCAAGAAAGAGCACTCCCGATAACATGGAAGGTGGTCGCAGAAATAAAACCGCCTAACAGGTGTCAATGGGTGGTTGGATCGCATAGAAAGAATCCAGAAAAGGAAAACCATAACAAGGGATTGCGATACTACCATGAAGATAAAGGCAGGAGATCAAATGGCCTTGATCTTGACACATGCGATCAATGACTAAGAATGATCAACACTTGGAGACAAGCAAGGAAGATAAGGAAATATGTTTATATATAATAAAATGGTGGTTAAGCTTGACGAATTGTCTATGTGTCATTGTTTTTGGAAGCTTTGAGGACGTGTGGAAGCTTCCAGGAGTGCCAAAGGAACAAGGGACGTGTCTACAACAGGTAGGGCCTAGTGAACCCAATTTGTATATTTTGAAAGCTCTATTTATAAATAATTCGAAATGGAAACTGTACATGATGTAGACCCTATTAAAGCTAGAGAAGCCCTAGAAGTGTTAACACCCAAAAAGTGCTCACCATGTCATCTCCCTCATTATATGACTCATTTGTCTATATTTCCTACCATATTTGCCACCAAAACCTTAAAAAACTATTAAACAGCCTCCAAAAGGCCAAAACCCCCCCTTTTTTCTTTAAAAATAATTTAAATTTCCTCCAAAAATAGCAAAAACCCTCTAAAATGGCCATAAATTCCCAAAAATCAAATAAAAGGGAATAAAAAATATAAAAAATAGGAAAAATAGGGGAAACGGAAGCAAAAACCCTATACAATTGACCTAAACCATATGGTGCCAAAAACCATGGGTCAATACTCCACCACAAAAACCTATAAATAGGTGATGGAGGCTCCCCATTTCACATCCACAATCTTTCCTATCCTCACTCTCCCAAAATCACTCTTGAAACCCTAGCTTACCATTTGAGCTAGTTTTTCCCATTTGAGTGCCCCTTTTGGCCCATTATTCAAACACCTTGGAGAAGGAGAAGGAACCCATTGGAGCACGGAAGCAGCCCTCCTGGACTATTGCAAGAGCTCCACCAACCTCAACACCTGAGGTAAATGTAATCTTGATTATATTATAATACAAAAAGAAAACTTTCTCTCATATTGTAATTGTCTTTTATTTCTGTTGATGCACATGTTAGCTTAGATTATACTGTTTTACTGTTTTAATTTACTGTTTATTGAACTGCTACTAAGGAGGCCCTTCTCCTTAGTAGGTGCTCATTTACACAAGCTAGGGTGAAAACCCTAGCTATAGTTTTGGCGACTCCACTAGTGTTCCTTTGAATTTCTGATTAAAATTTGTAAAAGTTTTTTGGTTTTTTGCAAGTATTTTTCTGTTTTCCCTGTTCAGCTATGGCTTTGGCCAGTTGGGTTTTCAGCCGCAGATCATGGTTCTGCTCTTTGCAGCCGTGACCCAGATCACAACTTTCGGTCGTCTTTCCGCAATCCAGATCGCAACTGTTTTCTCTTTTCCCGCGACCAAGCGCATCCTTTTGCCTCTTTCTCGTGCTCCAGACCATCGTTTTTAGCCCCAAACTGGCGATCCGACCACGGCTTTCTACCCCTTTGTCGCACTCCAAAGTGCACATTGTGGCCGTAAACCCGCGATCTGACTGCAGCTCTTCCCCCTTTAGCCGCGCCTCAGACCGTGCCTCTTGACCGGATACCCATGATACGCCCACAGGGTTCAGCCCTATAACTGCGCCCCAAACCGTGCCTTTCGGCCACAGACCCATGATTCGACCACAGGTTTCTCCCCTACAGTCACGCCCCAAACCGCGTTTTTCGTCCACAGACCCGCAATCCAATCACAGGTTTCACCCGTATAGCTGTGCTCCAAACTGCACATTTCAGTCACAAACCCGCGCTCTGTTTTCTGCATTTTTACCCTTTTTGAACCCAGAACTTTCTTGCAATATTTTCTGCACCTACATAGCCACCTGTTCTGTCTGCAACCATACTTACCTATAGCCTTTTTTTGCAGTTTGCTTTTTATTCCATTTACAGAGTTTTCTAAGTTTAAGCATTTACATTGAAAAAAGGAAATTTTGCATTACAAGTTAAATTTCTACATTATTATTATTGGTTAAAAAAGTTGCCCACCCTGTGGCACTTTTGATTAGGTTCATTACCTCACATGCACACACTCTGTCACCTAATTCAAGTGAGCCTTAAAATACTACTTAACACAACCAAAATTCTAACCCCACTTGGGGAACATCTAATAATATTGTAGTTAGGTAGGACAGGGGGGATAGGCATCCAAATAACACCCCTCGGTCGCTTACACTTGAGACATAGTTGTTGTCCATTAGGGAACCAAAATCCCCTAGTATTTTTTGACACAGTCACAACCAGTTTATCAGAGGGCCTCTCCCTTAGGAGGGTTGAGGTAGCCAGACTGGTTCCTGAGGCCTAAGTGGAATACCGCAATCCATTCAGTAACCGAAGGTGTAAACACCCAAAAAGTGCTCACTAGCTCATTCCCTTATTCACATGACCCATCTGTCCACTTTTCCACTATTTGAGCCTCTAAAGCCATCAAAAGGTCACCAAACATACCATAATACACATTTTTCTCCTCAAAATATATATTTTTCCTAAAAAACACAAAAAACCCTCAAAAAGGGTCCAGAATTCCCAAAAAATATTAAAAGGGAATAAAAATATTCAAAAAAGTAAAAAGAGAGAAAAAGAGACCTAAACCATGTTGGTTAATACCATTGGTTTCCTCAAAACCATAATGGTATTCCCCATCACCAAAAACTATAAAAAGGTGATAGGGGCTCCTCATTTTCCATCCACATTTCATCATATCCTTATGCTGCCAAATTCCCATTGAGAGCCATTGCCTCCCATTTTGAGTTTGAAGACCCCAATTTCAGCATCTTGGAGAAGAGACCATTGGAGCTTGGAGCACCTCAACCTTGGAGCTGCTCAACACCAAACATCCTTACCTTTGAGGTAATACAAAAAATCTAATATTTTTTACTCCTGTTCTTCAATAGATCTCTTGTTATTGATTTAATTCTTGTTTATTTACACATGCTTGTGTTAATGTTAGATTAGATTTATAATTATTTTCTTTTCATTGAAACTGATATTACTTTGTTAATAGGTGTATCCTTGCACATGCTTAGTTGAAAAACCAAGCAACAGTTTTTGGCGACTCCGCTGGGTTTCGAATTTTAAATTTTTGCTTTAGATCTTTGTTTTTTACTTGTTTTTACCATTCCAATTAACAGATCTGCCATACTCGACAGCATATCCATTGTTGCCCTAGCTGTTGGCCCTTTCTGTAGCCTGTAACAGACCGAAATTTCACTATTCGGTTTCGTTTTCGGCGACCTTTTTTCCATTTTTTGCATCACGACTTTTCACCCGACAGTCCCGCAGCTCATCGCGACCTCGCGGCCTTTTTCCGCGCTGCGTACTGCAGCTTCGTGGGCTTTTTCCGTGCTGCACATCGCGGCTTCGCGGCCTTTTTCCATGCTGTACATCGCGGCTTCGCGGCCTTTTTCTGCGCTGCACATCGTGGCTTCGCGGCCTTTTCCCGCACTGCACATCACGGCTTTTTCCCTAAAACCCACGATGCTGTTATTTTTCATTCGGCCCAATTTTTAGAAAAAAAATTGCTGCATTTTTTGCCCATTTAGCGTATTTTCCAACATTATTTTTTCTGCATTATTACAACAATACTGAATCATTTTTTATTACATGTGCTCCATTAAAATCTTTAAAAAAAAATTTCAATAAGTGAAAGAAAGGTTTTTAGCACTTTGTTTAGATCATAGATTTCATTTCTTCGCAAATTTCGAACCATCTTTCATATTTTCTCAATAGTTTTGCCCAAGCAAGCACTTAGAAATCCATTTATTTTTTACAATATTTGTTTTCCTTTAAAAATTATTTTGAAAATCCATAGTTTTTTAAGTATTTTTGTTTAAAGCATTTACATTTCAAAAAAAAAAAAAAAAAAAAAAACCTTTTATTTTTTGCAAATTGGAATCATCTTGTTTTTTCATTTGTAATCAATCGCCCAAGCGAGGCAAATTCATTTTTAGTTAAATAATCACACTTGCACACAATCTGCCACATTTTTAATTAACTGAGCCTTAAAATCTACCTAAACTCAACCAACACTTTAACCCCACTTGGGGATTACTTAAAGAATCTTGTAGCTAGGTAGGATTGGGGGGATAGTTGTTCCAATAACACCCCTCAATTATTTACATCTGAGACATAGTGGTTGTCTTTTAGGGTCCCAAAAATCCCTTATTATTTGTTGACACGGTTATACACCAATTTATCAGGAAGGCCTCTCCCTTAGGAGGGTTGAAGTAGCCAGACTGGTTTCGGAAGCCTGAGTGGAATACCGCTATACATTTAGTAATCGAAGGATACCTTTCGCAGTTCTCGGTGTACTACCCGTATGGGAGTACAGCGGAGGTAGAACCAAACTGCAGATTCACCCAACCGAACGTGTCATGAACGGGGTATCCTAGTGACCAATTTTTAGGATTGTCTACCCGATGTCCCTCCCGGTAGGGGCATATCTAGCCTTTGATTCCACTACCCATATTGTCTGACTTGGATTTCATCATCTTGCAGAGGATATGTTTAGTTGAGTCATAATACCACTTTTAGTTAGGCATTTGCATGCTCTACTACCCCCCTTGGTCTAGTAAGCACCACTTTTTTCTAGGAACTATTTGATTTTTGGTATTCTGACCACTTTTCTTGATTCCTCCACTTATTATAGCGCAGTTGTTATAATAAGTGCTTTTGAGGTTGGTTGTTGTCCTGAGACCCATTTTTTTTTCATACTCCCCTCCCGCACACATCGTGGCATTAGGGTGTTGAGTTTTTTATCTCACCACCATCCATTGGAATTTCTACACATCTCTCACCATTGAGAACTTAAGACAATCTGGCCGTTTTCAGGGTGAACCCCCTCAGTTCGGTACACTTGACTCTACACGTCATAGACGTAGAGCGTTATCCCTTGACTCCACACATTATCGGCATAGAACCCAGTCATCCGATTCTAACGCACCTCATTTTACATCTGATTCTGAGGTTGAATCCGAATACCCTACCGTGACACCACCAACCAACCCCATGGCTGGATCACAATATGACCCCCTTTTCACCAGTGCTATTGGATCTACATCAACAAACCCCACTACTACTGTGACAACCATGGTAGCCACACCCCCTCTAGGAATTCCCAACACAGGACCACCACCTATTTTAGGTATGCATAACATGGGGGTCACCCCCCCTCTCATTACCACTACCCAGATCCAAGGGATTACCAGAACCATCCATAACCCATTTGCAACCCATGTTGCACTTGGGAGCGCAGGCCCCTCCCACACCACATCGGCTGGAGGAAACATCCCTTTCACACCTAACATACCCTTAAGGGGCACTGGGCCTCTCCATAATGCTACCCTTAAAAGCTATGCCCCAGTGACCATGCCACACCCATCTGCCAGTCTGCCATACATGGCTAGTTTAAACTTACCAAACATGTCAAGGTTAACCAACGACCCTATCAGACACAACTCTATGTGGCCACCCATGCCTAGAAAGCTCCCTTCAGATATCCCAAAATTTGAAGGAAAAGCTAAGGAAAATCCCCAAAACCACATCATGTCATTTCACCTATGGTGTTCCTCTAACTCCATAGTAGATGATTCCATTAGACTGAGACTTTTACAAAGAAATTTCACTGGCTTTGCAACCAAGTGGTACATTGAGCAGCCACATGGGACCCACAACACATTTACATCCCTCGCCTCAACTTTCCTCCAGTTCTTTCAGCTACCTCTATGCTATGATGCAGGAGTGGAAATACTTTTTTCTTATAGACAGAACACCGCTACACACATCACTGATCATATCCATGAGTAACGTAAGCGTCGTAGCCTCTGCAAGATAAAGCTTGATGACCGAATCTTTTTGGACTGGTTCCTCAAATCACTCCTCCCCCTCATAGCCAAAGATATATCTTCTGAACGACCCCAGTCAAAAAAAGAAGCTATCTTAAAAGCTCAACAATTCGACCTCATATATGCCCAGTCAGAATATCTATACACTATTTTACTTGACGCCCCGCACGGTGATCCATCTCGCCATGATGCTTCGGGGGCATCCCATGTCGTCGATGGTATTATCGGCTAGGTTATGGGGCAAAACAAACCTTTTACCATGATAAGTACAAACAACGCCCCATACCTTTCTAGGGATTCATCTCATTTTGGAGCTACAACTTCATATGCTCCACTAACGCACAGCCACCACAATCATGGACCCTCATGTCCACCACAGTGTTATGGGCAAGCACCATCAGCTTATTCACCACCTTCATACTATAACCAGCAGGACCACCAGACTTCAGTTCAGCCACAATCCCAAGTGGCTTATTATCCTCAATAGGCAGCACCTCTTGCTCCAACACTTCCAGCATCTCAAGGTTACCCACAACCACAACAAGAAACGAGGTCCACCTCATCACGCACCTTCAGCCTATCCACCTCTGGTTTCACCCCCTACGTATTACCATCAGCATGACACACATGCTCATGTTCACTCACAAGCCCCAGTGGCTTATTACCCATCACAGGAAGTTCTTGCTGCACCACAACCTCCAGTCACTCAGACTTATCCTCCAAACAACAACAACACTACCCCCGCCAACCAAAACTCTGATTGACCACCGAAATAGGGTAAGAACCCGAATTTGCGAACAAACCACCCGTGTTCCATATGCGGAGTATACAGCCATTACACACACACTTGCCCCCATTTGGAGCGAGCGCGCCAACTGTGGAATGATGACGCCCAACGCCAAGGGCACGTGGCACAACCAGTGCTGCCTACTCAACCACAACCCATGGTGCTGCAGAATCCTTTGCCCACATACGGAGTGGCGAACACTCATCCGTTGGATCCTCCTCAAGGAACCACAGCATCACAACAACAAATCACATATGCTGCACACACAAACCAACCGATGGATTCAAATATTCATCATCTCTTTATGATGTCATTGTCCGACATGAATCTCCAAACGCGTCGAAACCAATACACTCCCACTCCACCTAAATATTTTCTCCCTATGATTGAACAACCAGTTCATAATGCACCTACATCGTTCGTCTCCACAATCAGACCCAGATTATACTCGGAATCACCTATGACTTCCACATTCCAATCCATCCCACCCCCTTTGAAGATAACCGAGATATCTGATTTGTGCACCCTCTCGCATAACACACAGGTACCAAACCAACAACCCCCTTTACTCCCGCAACCACCCTCAGTGTCAACTCACATAGGAGCCACACCAATTCATACTATCCCATTTTTATTTCCCCCTTCAAGCGCCATCAACACACCAGTCATGGCTACACTTAATCTCCCAGGATTAACATTAGGACTACCTGTGTGGTACCTACTTGCCCCAACCCCTCCCCCGACACTGAATGTCATTTTACAACCGGTGCAACCCATCAATGCTTCTAACCGTCTACCCCCTAGTGTAGCAAACATCCAGAACTGGCCACCTCCAATAGGGGCCACTGCATCAACATCTAGTAATGATCCCCCTGAACTCCACTACAATGGGGGTATATGCCAACAAACCTACACCACTGGACCCACAACCTACACCACTAGACCCACAACCTGCACCGCCCCACCGACTCCTAGGTTGGCGAAGAATCCCCTAACAATCCGTGCTCCCCCCAAGTGCTCTTTGTGCGACAATATAGGCCATGCTACCCATCAATGTCCACAATTACCGGCACTTCAAGAGCATATGCAAATCTTGGATGATGACACTAACATTCCAGTTGTCAAACTCGAGTTGCCCCCTCAGCCTCGTGATAAATATTTGCGTACCAACCACCCTTGTGCGATATGCGGCATCTACGACCATTATTCACATCACTGCCCTGGTCTCCTAGATTATAGAGCAGCACTATACGAACTGAATAATGCCGACCGGGAGATATCCCCTCTTCTCATTGAGGAAATATATCCCCCAAAATCTTCCTCCTCGAAAAAAATTAACAGAATTTACACGGTTTCCACTGGAGATCCCTATGTCTAGTCAACCCCTTCCACTGATCCCTTTGACACATGTGTTCAACCCTTTCAAATCAACGAGGAAACAACATGTCCACAACATGGGGGCAGGCCCAAAATCTTGCCTACTCATCATCATCATAATTCTCGTCGAAGATACAAGGGTCATCCACCTCACAAGAGGAATCCCCCATCATCATATCATCACTTCAATATGCCACCACAACCCACAGCCTCATGGTATACCCCCCCTTCCAGCAGTTGGTCAATGCCCTATTTATCCCTCTCTAAGACAACATCTGCACCGCATTGACACCTCTGATTTAGGGGGCATAATAGATTATCTCAACCCTGGGATACAGAGCATGATCAATCATTTTGAACCTTCCCCGTCACACCTATCTTAGTATTTCAATGATCCCATTATTCAAACTAACACATATGTGATCCACAATCATAAACCCCATGCACATAGCATGGGGGCAGGTCATTAACCCTGCTCACTTTTTCACATGGCTGATCTCAACCATTTTTGAGGTTACATATCACTTGTATATTTGATTTGATTTGATACACCTAGTATTCTTCCCCCGCGGGTCATCATTTCTCCCCACCACTACATCCTTGGCTTGGTGGGGTCACCTTTATTTGTAGCCATTTTTTAACCTAGTTATTTCCTTTGACCATTCCAGAGTCCTTATGGCCTTCGTTTTTCGCACCATTTGCACCGCAGGATTCATATTTTCATGCCTGTGATGATGCTTGAGATCATTTCTTGCTCTCACTAAACACTTTCGGGCATTTTTTCCATGCCCTATGCCACCTCGAATTACGTGCCACATTGGTTGTTGTCAGTTTATTGGCGATTTTTATACCATTGGATTCAGTTTTCCGAACTTGTGATGATGGTTGAGATCATTTCTGGCTCTCACACCCAGATTTTTTGGGCATTTTTTACACGCCCCCTCATTGCCTCAGTTTGCGTGCCACATCAACCGTCGTCCATTTTTAACGAATCTTATATCGCTGGATTCAGTTTTCCACGCTCGTGACAATGCTTGAGATCATTTCTCGCTCTCACGCCCAAATTTTTTGGGCATTTTTTTTACATGCCCCCTCGTCACCTTGGTTTGCATGTCACATCGGCCGTCGTCCATTTTTGACAAGTCTTATATTGCCGGATTCAGTTTTTCGTGCTCGTGATGATGCTTGAGACCATTTCTCACTCTCACCCCCATCATTTTCGAGCATTTTTTTAAAATGCCACTCATCGCCTCGATTCGCGTGCCACATCGGTCGTTGCCCATATTTGACGATCTTTATGTCGCCGGATTCAATTTTTTGTGCTCGTGACGATGCTCAAGATCATTCCTCGCCCTCACTAATACCTTTTTGTTCGATATAATTTTATCCCTTTTTCAGGACGAGTAATTCCTTTACAAAAAAGGCACTTGGGGACTTTCTGTTAAGCTCTTTTCTGACTCCTAAAACAATGAAAAGATCGTCGAGCAACCTTGCTTCCTTTCATGATCGCTAAAAGTATTTGAAAGGGTGTCTACCTGGTATAAGTTTACCCATTTTTTGGACCTTGTAGACTAATTACGAAAAAGGAATACTCTAGTCACATCGGCTAGAAGAGTTCTCCATTTGCATCATTTTATGCTTTTTCAGGCCTTGGAGACTAACTTACGAAAAAGAACACCAATGCAGTCTACTTACCGCTTTCAGACTCTCAAAAAATGAAAGCAACCACGAGCAATCACTGTCTTGGGCTCATATAAATCCACAAGACGATACTCCATCACCACTACAGAATCTTCTTATCGTTTTTAGACTCCCTAAAAATGAAAACACTTACGAGCATGAACAGTCCTGGGCTTGCACAAATCCACAGGATAGTACCATTTCAGAGCACACTTTTATCCCTTCTTGGAGCTCATTAAAACTACGATGGACCCAATGGTGCTTCTCGATGCCACAACAGATCATGTCTACCCATACGACAGCTTCCCCATTTTGGTCACCCTTGTTCAAAGTATTCTGCAATGTGTCACCCTGATACTCCCCCTACAACAACCATAAGTTGAACCCCCCCAAATCACTCAAATCTGCAATACATACCCCTAAGCTATGATTCCCACTCCTAAAAATCAGTTCCCTATGCTGCCAGGTCAACC
Source organism: Larix kaempferi (assembly GCA_027924585.1). Lineage (NCBI taxonomy): Eukaryota > Viridiplantae > Streptophyta > Pinopsida > Pinales > Pinaceae > Larix > Larix kaempferi. The sequence continues at coordinate 3,089,942 of BSBM01000639.1, forward strand.
ATGTCATCATGCTCTGAACAAAGGAAGTTTGAGCCCACCCATTCTATGACCCAAGTCATTCCCCATCCCCACTGTATGTCAGTCCTACCACTAGTACTATCACATATCAGTTGTGCACCTCGCGCTCTTATCAAGGAAACATCATTGCCTTGGTAATTGTTGGTCTCCCTCTGTCGACACCAACCAAATCTATTCCAGAGGATAGACCCAGAGGTCCTTGTTCCTTGGACTCATCACCATTTATGATGAGTGCCTACGGATCATTTCGAAAGGAGTCCTCATTGCCTCTCCAAATGATTGTTTCTCACATGCTCGACTTCAACACCTTGATTGCATCGTTGAGACTCGTACAGGGTATCGGTCCTTTCAGTTTTATTGAAGACCCCGGATATCACCTGACTCTACCACAGTTGAGAGTCTAATTGAGGAAACAACCAGTTACATTTTCCTATGGATATCCGGGTTGCACTTGGCGACAATTTTCAGATGTTGGACACCTTCAGTTTCAGCAGTTCATCAACCCTTCTGATACCTTATTCAGAACGGTTGTTCACTTTTTTCCAGTGTATTAGTTATTCATATCAGTCATGATATGACCATGAGTATGTCCCAGCCTTGTGTCCCCTCTGGACCATTATGATGTACCAGCATATTTTTATGTATTTCTTCAGGCCCCCCTTCGTGGGTCTAATTGTTGTGTATATGTCTTGATACGAGCATGGGTATGCCCTCCTTGTCCATAGTCAGAGATTATTCCTCATTCATTTTGAGGCCATGTAATATTTTTTTCAGTTTTTGCAGCTTCCAAGGGGCCGTTGTTCTAGTCTCTAACCGGTCTCTTTTCTTCTCCAAACCCCAGGAAAAAAGACAAAAGAACTATGATGTCTATCGGCCATACGATGAGATCCTACCCTCACACATCAGGGGGCAATCTATTAACACCCAAAAAGTGCTCACTAGCTCATTCCCTTATTCACATGACCCATTTGTCCACTTTTCCACCATTTGAGCCTCTAAAGCCATCAAAAGGTCACCAAAAATACCATAATACACCTTTTTCCCCCTCAAAATATATATTTTTCCTCAAAAAACCCTCAAAAAGTGTTCAGAATTCCCAAAAAATATTAAAAGGGAATAAAAATATTCAAAATATTCAAAAAAGAAAAAAGAGGGAAAAAGAGACCTAAACCATGTTGGTTAATACCATTGGTTTCCTCAAAACCATAATGGTATTCCCCGTCACCAAAAACTATAAAAAGGTGATAAGGGCTCCTCATTTTCCATCCACATTTCATCCTATCCTTATGCTGCCAAATTCCCATTGAGAGCCATTGCCTCCCATTTGAGTTTGAAGACCCCCATTTTAGCATCTTGGAGAAGAGACCATTGGAGCTTGGAGCGCCTCAACCTTGGAGCTGCTCAACACCAAACATCCTCACCTTTGAGGTAATACAAAAAATCTATTTTTTTTACTCTTGTTCTTCCATAGATCTCTTGTTATTGATTTAGTTCTTGTTTATTTACACATGCTTAAGTTAATGTTAGATTAGATTTATAATTATTTGCTTTTCATTGAAACTGCTATTACTTTGTTAATAGGTGCATCCTTGCACATGCTTAGTTGAAAAACCAAGCAACAGAAGGCTACCTACTCGTTGGTCTGCGTGTGGTGATTCCTTTTAGGCCCACATGGTGATAGGATCGGAGCTGCAGATTCACCTTTTCTGGACGTGTCATGAACGGGGTATCTTAGTTGCCTTTCTTCTAGGATTGTCTTACCCGGTGTCCCTCCCGGTAGGGGGATATATTTAGCCACTTGGCTCTACTATCCATATTGTCTGACTTGGATTTCATCACCTTGCAGAGGATATGTCTAGTTGAGTAAGAATACTATTTAGCTAGGTGTTTGCATGCTCCCTTACCTCCATTTGGTCTAGCTAGTCCACTATTTTTACTTTTTAGGAAACTTGCTGCTTGTTGGTATTCTGACCATTATTGTTGATGCTCTGCTTATTGTAGCACATCTATTATAGTGAGCATTTCGCGCTGGTTGTTGGCTTGAGTGCCATTTTTTTTGCGCTCTTCTTTTGCACACTCAGCTGCATTAGGGTTTTTGAGCTATTTTTCACTCGACACAACCCCCGGATACTTGACACCATTTGTCACCATTGAGTCCCTGAGACACTATTGGCGCTTCCGGGCCGAGCCCCCACAGCACGTTTCACTTGACATCACCAGTAATAGACATAGAGCTTCATCACTTGATACCACTCGTCATAGACCTCGAGCTTCGTCACTTGACTCTACTCGTCAACGACATAGAGCTCCGTCCCCCAGCTCTGACGCCCCTTATTTCACATCTGATTATGGGGAAGAGTCTGAAAACCCCACTTACACTGCACCAACCAGCCCCATGGCTAGCACAATTTCCAAACCTTTCTTTGTAGGGACCATTGGTGGAGCATCCACAACCACCCCAACCACCACACCTGCTTTGGGTATGCCCTCGATGGGGCCCACACCCACCATCCCGATTACTGTGCCAATTCCAGTGGCTAGCATACTCAACCTGACCCCAATGGTGACTCACACTACTCTTAGTGGCACAGGACCCTCCCATACCATCTCCACCCCCCTAGTTGGGGGTCACATCCCTATCACACACCTAACCCCTACACTTGGGAGCATCGACCCCAACGTAGCCATGACCACCAGCATGTCACATCCTTCTACTAGTTCGTCATTCATGGCTAGTCTCAACCTTCCTTACCTGGACAAACTAACTAACGATCCCATCAGACACGATCCTACATGGCCTCACATGCCCACTTAGCTCCCATCAGACATCCCTAAGTTTGAGGGCAAGGCAGGTGAAGACACCCAGAACCACATTATGTCCTTTCATCTATGGTCTTCCTCCAACTTCATAGTGGATGACTCTGTCCGACTCCGTCTGTTACAAAGAACTCTCACTGGCTCTACAGCCAAGTGGTACATCGAGCAGCCCCATGGGACCCATGCCACCTTTACTTCCCTTGCCTCGACCTTCCTGCAGTTTTTTTAGTTACCTGTCTGTTATGACACGGGAGTTGAGATCCTACTGTCTTGCAGACATAATATGGCCACCCACATCACTGACCACATTCATGATTGGCGTCAACGCCAAAGCTTGTGCAAAATCAAGTTAGATGACCGTATCTTCTTAGATTGGTTTCTAAAATCTCTCCTCCCCGTCATTGCTAAGGATGTGGCATTCGAGCGACCCCAATTCGAGGAAGAGGCCATCCTAAAAGCCCATCAGTTTGACCTTATCTATGCCTAGTCTGGTTACCTATATACCATTATACCCGATTCCCCCCGTGGTGATTCCTCCCAAAACGATGCATCGGGGGCATCCCATGCCACTGATGGCATCATTGGCCATATTGCCTCGCATAACCAACCCTTTTCCATAGCACATACTAATACTGGAACCGACCTTTCGTGAGCAACATCCCACTCTAGAGCAACCAATTCATATGCTCCCATGGCACATAACCACCATTCCCACGGACCCTCATGTCCACCTCAGTGCGTCGGCCATGCATCCCCCGCTTACATTCCTCCGGTTGCACCTCAACCATATTACAAACCGCAGGTCGCGCACGCTCCTATGTCCTCTCAAGCCCCCCCCCCCCCCCCCCGCTTATTATCTGCCACATGTAGCACCTGCGACACATCCACAACCCATCACACAGACGTATCAGCAACCCCCACAAGGTTCAGCACCTACACCGCCTTCACCCACTTATTATCCACCACAGCCTGCTCCCACACCTGCACAACCCCAGAACCCACCTGCCGCCCATGGGAAAGTGTACACACAACAAAATCTGCAGCCTAACCAAAATAACCAAAGCCAACAAGGCCAGCAAAACCGCGGCAAAGGACGTAACAACGGGAACAACCCTCCTACCGACCAAGGCGGCCAACCACCTAACCCCCAAACAATAATAACGCAGCACCTGCCAACCAAAACCCCGATAGGCTGCCCAAAGAAGCTAAAAACCCTAATTTGAGAACAAACCATCCTTATTCTATTTGCGGGGTCTATGGCCATTACACACATGCTTTCCCACATTTGGAGTGGGCCTGACAACTCTGGACTGATGATGCCCACCGCCAAGGGCATGCAGCTCCTCAGGCGCCGCCCAACCCCCCACAACCTCAGAATCAACCCTTGGTGTTACAGAACCCTTTACCAACCCAAGGTGCGGTGAACACTCAACCATTAGCTCCCCCTCAAGGAAACGTGCCACCACAACAGCAAATCACTTATGCAGCTCCTGATCAAGCCATGCTAGACTTAGGTACCCATCACTTGTTAATGATGTCATCCATCGATGTCAACCTTCAAACCCATCGGAACCAATATGGCTCCACCCCTTAAGCCCCTCCCGCCGACAAAAACCCCAATGCTCTTCCCACCGATCAGTCGTTACGAATACCTCTGGCCCCATTAGATGGCGCCCCAAAGGCCCCTCGCTTCCCACTTCGTCGCATCAACAATAACCCCAATGCTCGCGCTGCGTCTAATTACAACATTGTAGATGATTTATCTCAGTCCCCCGCAGCCATGTCTGTGTTAGAGGTCTTAAAAAACTTCCCTACACAGCGCAAGACTTTGTTATCAGCCATTGGTGCTATCGACTCAACCGATTCACGAATGATGGCCTTTGATTTGGACCAATCCAAACCAGGCCTTCCTTCCACATTAGCGTTCCAAGTTTCTGTATCCATTCGGAATCCGTTCATCCGTCGATGAGGATGCCTCTACATGCATTATGTCCACATTCATTTGGAAGAAGTTGGGATCCCCTACTCTCCAGCAGTCCACCACTGCATTGCGAGCCTACGACGGTCGTTCGGTTCAACCCCAAGGTCTCTTAGCTAATGTCCCCGTCCAATTGGATGGTAAAATAGTGCTTATTTACATAGACGTCATCAATGCCCAACTTGATTATAACCTCTTACTTGGCTGCAGTTACATGTATGCCATGCGGGTGGTTGCCTCATCCATTTTTCATACCATAATGTTCCCCCATGAAGGATGCGTGGTTAAAATTGATCAACTCACCTATTACGATCCCAATGCCCCTGCTGCACCTGAAAACGTTCTTCCCATGATTGAACAACCTGTTCACGGTGCATCTACCTCGTTGATTTCCTCAGCTAGAGCCCGGAGTCTACTCATATATGTCGATGACTTCCACATTCCAATCCATTCCACCCCCATCACCAGCGACCGAAATATCTGACTTATGTACCCTCTCCCACAATACACAAACACCCAACCATCAACTTCCCTTGCTACCCCAACCACCATTGGTACCTAGTCATATTGGTATTACACCCATCCACACAATCCCCTTCTTGTTCCCCCCTTCGGGAGTAGTAAGCGCCCCGGTTATGGCCACTCTCACCCTCCCCGAGTTAACTTTAGGACTACCTGTGTGGTATCTAACGCCTCCTGTTTCCCCTCCGACACCAAATATCGTCCTACAACTGGTGCAACCCATCACCACTTCTAGTCAAACACCTCCCGGTGTCACTACTCCTTCCTCATCCACCAATCCATCCCCTCTTATCAAGCACACTGGGGTCAGAGGCCCACAACCATACACCACTCTACCCCCACCCAAAATGGTTAAAACCCCCCCGCATTTCATGCTCCTCCCAAATGCTCTTTGTGTGATGAGTTGGGCCATACTACCCATCAATGTCCACAATTACCCGCATTACAAGAGCACATGCAAATTCTTGATGACGACCCCAACATCCCGATTGTCCAACTTGACCCTACCCCTAAGCCTCACTATAAATCACTATGTACCAATCACCCTTGTGCAATCTATGGTATTTACAGCCATTACTCACATCACCGCCCTGGTCTCCCAGATTACAGAGTCACCCTCTATGAGATGAATAATTTGGACCTTGAGATGTCTCCCCCCACCATTGAAGAGATCCACCCCCCGGAATCTCCGCCAACAGGCGAGATCAATACCATTTATATGATCTCTACTACTAGTGATCCCTCGTCAATCGATTCAACGACAAAAAGTTTCCACAATGATGAGGAGATTCTCGACGCTCTTACCGCACGTGATTACCCCTGGGAAGATATGCACCATCATTCCTATTTCCTCCCAGAAGAGTCCTCCCCCACCACAGCTACCCAATTTTTGGTTGAGTCCAAAGATTCCCTCCCCGCCAAGGTCGACTGGTTTAAAGATCCCATTCCCACTCCCAATGCCTTCGAGGAAGGTAACATGGCCAATATCTCACCCACAATCCACATTGATATCTCTGCCCTAGGCGGTGCCCCTGAAATCATTACTTTGGCAGCATCTTGCACTGAATACGAGGTCGGAAAGTACAAGAAACTTTTCCAAGAGTTTCGCGATGTCTTTTCCTGGTCCTACATCGAAATGCCTGGTCTTGACCCTACTATCATAGAACACCACATTGACACATGGCCCAATGTGACCCCCATTCACCAAAAACAACCCATTCACCCATCAAAACTCCCCTCCGTTAAAGCAGAGATTGAGAAACTTTGTGCAACAGGTTTCATTTATCCTATTGCATACACCACTTGGGTTTCTAACCCCGTCCCTATTAACAAAAAACAAGGCACCATCAAAGTATGTACTGACTTCCACGATTTAAATCGAGCATGTCCCAAAGAAAACTTCCCCACGCCATTTATTGACCAACTCATCGATGCATGTGCGGGACATGAAGTCCTATCCTTCATGGACGGTTTCTCTGGGTATAACCAGATTCTGATCCTCAAAGAAAATCAATACAAGACTGCCTTCACCACCCCATGGGGCACCTTTTCCTATTGATTCATGCCATTCGGCCTTAAAAATGCTGGGGCCACCTTCCAGCGAGCCATGACTTATTGTTTTCACGACTTGGTCCATATCCTATTAGTCTATCTTGACGATCTCGCAGCACGTTCCAAGAAACGATCCGACCACCTTAACGACCTTCGGCAAGTTTTTCTGCATTGTCGCAAGTATCAAATCCGCTTGAACCCACTCAAGTGTGTCTTTTGCATTCCGGCAGGCTGGTTTTTAGGTTTCATTGTTTCAAACAAAGGAATCGTTGTTGACCCCCTCAAAGTTAAAGCCATATTAGACCTTCCTGCACCACGTATGCTCTGATAGCTGCAAAGTTAACAGGGGAAATCTAATTTACTCCGCCGCTTCGTTCCTGATTATGCCACCCCAATTCATGGTTTCTTACATCTACTTCGTACTCACATACCCTTTGTTTGGGACGACCAGGCGCAAGCTGCATTCGAAGCCCTTAAAAAATCTCTCACTCAAGCCCCTTTGATCTCCCCTCCGGATTGCTCTCAGGACTTCATCCTTTACGTCTCGGCATCCAACCACGCCATGTTAGGGGTCCTTGTCCAAGAAGACACTGCTCACCGGGAGCATGTCATTTATTACGTCAGCCAAACCTTGTCTAGACCAACCCTACGTTACCCATATGAGGAAAGACTGGCCCTTGTCGTCATCTTTTTCATCCAAAAATTGCGCCATTACATTTTACTCAGTCATACTACAGTTGTCGCCAATTCCAACCCCATGGTCTACCTTTTGAACCGGAAACTGATGCAAGGTCATGTCACTAAATGGATAATTGTCCTCCAAGAATATGACCTAACTTTCATAACCCCTAAGAGCACTAAAGCCCTTGCGCTTGCCCAAATCATAACTGACCTCCCATCCCTTTTTTCGTCCCCACCAATCTCCGATGAGTTACCAGACAATCATTTGTTCATCATCTCGTCAGATGACCCATGGTACGGTGATATTCTTCTATACCTTCGCACGCAGAAGTTTCGACCAGACATAAATCGCGATGGACATCGCCGTATACATCACCACGCCTCTCAGTATCTCCTCTTGGGTGACGTATTTTACCGGCGAGGAGTTGATACTATCCTCCATCGTTGCCTTACCCACGAGGAAGCCGAACAAGTCCTTAACAACTGTCATAGCGGCACCTGCGACGGACATTTCTCAGGGATGGCCATCGCCCAGAAGTTCATCCGCATCGAATACTTCTGGCCCACACTATTTACCGACTGCATCACAGCAGTCAAGCATTTCCATAATTGCCAACTCTTTTCCCCTAAGGCCTGGACACCACCCACCCCACTCCACCCAGTCATCACCATTGGCCCGTTTTGTAAATGGGCCATCAGCTACATGGAATGTAAACACTCATCCGCAAACGGCCATAAGTACATCATTGTCGTCGTCGACTACTTCACCAAATGGGTTGAAGCCATGCCCACCTTCAACTGTAAAGCCGACACTGCTACCCATTTCTTTTTTAACCATGTTATTACACGATTCAGGGTCCCAAAACAGCTTGTCTAGGACCATGGTTCACATTTTTAAGATGCCATTTGGTGCGAGTTGTCAACTCTCCTTAAATTCAAACATCAGTATGCTTCTGCTTACTACCCCCAAGGGAACGGCTAGGTTGAGGCCATTAACAAAATTTTGAAAACAATCCTCCAACACACTGTTGACCGACATAAGTCCAATTGGCATCACATGCTTTTCCCCACATTATGGGCTTACCGTACATCAATTAATACCGCCACCGATTTCACCCCTTTTCACTTAGTTCACAGTGGCGAATCTGTCCTCCCCATCGAGTGTCAGATACCTACCTTACACATCGCCATTAAACTTCTCCCTGACACCTCCCCACTTGAACAACGCCTATTGTTATTAGAACAAGCTGATGAGGACCGTCACGCAACCCTCCAAACCATTGAAGCTGCCAAGAACCGCTCCAAAGCTGGTTATGACAAACATGTCCACCCACGCGCTTTCCGTGAAGGAAATCTAGTCCTCGTTTATGACCAAGCCCACGACAAGATCGGTAAAGGGAAGTTCAAATCCATGTGGCAAGGTCCTTACATAGTGCATACCTATCTTGGACATGGGGCGTATATTTTAACTGGATCGGAAGGCCACCCCTTGCGCAACCCCCGTAATGGGTTGTATCTTAAATGCTTTTATCCTTAACAATCCCGCGGACCCGTTGGTCCGTACTGTACAATTTTCTTTCTTTTTGTTTTTCACTTTTTTACCGCAACCTTACATTCATCATTTTTGCATGATCACAGATGGACCCTCTTCCACCTTATTACATTGGCTTCACCGATGGAGCAAGCTGTTGGTCTCCTAACCTGGCCTCTGCAGTGTGGATCTTATATTCCCCTTCACATGAGTTGATTCACCTTGACGGAATGTGCATAGGCATTGCTACCAATAACCAGGCTGAGTATGATGTTGTGACCGGTCTCCTGACTGCTTCCCTTCAGATGGGTATACGTCACCTTCATGTGTTCCTTGACTCCTAGTTGCTTGTCTCCCAGCTCAACAACTGCTACCAGGTGCGTGATCCTTGCCTCTTCAGAAAGTTCCTGCGCACAAAACAGCTAAGCCGAAAGTTTGAATCCATAACATTCACCCATGTCCCAAGAGCTCAGAATAGTGTCACAAATCAAATGGCTAACAACATCCTCGACTGGCATATCAATCACACCATGTAACTCATCCATTATGCATAAACATCACATCAAAAAACAAATAAAAATCCCAAAGAAAGACTACATCTACAACAACGGGCATCCACGTGCCTATCATAACAAACCATTTACATCTATGTGCAATAACATAACACAAAACCATACAGGGGCATCCATGTGCCTATCATAACAGATCATTTGCATCCACGTGCAATAAAATAACACAAGACAATGCAAGCACATCCACGTGCATACACAAACATAATCACCGCAAAAAATGCATCCATGTGCATATATATATAAATATATCATCATCATATACACATCATGAGTGTCCCAGCACTCCACTATACAAAACATATACATCGCGGAGCCCCAAGAGCATCACTGTCATACAATACATGCCGTATATACAAAAAATCCCGAATGCCCATATGCATCGGGGGGAGTCCCCGACACTCCCTAATGAGAGTCCTACCCCCCATTTGAACCCTCCTCACCAGCCTCCTCTGCTGCGGAATCCTCCTCTCCTCGCTCCTCCTCTGGTTCGTCCTCTGGATCCTCCTCATCCCCCTATCGCTCCTGACCCCTCCTGTCCTCGGCCATAACTACCACCCGAATCAAGATAGACCGCCAATCCCGCGGAGCCTCGTGATAGGCCTCGACCACCTCCCGATCCAGCTCCCTCCACCCCTTGTCAGAGACCCCAACCAGTAGTCGATTGAAGGTAACTCGCAAGGCCTCCGAATTCCCCTCTACATTCCGTCGTCATACCTCCCCCCGATATGGCAAGGCTGGAACTGCTATGTTCCCCCGACGCTCCCTATTCCCTGATGGTGGCAGCGGTCCCACATCTACATCAACATAAATCGTAAATAATCAGAATCATCATATATCTCTAACATCAAAACATCCAATATAAAACAATCAAGCAACCAGATACATACCATCTGGGCCCCAAGCCTGCCTTGGGGATCGTGGTGCCTCCGGATCTCGCCAATAGTCCATACCACTATATGGATAGTCATCAAAAGTCAGCGGAAATTACAACCACTGCAAATAGAGCTCCTGAGTAAAGTTCCTCCCCACCTCTCTCCCACCCCACCGACACATCATCTCACCCCACCGCACCATCTTCGGCTCCCTCAAACACCCATCCCAGACCGGCACTCACAGTCGGAGTGTCGAAACCCGCTCCATGAAGAAAGAGCACAGAAATGACCCGTAGTAGAACCCCTTTCCAAAGACCTTCACTGAGCTCAGCTGCAGCTGAACATAGGTGAGGAAAATCTGGCCCCACGCAAAGTAGGTCCCCTGTGGTACCCTCTTGACCAGCTGCATCTGTCCCCCAGACACCCGGTTGGTCCCATGTGACCCCAACACTCGAACCACACATGTTGCGATCGCCCACACTGATGGATCCTCTATGTCGCAAATCAAAAGTGCATTCTTATGCACTATTGCCTTAGGGAGGCAGTACTGATCCAGCATCTCCTCCATGTCCACATCCGAGGACACCCGTGGCTAAGTATCCTCCACCCTACCCAAACACAGCAGCCCCGTCAGAAAATATACGTCTGCCAGGGTGAGCTCCAGTATCTCCCCCTACACCATGAAGCACAGACTATCGGACTCCCAGAAGCCCACCAACATGTTCAGCAGTAGTGTTGCTGAACGCATCATCGGCACCTGTGCGAACTTCAACAGTCCGAACAGCACCAAGTTCCCCTGGACATGTCGGTCATCCCGTATGTAGTCCATTAGCTCGTCAGGTATCTCCCGCTCTCTCCAGAGTACTCTCGGCATCCTGTCAATCCCACAATGAAAACTCATCAGAACATCATCCAATAAACCATCACCCCCCCCCCCGGGTATGACTCCACAATCTCGATTCAGATTGCGGCTGTGGGGCCCAATGTTGCGATCCCAAATCGCAGCTATCGGGATTGTAGCCTCGGTTGCAGATCGCCCCTGTGGGAGCCACAGCTGCGATCCCAGATCGCGGTTGTCTAGGCCACAGTCACGATCGCGGATCACGGCTATCCAGGCCACAGCCCTGGGTGCGAATCGTGACTAGCTAGGCCATAGCTGTGATCCTGGATCGCAGTTGTGGAGACCACAGTCGTGATCGTAGATCGCGGCCATCACCTTGAAACCCGTGATCCACACCCACGTAGATCGTACAAACCCCCTTGAGGACCCACTACCCACCCAAATCAAGAAAAAATTAAAGGTCTGAGTTTAGTGAAATACCTGCCACTCACGGAAATGAAATCCGTCAGTACAATCGCATATAAATGTCAAACCCGCTCTGGCCCACCACACTCTTCTGTCAAATTCAACCACATAAATGACACTTGGCATTATGGGTCCACTTACTATTTATAGACAATTGATTTTTCTTGATTTGGCCATTATGGATCCATACGGAGTCCGTTTTCCAAACCGTTTCCACCACTGGAATTAGCACAACGAGACCTTCAGAATGGTTGACTCGGTTTCTATTTCTCTCGAAACCCCTTTTTTGGAATTTTTTCCAAGCACGTCACCATCTCGATTTGCACGCCACATCAACCATTGTCAATTTTTAGCATTCCTTATACCATTGGATTCAGTTTTCCAAGCCCATGATGATGCTTGAGATCATTTCTCACTCTCACCCTCAGATTTTTTGGGCATTTTTTACTAGCCCCTGGTCATCTCGGTTTGCGTGCCACCTTGGCCGTTATCTGTTTTTGACACTGTTTATCTCGCCGGATTCAATTTTTCGAGCTCGTGATGATGCTTGAGATCATTTCTCGCTCTCACCTAGAATAGTTCCAATATTGTGTCCCGACACCTTGATGCCTTGGTTTGCATGCCACATCGGCCTCCATCGAATTGTTACACATTTAGACATGATCCATTCACTCCATTCATACTGCAATTATTTAGTTATTTTGCCACCGTTCATCATCCCGCAAGGAGGCCCACCATTGTTCCCCCCCAACCCTCATTCTTGGTTCTCATCAATGTCCCTTGATTGAACACTCTCTCCTTTCCTGGCCATTCCTTTTGTTCAGTATAATTTTATCCATTTTTCGGGTCGGACAAGTCCTTTACGAAAAAGTCGCTTAGGGTGTTTCTATTAATCTCTTTTCTTACTCCTAAAAGAATGAAAAGATCGAAGAGCAATCTTGCTTCCCTTCATGCTCGTCAAAGTATCCGAAAGGGCGTCTATCTGGTATAAGCTTAACCCTTTTTTGGACCGGGTAGACTAATTACGAAAAAGGAATACTCTAGTCACACCGGCTAGAAGAGTTCTTCATTACATCATTTTATGCTTTTTTCGGGACTTGGAGACTAACACACGAAAGAGAACCCCCCTGGAGTCTTCTTATTGCTTTCAGACTCTCTAAAATTGAAAACAACCACGAGCATGCACCGTCCTGGGCTCGTATAAATCCACACGACTGTACCATTCCATTATTTCAGAGTCTTCTTATCGCTTTCAGACTCCTTAAACTTGAAAAAAATCACGAGCATGAACTGTCCTGGGCTCGTATAAATCCACACAATGGTACCATTTTAAACACACTTCTTCCAGCTCATTAAACCATGAAGAAGCCCCCATCGGTGCCCCTCAGCACTATGATCGATCATCTCGGTAGCACCCCCCATAAGGTCGCCTTTGTTCAGAGTATTCTGCGATATACCACCCTCAGAGTCTCCTGCCATCCTACACCAACTTGAGTATCCCTCATTCCAGCTACCATTCCTGGTCCCTTACAGTTACGATCCCTTTCCCACCAGTCATTTTCATATGTTGCCCGATCATCCCCGCCATCATACTCTGAACAAAGGAATTTTGAGTCCACCCACTCTATTTTCCCAATCATTCCCCACCCCCACAGTACTTTGACACTTCGGTTATCCACCTCGTGCTCCTATCAAGGCAACATCATTTCCTTGATAGTTGTAGGTCTCCCTCTGTCGACGCCAACCCATCTATTCCAGAGGATAGACCTAGAGGTCCCTGCGCCTTGGACTCATCACCATGGACGGACCATTTTGAGTGGAGTTCTCAGTGCCTCTACGAATGGTTGTTTCTCACATGCTCGACTTCAACACCTTGATCGCATCATTGAGATTCGTGTAGGGTATATATCCCTTCATTTATTTGTCAAAGACCCTGGACTTCCCCCGACTCTAGCACATTGGTGAGCCACCTTGGAACACCCAGTTGTATGTTCCCCTGGATATCTGGGTTGCGTTGGCAATTGTATTCGGAATCCATCCCCTTATATACTTCCTTGAGTACCCAGTTCAGCTCCAGTTCAGTGTACCATTGAGGGTGTGACTCCCTGTCATTATGATCTTCCAGTTCATCGGTTGCCCCGGTACCATACTCAGCACCACTATTGTTATTCTACTGTATCAGTTCTTCAGCTCAGCCATGGTCAGCCCGGCAGTATGTCCCAGATTTGTGTCCCCTTTTGGACCTTTTTGATGTACACAGTGGTTCTCCATGTATCTTTCAGGTCCCCATTTTTGGGCCTCATTGTTATTTTATATATCTTGATACGAGCATGGGTATGCCCACCTCGTCCATATATTGAGATTATTCCTCATTCATTATTGAGGTCATGTATTTTCAATTTTTGCAATTTGTTCGGGACCATTGTTCCGACCTCTAGTTCGTTTCTTCTCCTCTCCACATCCCAGGAAAACCATAAGAGACCTATGATGTATATTGGCCATATGATGAGCTCCTGCCCTCACACATCAAGGGGAAATCTGTTAACACCCAAAAACTACTCACCATCTCATCTCCCTCATTACATGACTCATTTGTCTATATTTCCTAGCATATTTGCCTCCAAAACCTTAAAAACCATTAAAAAGCCTCCAAAAGGCCAAAAACCCCTTTTTTCCCCCAAAAATAATTTAAATTTCCTCCAAAAATAGCAAAAACCCTCTAAAAGGGCCATAAATTCCCAAAAATCAAATAAAAGGAAATAAAAAATATAAAAAGAGGAAAAATAGGGAAAAAAAAAGCAAAAACCCTATACAATTGACCTAAACCATATGGTGCCAAAAACCATGGGTCAATACTCCACCACTAAAAACCTATAAATAGGTGATGGAGGCTCCCCATTTCACATCCACAATCTTTCCTATCCTCACTCTGCCAAAATCACTCTTGAAACCCTAGCTTACCATTTGAGCTAGTTTTTTTCCATTTGAGTGCCCCTTTTGGCCCATTACTCAAACACCTTGGAGAAGGAGAAGGAACCCATTGGAGCACGGAAGTAGCCCTCCTGGACTACTGCAAGAGCTCCACCAACCTCAACACTTGAGATAATTGTAATCTTGATTATATTATAATATTAAAAGAAAACTTTCTCTCATATTGTCATTGTCTTTTATTTCTATTGATGCACATGTTAGCTTAGGTTTTACTATTTTACTGTTTTAATTTACTGTTTATTGAACTGCTA
This sequence comes from Larix kaempferi, assembly GCA_027924585.1. Classification (NCBI taxonomy): domain Eukaryota; kingdom Viridiplantae; phylum Streptophyta; class Pinopsida; order Pinales; family Pinaceae; genus Larix; species Larix kaempferi. The sequence continues at coordinate 3,105,032 of BSBM01000639.1, forward strand.
CTAAGGAGGCCCTTCTCCTTAGTAGGTGCTCATTTGCGCAAGCTAGGGTGAAAAACCTAGCTACAAGAAGACAGAGATGGAGATGTTTATGATACTTTAATTAGGTCTTCAGTCGCCGAAATTAAGCTTAAATTGAAGAAAATGCTAGATGAAGGCATAGATGTTCATAGAGTCCATCAGTCTTCCCTGCTGTCTTTTTGCCTAGAACAAACCACATCTTTTCCGAAATTTGTGTCCTGGTGTGTCTGTAATTACTCCATGGATGAAAGAACCATTGTAAATGCTCAAAAGACCAGAGTTGCTTGCAAGATAGAGCCGTCAATTGTAATTCATGCCCTAGAAATCCGTTTACCCCAAACCCTCGAACAAGAAAGCTTCTCTGAGACTACAATTATATATTTTTATCGTCAATCTCCCCCAGAAAGAAAAGAAATGTTTTTATCTACCTGCCTTAAGCCAGAATTGACGATAGAAGACGTTCCTTATGCCATAGATGCCTCTTTGTTCAATGAGAATACCCAACTGGTTCTGTCATTATTGGCATTAGTGTTAGGGTTGGATACAGATATGTATGTGACCAAGTTTTCATTAAGTTTGTTGTATAAAATGGGTATAAGTCCGTTAGTAATTGATGAAAGTCAAAATCTCCGCCTCAATTTTGAAGAGTTCTTAGCTGAAATAATTCACTGGCAAATCGCGAATTTTCCTGCCCTCGAGCAATTCAAATTTCAGTCATATTTAATGAAAATGGTTATGATGGCCAGTTAGAAGGAGTTACATTTTCTGGAAATAATTTTCACAAGTCCGTTGGAGAACAATATGTTCAATTATATAAATTATATGCTCTCAGAAATATACAGGATGATTTTCAGAGAAAAAATGCCCAAAGTACTACCGGAGATGAAGACGTTTATGCAATTGAGTACAGATTTGACAGTGGGAGATTGGTTTTTATCAAAGGATAATACCGTGATCAGGTTATATGATTTCAAACATCAACCTTATATTTTTCCAGCATTTCTTACCATGAGGGTTTTCGCCCTGGAATTTCTCAGACAGAAATTGATTATAGAAGACAATAATTTATTGTCTTTTAAGAAGATACAGACATCAAATATCCATTTACAGTTGGCCCATTCACTGTGAAAAACAAAAATGTTGTCGCATATATAGAAGAATTACTGAAAGAAATGGAATTCAAAAAAAGACGTAGCTATTGAATATGACCCTTTACACATCATATCGAAACGGAGAGTAAGCCATCACATCAAAGCATTTGATCATCAAGAAATCGAAGGAATTTCTGACAAAGTAAACTAGTTGGAATACAAAGAAGATAAATAAAAAACTTCCATTTCTCAAAGGGAGGAAATAGTATTATAGATGTGACTAAAGGAACAGAAACCATGGTGGACACTTTGGTAATTGGATCTAAAAGAAATTTCCAGGATATAGTTGATCCTGAAAATGAAAAACAAGAAAAAATGAAGAAGTTAAAGATAGATGAGCAACAAGACATAATGATATTTACAAAGGATGAAGAGAAAGTTGAGTTCATAATACCTGAAGTTAGTGTGAATGAGTATAATTTTCAGGAAGCCCAAGTGATGGAGGATGTAAATAGACCCAGAAACATAGTGGACGTTTTTAATGAACACAGTCAAAATAAGCAAGAATCATCTCATTATAGAAGTCAATTTTTTCTGAAAGTTAGAAGTTTATCCAGTACAGAAGTTAGTTTGTTCATGAGTAGAAATAACAAGGAAAACTCTCTAAAATTGGAGGTTATTACCAAAGATAAAGTTGCAGAAATGAAATTTGATCTAAAAAATATTAATGCTCCTGATAAGGTTTTGTTGCATAGACAAACTGGAGAAGTCATATATTCAGAATTTTTGGAAGCAGTCCTTCAGGTTGAAAAGTTGAAGAATGTAGTAGATAAGTTGTACAATCAAATAAAACAAGAAAAAGTGGAGAATAAATCACGACAACAACAAATCAAGAAATTACAGTTAGATTTGGTGAATAATGCGGGAGCTGCAGGAACAAATTTGCTTAAGGAAAAAGATAACATAATCCAAGCATTAAAGAAAAAATTAAAGATTCTAGAAACTCAACTTATTCAGGGATCCGAATTGACTGTACTGGAAAAAGAAAAAGAAGAGTTATTAGATGAAGTAAGGGATGTTACAGCAAAGATGTTAAAACTTGTTGAAGAAGAAACTCAGTGGGAAAAAGAAAGAATAAGTTTGAGAGATCAAGTGGAAGATTTGAAAAAAAAATTATCAGACTTGGGTCAACGACATGCACATACAGGTCAAGTTGATGAAGGAGATGGAGCAGATAGTCTTTTGCAAGCTATGTCACAAATAAGTCTAAAAGATGTTGAAATCAAAGAATTGAAGGAAGAAACACAAAGGTTGAAAGAAGAAAATGAAAAGAAGGGTGGAGAAAACAAAGTTTTACAAGATAAATACCAAGAATTGATTGACAATAATAAAAGATTAGCAATTCAGGTGACAGGGAAGGCCACAATTCAAGGATGTAAACACTTGGTATGGGACCAAATTATTAAGGAAGCTGAAAAATTGAGACTATATCTTGATTTTGTGAGAGTTAAAGAAAAGGTGATGGAAGATACTTTTGAAAGTTGTACAGCAGTAAGGTAAAATCTGAATAGAAAACCAAAGGAAACTGCACAGAATGCAATCACATTTCTAAACAGTTTAACAGAAGTAGATTTCGCAGTGTTGGGCATAAAGAATAGGATTGCAATCATCACATGGGCTAGAAGGATCCTTGGAAAGTATAAACATGTTGAAAATGTCGAATCCAAAGCTAGAGAAATAAGAAAGCAAGTGGTTAGATTTAAAAAGTTATTTGAAAAATTGATTATTAAACGATTACCTGCTTTCTGGGATGCAAAACAGGAATTGATTACTCAAAATGATTATAAAAGGTTATTATTTGACATACGGATGAATCATGAAAAATTCCAACATTTGGATCACTTGCTTACAGGAAACATTTTAATGGATAAAATTGCCGAAGATTTTGAAATTTTAAATCAGATGGTTTCAATTGGCAAAAGATTCCCTCCTATCTCTTATGCAGATCACATCGAGATGCAAGTCCTGGTGAAGGAAATGACCAGCTATGATATACCCACAACTAACCAATGGAATTATTTAGACAAGTATGGAAAAGTGAAATACACAGTTCGTTCCTAAAGATGCACGTGGAATTTTTGCCAAGCGGCAATAATGTTTTTATTTTTGAAAAATTGTAATATTGTTTAAAGACATTTAAACTTGAAAGTATTTAAGTATCTTTAGTTAAGATATTTCCAGTTATTAGTTAGAAGAAGCAATTAGGTTATGCTTCTTCCAATTTTGTATAAAAGACAATGTGAGTCATTTTTGAAGGGGTTGGAAACCTTTTGAGAGACAATAAGTTTTGTGATCAAGTTGATTATACAAATGAAAAAGGCCGTACAGTGAAAAGACTTATTTTTTGAGACCAGAGATTCATGTGTTAATCATTATTACAGTCTGTTTTTTCCTTTCCTTTACATGTGCATGTCTATCTTCTCAGTTATACCTTCCATTATGTTTTTCTTCTATGCTTAGATGAATGTCTAAAATAAATAGAGATTCTTATTGGTAAGCTTCGATTTATCGTGTATAAGTATCCATTTGTTTCTCTAAAGTTGACAGTAGATTCATCTTTATTTGGTGCCTATTGTTGATGGATTGTCATCATTTCTTTCTATACCATCTGCAAATTTAATTGACTGTGACATGATAACTATCTTGCCTCTGTGGAAACTTATTTGGTATTAATCACTTACAGGTATATGAAATATCTTGATATTGACTCCATGCCTAATGTTCTTGTTTCATTTTCAACCAAGCAAATTACTTTGAAAATTTGAGTTTGTTCCATATATCTTTAGCCTTTTATAAATGTTGTGAGAGAGCCCTCTCTGGTGGAAAAAATGACTAATTTTTCTACCTAAAGACTGGTTTGAAATAAGTTACCTTAGGTATTATTTCTTTTACAACCGGAGGTAAAATATAAGTGCTAACATTTTGGCGCTGTTGCCGGGGAATGAAAGTGAAATTTTCCCTGGGAGAACGATAGAGAAAGTCAAATTTCTTGGGCAAGTTTTGAAATTTAAAAGTTACTTGTAATTTTTGCCCTGGCAACTTCACATATAGAAGATTTCAGTTTTGAAAAGTGCTCAAAAAGTGATAGTGTGGCTACAAGAAGAAATCCAGGTTCAAAGTTTTTCTCGAGCGTGGATAATCCAGAAAAAACTCCTCAAAGCAGACAAAGGAAAAAGTAAAAAAGAAGAAGGTATTTCCCAGACATCAAACTTATTTTCTGCTTTTCAAGAAACGTTGTCTGATAAAGAAAATATTGGTTCAAGTGAAAAAGTTTTGTCTAGAACTAAGTCAGAGTCTGATTTGAAAGAAACAAAGGGTGATCAACATAGTTTATGGGAATATTCTTTACAATCTGTTTGGGAGAGTTTGAAAAAATATGAGAAAGCTGATTCAAAAAGACCCAAAGCCCGAAGAGTACCTATACAAGGTCCTAAGGTTGTAACACAAAATTCATCTGTTATCCCACCTAATATCCCAACACCAATGGCTGCTCGGTTTGCTCCATTAGTTTTACCTGTTGTTTTACATGATTTACCTCAAAACTATGGACAAAGGATCATCCTTTTTTATGGGGAGTGTGACAATACAACACAACAACATGTTGATAAGTTCAATGATTTCATTGATTTGGAAGAAGTGGATTATGATGATGTAAAAATGAGGTTATTTGCTCAAAGCTTGTCAAGAGAAGTTAAAAAATGGTTTAGAGCTTTGGCTGCAGGGTCAATTGCTAATTATAATGATTTCACAACTCTTTTTATCGAGATATGGGAAGATAAAAAGAATCCCTCACAACTTTTAACATAATATAACAATTTGAAAAAGGTGGGTTTTGAGTCAGTTCAGGAATTTTCTGCTAGGTTTTTGAAGGTTTATAATTCCATCCCTACAGATATAAAACCTTTGGTAGGAGCAGCTAAATTGCATTATGCAGATGCCTTCGAAGGTGATTTCTCGTGCACATTGCGAGAAAGAAGATCAACAACTTTAACAATGATGATGAAAGATGCAGTAGAATTTGAAGTAAATATGATTGCCTCTAGAAAAATGCAGCATAGAGATACAAACAGAAGGAAAGTTAAACAAGATAATCAAAATGTTGCTTCTTCTTCTTCTACAGATGTAAAATTTGAGGTAATGATGAAAACTATGGAGAAGTTGTTGGATATATTAGTGGTGGATAACAAACCTCAGAATAGAGAAAAAACAGAGCCTCCCATCAGAAACCCTAATTTTAGAAGACCTTTGGTTCCACCTGTAAGACCAAGAGATCAAAGAAATCCAAGAAATGCCAAGGAAAATCCTGTAAGACCTCCTTTTCCCAAGAACTATGTTGGTGATGAAGATGAGGCTGAGTTGGGTGAGGGTGACATCCATCATTGTGGCAGTTGAGATCCAGAAGTTTACTTGACTAAGAATGAACATGACATGTTCCTTGCAGAAGGAGAATGTTATACGTTGGAATCAAAAACTTAGCAATACCAAATTGGTTACCACAGTGCAATAAATTATCTTCAAAAGAAGATAAATCTGAGGAATAGAGATGTTATAATATACAAAGGAAAAAAGTCAATGAATAAACCAAAGGGATTTACAGACAAACCCTCTACTAGTCAGAATGGCCAAAAAGCTGAAAATAAAGAAAATGAAGATGTACCAAAAAAGATTTCAGATAACAAGAAAGATCCAGTGAAAGAAACTGATAATAATTTGATTCCTTTTAATATACAAGGTGAAATGTCAAAAGTCAGGATTTCTGTACCATTTAATGAGATTTTAAAAAACAAAGAATACAAGGAAATTTTTTTTAAGATGATGCAAACAAAAAATCCAGTGGAATTGGATACTTTGGAATTGAATAATGATACTCCTAATATTTACTTGGGTTCGAGAATGGAGGATAATAGTTTTGGGGAGACTCCACCCTTTTATGTGGATTTGAATGTTCATGATAAAGTTGTGCATAATTGTATGTTGGACTCAGGAGCTTCTCATAATTTGATGCCGAAAATTGTAGTAGAATCTTTGGGTTTGGAAGTTACAAGACCATATGATGATTTATTTTCTTTTGATTCAAAGAAAGTTAAATGCCTAGGGTTGATTAAAGATTTGACAGTTAATCTCAGTAAAATGCCAGTCAAAGGTATTCTCATGGACGTGGTGGTTGTCGATATTCCAACAAAATTTGGTATGCTATTGTCTAGATCATGGGCTTCAAAGTTGAAAGGAACTTTATAGATGGACATGTCTTTTACTAGTATTCCAATGTTAGGGGTACACAGAAGATTATATGCTGAAAAAAGGGTTGGTTATTTGGTAAGTGACTTAAATGAACCTGAAAAACATGACATACATGCAGTAGACACAGATTTGGGATCATGTATTTTGTATAATGATGTTGAATCTAAAGAAAAGATGGATTTGATTGAACCCAAAGAGAATGAAAAGGAGAGGCTATTAAGAGAAAAGGTTAGAAAAGAAGGAACTTGGACAATGCATTTTGATGGAGCCAGGAGCAAAGAAGGTGCTGGTGCAGGGGTATGGATAATCACACCTGATCGGGAATTCTTGATGTTTTCTTACCAATTAAATTTTGAATGTACAAACAATGTTGCTGAATATGAAGCGTTGATTCTGGGTTTGAATGTATTGAGAGATTTAAAAGAAAAAAGGATTGATGTGTTTGGGGATTCTGAGTTAGTGATAAATCAAGTGAAGGCAATTTATCAGACAAAACATCCTAAAATGAGGTCATATAGGAATGAGGTGTGGGATTTACTAGAAAACGTTTTTGATGAGCATGATGTTGTTGCAATTCCTGGAGTTAATAACACTGTAGCGGATTCTTTGGCCACTGCAGGAGCTGCATTCAAGACTCCTATTTTTTATAAAAAGAACTATGATGTTGAAGTTATACATAGACATTCTATTCCAGACAATATCAAACACAGGCAGGTTTTTGAAGATGATCAACAGATTAAGCATTTCCTGGAAATGACTGATGAATTCAATCATAGGACGATTGATGTAGAAGATACAAAAGCTTGTCCAATTGAAGAAGATTCTCCTGAAGAAACAAAGGATTGGAGGTAAGGATATAATTCAATTGAAGAATAATGTTATTCCTAGAGTTTTAATTCCTTTAGAGAAATTGTTTGATAAAAATGATGTGGTAAAAAACCAAAAGGTAGAACCTAAACCAGAAGATGTTAAAGATTGCAATTTGGGTTCTGAAAAAGATCCTAAACTGGTAAAACTTTCAAATAAACTCCCAGAAAAGGAAGAAAGTAAGGGTGTGGAATTAATGAGAAGATTCTCAGATGTTTTTTTTTGGAGTTATGAAGATTTGAAGGAATATGATAACTCCATAATAGAGCATATAATTCCTGTCAAGCCAAATGAAAAGCCTTTTAAGCAGAAGTTGAGAAGAATAAATCCCAAGTTACTTCCAGTAATAGAAAAAGAGGTAAAAAAGATTTTTGATGCTAAGATAATTGTATCTTTAAGATTCTCTAGGTGGTTGGCTAATCTGGTGCCAGTAAGAAAGAAAAATGGCGAAATAAGGCTATGTGTAGATTTTAGAAATTTGAACAAGGTCTTGTTGAAAGATAATTATCCACTTCCAAAGATGGATCACATTTTACAGAAAGTTGTGGGAGCCGAAAGAATTTCTATGTTAGATGGTTTCTTAGGGTACAATCCTATTAAAGTTCATCCAGAAGATTAGGAGAAAACGCTTTCACTACTCCATGGGGAACATTTATGTATGCCAAGATGCCATTTGGTTTGATAAATGCAGGAGAAACTTTTCAGAGGGCCATGGATATTGCATTTGCAGATGAAAAAGACAAATTCATAGTAGTATACATGGATGATATCACTGTGTATTCAAAAAATGTTGTTGATCACTAGAAACATTTGGAAAGAGTTTTCTTGAAATGTAGAAAGTTTGGTATCTCTTTAAATCCAAAAAAGTCTCATTTTTCTATGGAGGAAGGAAGATTGTTGGGACATATTATATCAAAAGAAGGCATTTAGATTGATCCAGAGAGAGTATCTGCTATTCCGAAAGTTGGAAGCCCTAGAATTAAAAAATAAATTCAATCCTTTGTTGGAAGAGTAAATTGGCTAAGAAGGTCCATCCCTAGTTTTGCAGAAATTTTGAGAAATATTTCTGAAATGTTGAGGAAAGATAAAGAGATTAAATGGACTGATGAATCAAAACAATATTTTAATGACATTAAAAAAGCATTAACTGAAGCTCCAGTTTTGATTAGTCCATATTATTCAAAATACTTTATTATGTTTACCTATGCATTAGAACACACGGTGGCTGGAGTTTTGTTACAAAAGAACCAAGAAGGGACAGAACAGCCAATTGCATTTTTCAGTAATATTTTGAGAGATGGAGAATTAAAGCAAACATAATGGAGAAACAAGCTTATGCTTTAGTGAAAGCATTAAAGGATTTCAGGGTATACATATTACATTCTCATATAATAGCACATGTTCCATCAGCAGCAGTGAAAGATATTCTTACTCAGACAGATCCTGAAGGAAAAAGGGAAAAGTTGATAGCAGTGTTGTTTGAGTATGACCTTGACATCAAGCCTACAAAATTGATAAAAGGACAAGGCTTGGACAAAATGATGACGGAAACGAATTGTGACTCTTTAGGTATGAATTTTCTTTTTGAAGTTTCAACAGAAGTGATTCCTAATTGCCAAATAGTCAAATATTTTTCTTTATCTCCTTGGTGCACAGATATTGTATATGTTCTGCAAAACCTACAAGCACCTATAGGGATGGAAAAAACAAGAGCAAGATCAATGAAGTTTGAAGAAGCAAAGTTTTGTATATTAAATGGGTATTTATTTTGGAAAGATCCAGGAGGTATTCTGTTAAATTGTTTGCTGGAGAATGAAGCACAGCATATCATGGTGGAGTTTCATAAAGGAATGTGTGGAGGACATCATTCATGGAAGTTCACGGTAAACAAAATTCTCATAGCAGGTTTTTATTGGCCTAGTATGTATTCAGATCTATATAAAGAAGTATCCAAATGTCATGAGTGCCAAATTTTTTATGGAAAGAGAGAGCTTTTTCCATTACCTCTAAAGCCAATTTTAGTCGAAGCACCTTTCCAACAGTGGGGATTAGATTTCATTGGCGAAATTAATCTGAATTCTTCATGGCAACATAGATGGATTTTGACTGCCACAGATTATTTTACAAAATGGATTGAAGCTATTCCAACAAGAAATGCTACTGAAATAGTGATAATGAATTTTCTAGAAGAAAATATACTATCAAGGTTTGGCTGTCCTAACAGAATAGTGACTGATAATGCTCCAGCATTCAAATCTAAGAAGATGATAAATTTTTGCCACAAGTATCACATACATTTGAACCATTCCACCGCATATTACCTGCAAGGAAATGGATTGGCAAAATCTTCGAATAAGAGCTTGGTAAGGATTATAAAGAAATTGTTGGAAGTTAATAAAAGAGCATGGCACACCAAATTGAAATATGCTTTGTGGGAAGATCGGATTAGTACAAAAAGAGCAATTGGCACTTCACCTTTCCAGTTGGTATATGGTACAGAGGTAATTTTTCATGTTTCTTTAGGTTTGCCAATTATGAAATTATTACAATAAGTTGAAGAAGAACCTAATCATCTGCAGAGAAGGATTAACCAGATGATAGAACTACATGAGGTAAGAGAAAAATCATACAACAGAACTCAAATGCATCAAAAAAAGATGAAAACTTTTGACAGGAAGGTTAAAGAAAGGGATTTTCAGATGGATGATTTGGTTCTGAAATGGGACGCTAGTAGAGAAGATCACATTTGAAGTTTGAACATTTGTGGAAGGTTCCATACATTATTGCAGGTTATCAAGGAGAAAATTCATTTACCCTTAAAGATTGCAATGGAGAATTTCTTCCAGGAGGACCAATAAATGGTAGACACCTTAAACACTACCTCTCTTAAAGAACCGAAATAAAATTTCTTGTACAGTGTATATATTTTTTTATAGTACTTTAACAGATGTTTGTACATAAATAAAGTGATGAAGAAAAATTTCAGAAAATAACAAAAAATTGAAGATACAGTTTTGAATTTTGAAAAAACAAAAGAGAAACGGTTATGGATTAACAGAAATTGTTATGAAGGTATAAATAAGGTTTAGTACAACCCAATGGATCAGGCATCTGGTCTACGGTGTTCTTTGCTACCTCACAGGGAGGATATCATCCCCAGTTGGAGCCAGTTGTTGACACTGTTTTCATAGTTGGGTGAAATCCAAAGAGAGCTAGAAAACACCAAAAGAAACTAAACCTAGAAAAATGTCCTAAAAGAAAAATGTGAAAAAATGAATAAACAAAACCCAAAAAGCAATAGTTCGAAAGAAATATTTCGAAAAGGTTAAAATCCGACAAGATCTAACGGTGAAGGAGCAGGAAAAGAAATCAACGATGATCGTTGATTATCGCATTATTAAAATGCGCGTTTGGAAATGGTCCTGAGCGGTTGCGATGGGGAAACCACATTGTTAGGTGGCGGACATATATTGCAGCGCTTAGGAATAGTAGTGGTATCACAAACCACTTATGCACCATGCGAAAACAACTAGAAAGTTATCATGGAGGACACGTGGGCCATAACACGTGGTGAGCAGAGAAATATATTGGAGTGGATCCACTCGTAAAAAATAAACAACGATCAGGATCTAATATGAATGATCTACGGTGTGAATTTGTTCACGCATCAAGAAAGAGCACGCCCGATAACATGGAAGGTGGTCGCGGAAATAAAACCGCCCAACAGGTGTCAACGGGTGGTTGGATCGCATAGAAAGAATCTGGAAAAGGAAAACCATAACAAGGGATTGCGATACTACTGTGAATATAAAGGCAGGAGATCAAATAGCCTTGATCTTGACAAGTATGATCAACGGCTAAGAACGATCAACACTTGGAGACTAGCAAGGAAGATGAAGAAATATGTTTATATATAATAAAAAGGCGGTTAAGGTTGACATATTGTCTATGTGTCATTGTTTTTGGAAGCTTCGAGGACGTGTGGAAGCTAACGGGAGTGCCAAAGGAACAAGGGGCGTGTCTACAACAGGTAGGGCCTGGTGAACCCAGTTTGTATATTCTGGAAAGCTCTGTTTATAAATAATTTGAAATGGAAACTGTACATGATGTAGACCCTGTTAAAGCTAGAGAATCCCTAGAAGACAGAGATGGATATGTTTATGATACTTTAATTAGGTCTTCAGTCGCCGAAATTAAGCTTAAATTGAAGAAAATGCTGGATGAAGGCATAGATGTTCATAGAGTCCACCAGTCTTTCCTGCTATCTTTTTTCCCAGACCAAACCAAATATTTTCTAGAATTTGTGTCATGGTGTGTCTGTAATTACTCCATAGATGAAAGAACCATTGTAAATTCTCAAAAGACCAGATTTGTTTGCAAGATAGAGCCATCAATTGTGATTGATGCCCTAGAAATCCGTTTACCCCAAACCCTCGAACAAGAAAGCTTCTTCGAGACCACAATTATAGATTTTCAACGTCAATCTCCCCCCAAAAGAAAAGAAATGTTTTTATCTACCTGCCTTAAGCCAAAATTGAAGATAGTTGATGTTCCTTATCCCATAGATGTCTCTTTGTTCAATGAGAATACCTAACTGGTTTTTTCATTAATAGCATTAGTGTTAGGGTTGGATACAAATATGTATGTGACCGAGTTTTCATTAAGTTTGTTGTATAAAATGAGTATAAGTTCGTCAGAAATTGATGAAATTCAAATTCTCCGCCTCAATTTTGAAGAGTTCTTAGCTGAAAGAATTCACTAGCAAATCGCGAATTTTCCTGCCCTCAGGAAATTCAAATTTCAGTCATATTTAATGAAAATGGTTATGATGGATAGTTAGAAGGAGTTACATTTTCCGGAAATAATTTTCACAAGTCTGTTGGAGAACAATATGTTCAATTATATAAATTATATGCTCTCATAAATATACAGGATGATTTTCAGAGAAAAAAAGCCCAGAGTACTACCGGAGATGAAGACGTTTATGCAGTTGAGTACAGATTTGGCAGTACGAGATTGGTTTTTATCAAAGGATAATACCGTGATCAAGTTATATGGTTTCAAACATCAACCTTATATTTTTCCAGCGTTTCTTACCATGAGGGTTTTCGCCCTTGAATTTCTCAGACATAAATTGATTATAGAAGACAATAATTTCTTGTCTTTTAAGAAAGCTACAGACATCAAATATCCATTTATAGTTGGCCCATTCACTGTGAAAAACAAAAATGATGTCGCATATATAGAAGAATTACTGAAAGAAATGGAATTCAAAAAAGACGTAGCTATTGAATATGACCCTTTACACATCATATCGAAACGGAGAGTAAGCCATCACATCAAAGAATTTGATCATCAAGAAATCAAAGGAATTTCTGACAAAGTAAACTGGTTGGAATACGAAGAAGATAAAGAAATAACTTCCATTTCTCAAAGGGAGGAAATAGTATTAACAGATGTGATTGAAGGAACAGAAACCATGGTGGACACTTTGGTAATTGGATCTAAAAAAAATTTCCAGGATATAGTTGATCCTGAAAATGAAAAACAAGAAAAAATGAAGAAGTTAAAGATAGATGAGCAACAGGACTTGATGATATTTACAGAGGATGAAGAGAAATTTGAGTTCATAATACACGAAGTTAGTGTGAATGAGTATACTTTTCAGGAAGCCCAAGTGATGGAGGATGTAAATAGACCCAAAAACATAGTGGACGTTTTCAATGAACACGGTCAAAATAAGCAAGAATCATCTCGGTATAAAATTCAATTTTTTCTGAAAGTTAGAAGTTTATCCAGTACAGAAGTTATTTTGTTCATGAGTAGAAATATCAAGGAAAACTCTCTAAAATTGACGGTTATTACCAAAGATAAAGCTGCAGAAATGAAATTTGATCTGAAAAATATTAATGCTCCTGGTAAGGTTTTGTTTCATAGACAAACTAGAGAAGTCATATATTCAGAATTTTTGGAAGCAGTCCTTCAGGTTGAAAAGTTGAAGAATGTAGTAGATAAGTTGTACAATCAGCTAAAACAAGAAAAAGTGGAGAATAAATCACGACATCAACAAATCAAGAAATTACAGTTAGATTTGGTGAATAATGCGGGAGCTGCAAGAACAAATTTGCTTAACGAAAAAGATAACATAATCCAGGCATTAAAGAAACCAGAAACTCAACTTATTCAGGGATCTGAATTGACTGTACTGGAAAAAGAAAAAGAAGATTTATCAGATGAAGGGATGTTATAGCAAAGATGTTAAAACTCGTTGAAGAATAAACTCAATGGGAAAAAGAAAGAATAAGTTTGAGAGATCAAGTGGAAGATCTAAAAAGAAAATTATCAGATTTGGGTCAACGAAATGCACATACAGGTCACGTTGAAGAAGGAGATGGGGAAGATAGTCTTTTGCAAGCTATGTCACAAATAATCCTAAAAGATGTTGAAATCAAAGAATTGAAGGAAGAAACACAAAGGCTGAAAGGAGAATATGAAAAGAAGGGTGGAGAAAACAAAGCTTTACAAGATAAATACCAAGAATTGATTGACACTAATAAAAGATTAGCAATTCAGGTGATAGGGTAGGCCGCAATGCAAGGATGTAAACACTTGGTATGGGACCAAATTATTAAGGAAGCTGAAAAATTGAGACCATATCTTGATTTTATGAGAGTTAAAGAAAAGGTGGTGGAAGATGCTTTTGAAAGTTGTACAGCAGTAAGGGAAAATCTGAATAGAAAACCAAAGGAAACTGCACAGAATGCAATCACATTTCTAAATGGTTTAACAGAAGTAGATTTGGCAATGTTGGGCATAAAGAATAGGATTGCAGTCATCACATGGTCTAGAAGGATCCTTGGAAAGTATAAACATGTTGAAAATGTCGAATCCAAAGCTGGAGAAATAAGAAAGAAAGTGGTTAGATTTAAAAAGTTATTTGAAAAAATGATTATTAAAGGATTACCTGCTTTCTGGGATGCAAAACAGGAATTGATTACTCAAAATGATTATAAAAGGTTATTATTTGACATACGGATGAATCATGAAAAAATCCAACATCTGGATCACTTGCTTACAGGAAAAATTTTAATGGATAAAATTGTCGAAGATTTTGAAATTTTAAATCAGATGGTTTCAATTGGCGAAAGATTCCCTCCTATCTCTTATGCAGATCACATCGAGATGTGAGTCCTGGTGAAGGAAATGACCAGCTATGATATACCCACGACTGACCAATGGAATTATGTAGACAAGTATGGAAAAGTGAAATACACAGTTCGTTCCTAAAGATGCACGTGGAATTTTTGTCAAGTGGCAATAATGTTTTTATTTTTGAAAAAATGTAATATTGTTTAAAGACATTTAAACTTGAAAGTATTTAAGTATATTTAGTTAAGATATTTCCAGTTATTAGTTAGAAGAAGCAGTTAGGTTATGCTTCTTCCAATTTTGTATAAAAGACAATGTGAATCATTTTTGAAGGGGTTGGAAACCTTTTGAGAGACAATAAGTTTTGTGATCGAGTTGATTATACTAATGAAAAAGTTCATACAGTGAAAAGACCTATTTTTTGAGACCAGAGATTCATGTGTTAATCATAATTACAGTCTTTTTTTTCCTTTCCTTTACATGTGCATGTCTATCTTCTCAGTTATACCTTCCATTATGTTTTTCTTCTATGCTTAGATGAACGTCTAAAATAAATTGAGATTCTTATTGGTAAGCCTCGATTTATCGCATCTAAGTATCCATTTGTTTCTCTAAAGTTGACAGTAGATTCATATTTATTTGGTGCCTGTTGTTGATGGATTGTCATCATTTCTTTCTATACCATCTGCAAAGTTAATTGACTGTGACATGATAACTATCTTGCCTCTGTGGAAACTTATTTGGTATTAATCACTTACTGGTATATGAAATATCTTGATATTGAATCCATGCCCAATGTTCTTGTTTCATTTTCAACCAAGCAAATTACTTTGAAAATTTGAGTTTGTTCCATATATCTTTAGCCTTTTATATATTTTGTGAGAGAGCCCTCTATGGTGGAAAAAACGACTAATTTTTCTACCTAAAGACTGGTTTGAAATAGGTTACCTTAGGTATTATTTCTTTTACAACCGGAGGTAAAATCTAAGTGCTAACGCAGCCACTGCAAGTCACGTTGGGGGCATGCTGTCAGCCAATGCTAGTCATGCTGAGAGTACTGTTGATGTAAAGGAGTCTAAGCTTATAGGACGCAAGACAAAGTTCCCTTGTAAACTTTGTAAGGGATATCACCTTACTCACCTGTGCTTTGCTATTCCAGTGGTGAGGAGAGTGTGGTCCATGTTTGAAGGATCCTCTGCTCCTGAACTGTCTATAGATTTCCAATAGCCTAATCAACCTTTGGTTGATGAAGTGGTTGAACCAATGCAATCTTTGTTCAACCCCATTCTTCCTTTTGAGAGTGAACCAATCGAATCGATGCAATCTTCGACTGATCCCATCAATCCTTCAGAGACTGATGCACCTGTCCCTGAAGTCTTTTGCATTACTAGTTTGGATGTTTCCGGAAATGGGGGCACTTCATCTGTGTCGAGTGAACCCCTACCAAGATCTAGGATCATTTCCATTGATTGGAATAGTCTAACTGGGCCTCGCCTTCCTTCTGCTACACCTTTTCAGATAAAGGTTGATGATATCGGCAACCATGCGGTTCATCGATGTATTGTAGATGAAGGAGCCTCTATTATTATACTATCCCCTTATGCTCGGAGAGATTTAGGTTTTCCTAACCTTGTTCCAGCTGTTAATTGGCCGTTGACTTTCGATAAAAGACCTAGTGAACCGTTGGGATTCCTCCCTCAAGCACCCGTTACTTTGGGTGGAAAAACAATCTTAGTTGATTTTATGGTTTTAAAGGACCCTATGGACTTTGATATGATCCTAGGGCGTGATTACGTATATGCTATGCAGGATGTAGTGTCTACGCTCTTTCGTGTGATGCATTTTCCTCACAACGAAAGCATTGTCAATATCGATAAGCTTACATTTGTTGATCCCTCTTATTACCCAACTATAGACCAAGTATATCCCTCACCAGTAGGCACTACCATGTCACAATCAAATTATGTGGCATATTGTTCCTTAAGTCCAATTTCTACTGAGAAGAAGCCTCTAAATTCATGCTTACCTTCTCGGGACTGGGTCCCGGCAATTGACTAGGTGATGACTCCATCTGAATGTTTAGATATGTGTTCCATCTGGGAAAATATACTTCCTTCTTATGAAATTTTCCTAGAGTCTATAATGCAGTCTACCATTCATTTGGACATTGATCCAGTTACGAGCATTCTTCCACCTTCACTTCGAGCTTGTTAAAAACAGTAAGGAGGTTACGAGCATTCTTTCACCTTCACTTCGAGCTCATTAAAAATAGTAAGGAGGCTACGAGCATTTCTTCCACCTTCACTTCAAGCTCGTTAAAAATAGTAAGGAAGTTATGAGCATTCTTTCACCTTCACTTCGAGCTCATTAAAAACAGTAAGGAGGCTATGAGCATTTCTTCCATCTTCACTTCAAGCTCGTTAAAAAAAGTATGGAAGTTATGAGCATCTTTCTATCTCCTTTGAGCTCGTTAAAAATAGTAAGGAGGTCACGAGTTTACTTTTTCAGGCTCGTTAAAAATTTACGAAAAAGATCTTTATATATTTCTTTCACGCTCTTGTTAGACTCTTTAAATATGACAAGATTTCCAAGTAGAGTTGTCCTTTTAGACTCGTTAAAGGATTTGAAGTGACATCCGCTTAAGTATAAGTTTAACCCTTTTCCGGAATTTTGCGGATTACTTACGAAAAAGGAATACTCTAG
Source organism: Larix kaempferi (assembly GCA_027924585.1). Classification (NCBI taxonomy): domain Eukaryota; kingdom Viridiplantae; phylum Streptophyta; class Pinopsida; order Pinales; family Pinaceae; genus Larix; species Larix kaempferi. The sequence goes on from BSBM01000639.1 coordinate 3,122,161, forward strand.
TCATACGTGGCTAGAAGAGTTCTCCTCTCATTGTTTTATACTTTTTCAGGGGAGGGGCTAACTATACAAAAAAAGGACTTTTGGAGCCTCTCTTTAGGGTTTTCAGGCTCTCTAAACATGAAAACACCAAGCGAGCATTCACCTACTCGGGCTCGATGTGAAATCCACGAGAGGGTAAATAGAGGATTGTTTATGTTTTTTAGACTCTATAAACAAGAAAACATTGGGGAGCATTAACCTACTTGGGCTCAATATTAAAATCCACAAGTAGGTGTATGGAGTTATTGTTTAAGTTTTTCATACTCCTTAAAATTGAAAACACCGGTGAGCAAGAACAAATCTCGGCTCGATATTAAAATCCATAGATTAGTATTATAGAGTATTCTTCTATCTCTTCTTCGAACTCTGTAAACAATGAAGAAGGTCCTGAGTCTTCCTCCCATGGGCTCGTTAAACTCTTTACATGGTTGGACTTATTGAGTTTTATTTTCTTCTTGGACTCATTAAAAGAACAAGAAGGATATTCTTTTATCAAAAAGAATAAAGGATAAGAAGGTTATATCACATCTTTTTTCAGTTTCAAAGGCAGTTTCAGTCAGTCATGTCCTTAAACATAGCACCTACTTGAGTCTTTCATGTCAGTTGGGTTTTAGTTTTTGGACTTAGGGTGAACCCGATCTCTGAGTTTTTATTGCCCCGGTTGGTTATTCTTCCAATCATATGGAAGGTTTGTTATGTCTCCTACATTGTAGACTTACATCATTTTTCCCTTCATGTTAAAAACTGCCTAAGTCACTTTGTGTCGTGCTCACTGTTCAAGTATACAACCTGTGTCGTCCATTCTGCAGTTTACCTTCACTTCATGTGTCGGCCATCCTAGTGTCAATTTGTTTCATCTTGTTACTCGTCCTGCTCCACATCAGCTCATACCTGTGAGTGTTCCTCATGTTGGATGAAAGGCCTCCCTTCTAGCAGACTTCTTCCCATCGACCTCAGCTCATTATGCTCTGGGAATGAAGTTTAGAGTTTCGATTAGTACCTTGGGGATTGCAGTCATCAGTGACAGTTTCCCTCACTGTTGAATAAATGGGAATACATCAATGTCTCTTATTCAATAGGTTCCTCAAGTGTTCGACTTCAAGTCCACTTATTCACACTAGTTTGGATCGTACTAGGTACCTTGGACCCCATTATCATTATCGATGGAAGTCCTCGCATTTGTTAATGATATACATTAATGACCAGTAATCAAATGATACCCCCCATGTTCGAATTCAGCTCATTTATTCGCATGGTTAGGGTTTGTACCTTGGGTTGTTTTGGATGAAGACCTTGGGACTCTCATAGCATCACCATATTTATGTTAGCGCCCAAGCTGCGCAAGACTAAGCTTCACTCATTTTGGCTCTTCATGAGACATAGATCCAGCTTGTTGTTATGGCTATGATCTCTCTTTCGACATGGATCCACACTTGTATTGCAGTGGCCATGCTCTATATATACATCTCCTAGTTATGTATTGGAGATCATGTTGTATCCTTCTACACATCTATACGTTGTTTCAGGTGTTTTTGTGTTTTGGTTCTACGGTTTCTTGCTCCTCCTCTGACTTGGAATTATAATGTATTTCGGCCATTGTTTCCTTCTAAACTCACACATTAGGGGGCATCTATTATAGTTCAAATCTGCACTTCTCCATCCGTGATTACATTTCCCTGTTGATCACACAAAAGGACACCTAGGATTGAAGAGCTAGGTTGACCTGGATGACTTATTGACTGAATCTACTCTCTTTAGCTGAGAAACTTACTGTTTCTACTGATTTCATGACATGTACGCTACTCTTTTTATAGCAAACCAACGTATTTCATTACATGTACGCCCCTCTCTGTATAGAAAACCAATGTACACCTTGGAAAAATACTCTACTTTCCTTAAGGACAACCCGCGTACATCTTCCAAAATGTTGTAAACGCATGTTGTAAAGCACAGAAGTTGCTTTTTGTATGCTACTCTTGTTGTATGAAACCCGCGTTCATCTTAAGATGAAATCAAAAATATATTAATTTGACGAATTGGGATTAGTTGAATTTGGTTCTACAACTTCCCCAACCTCCCAATCCAACCACCTCTCGATCTAAACTGCCTACCTTGTCCCATAAATACAAGGAGGATCCATGAGAGGGGTTATACTTAGTAGTCATAAATGACCTAGAAATAATACTTGGAGTACTGTTATGCTGGAGGAATTCCCAAGTGAGAGTGAAGAGCAGGAGCCCAGGATCCAGTTGCAGAAACATCTCTACACGTCAGGTGTATTGTACTGATTCATGTTTCTTTGACAATAAAAAGGTCGAAACACCCTTCTTGTCCCAAATCGAATGTCTACTAGATTGTATATTCATTTGGATTAATATCTGTTATATTTGATGATCAAGTTGTTTATTCTTTCATCATATTTATTATATCCAAGATACGCTGAGGAAGGTATCTTTTGTGTTGCAGATTCATCAAGCAAAAGATCAAGCGGGAGATCAAGTGAATGACCAAGCGAAAGCTAGGACCAGTCGTCGAAAAGAGGTATTTCTTTCAATCTCGATCTCTTTTTTTTGCAGTAACTAAATGCAATATAATCAATGTGTTTACCTGTCAACCCCACCCAGTTGGTAGTGTCCATCTCCTCACTATAAGGTAGAAATCCTGAACAACAATCAGCTTATCTTCAATTATAGGGAAGCTGCCAAAGAAGTCATCATCTCAACCATGGGAAGGGAGCTTGAGCGTCAATAGTTCGATTTTGCATCGGGGGGAGGCATCCTCTTCCGTCTTCTGAAATCATTTGTAGTGCAGCGACTTGATAGTGGATGGAATGGGAAAGGTGGTTTGAAGGGGAGGGACGCTCGAAGTGGCTCTGGAAGCATGCGGGACCGACCCGTAAGGATTACACATAGTGGCGACGAAGACCTCAGCAGCAACTCCCACCATATCCTTCGAAGCTGGAGGGGTTCCAGTAGCAGAGGAAACCACTCCAGGATGAGCGACACCTTCTCGATTAGAGCCTTCATTGTTTTTGATAGGTTCAAATTGAACCAAGCCCCTGAGAAGAATCATGCACCTATCCAAAGATTATTTACCACCAGCTAAGTTGGTGTCCAAATTTACCAGTTTTTCATCTAGGTGAACCAAGTTAGCCCCGATGTCCAGAATGGAGGACTTAGCAGAGTTCCAATTAGCCAGCATCTCCTCGACTAGGGTGCCCATCATATTTTTTATTAACCAACAATAATTAATCTTGTTTCCTTGATTACCAATGGCTAGAATATTAGCAACTCGGCTTGATTCCCAGTCATCAATTAACAGACGAACCGGAGCCGAGACAGTGTTTTCATACCCGCTAATGGCCGTCTTATTCTTGCTTGGAGGAGCAGCATCAGGACCGACTCCATGTGCATCTCCTCTCTTGGAGGTTCCACGTGGATGAGCCATGATATAGAAAACAAGCTTACATGCTATGAGAATTCGCGCAAAGTAATTCACAACGGAGTTCTGCATAAGATTGCAAAGGAGGGTGGTGTAAATCCCCTTCATCATATCTCGTGTCTTGGATAAGGAACTCAGGAAGTCCACACGCGAAAGCATCATGGACCAACTACTCCAGTTAATGCGAAGGGACGTAGACAGCCGAGTCCTGCACCGACTTATTAACTGCAACCTCTCTTTCATCAATCCACGCATCCTCCTTATTAACATTTTTCGCTCGAGTGCAGGCCAACCTGCATAGAAGGGGACTGGTGCAGCGTGCCGCCACCACGTGGAGGATCCAGGCTTCCATGTGTGGTGTGAACAGGAATGACACCCGCAGCCAGGGGTGACCATGCTACATTGATCGATATCCCCATAGCCATTTTGCTTGATCATTAAAATATGTATTAAAAAATTATAATATATAAATTTACAGTATATAATTTTTATATTATAATGAAACATATAATATAAAAATTATATGTTTTATTATAATTTTTAGAATGAAACATATAAAATTGTTGTAAATCTTGAATTTGGACTTGACTTATGAACCTTGTAAATTTTAAGTTTGGTCTTAACTTATGTAATGGAAATATTATTCTTATAATTTTTTTAATTTAAATTTTAGTTTGATTCTTAAATTTTTAATTTTATATTATATAAATAAAAAATAAACAACAAATATATAAATAAATAAATAACATAAAATAATAATATTACTTATTATAAATATTAAAAATAAATATATTAATATATATATTATTTAAAAAACAATACATACAAACATTGTCTCCCCTGGAAGCATCCTTACCTCCCAACCTACGAACCTCCTACACAGACCTCCCGCGAAAATGATCCATTCCTCCCAACCTCCCACGAGCAGAGTGAGAAGAACTCACCTAGGAAGAGCAAGGAGACCTCGACAAGCTTGGCACCTTGACGCCATCTGCAACTTTGACATGCCAATATGCCTCCAAAATCGGTTAGGTTCTATCTCTTGAATAAAATGTGCCTATGAATGGATTAGTGACTTGTTGGATTGTTGGGTTTGAGTTATTCAATAATTTTGCGAGGGATAAATTATTCATTTCCGCCTTAGATATTTTTGTGAGAAATTATTCTCTTTGCTTGGTAGCAATCCTCTTTCTACAACACAATAAAACCCTAACCCTCAATCAGAATAGATCCTCTTTATTGATCTTTGATCCATTCACGATAACAATACAATCCTCAAAATTTTAGAGAAATTGCTTCTTAGTTGAATTGACCTCCTTATATTGTTGGCATACTCCTCTAAATCAGATCAATGGTGGGCCGATCATTCATGAAACTAGCTTCTGAGAAAAACCATGGAATATAAACCTCCCTTCAAAGTAAAATGATCCATTCCACAGGTGATAATAGGGTTGCAAGAGGGGTGCGGTCTGCTTCAAATGGAAATGAGAACCCCTCTCCAGGATGCGATATGTCACAGGTCTGGAGAATATATCAGCAAACCACTTCAAACCAGTAAGGAAGTCATCAATAACCACTGATCTCACCAAAAGGCATTAGGGCTGGGCGTTATTTTTCTATGGTGTGGGTTATCCCCTTCAATTATTCAACCTACTACGAATATTGATTTGTTGTTATCACGTTGTAGATGAAAGAGATGCTGACCCCTTTCCTGGAATGGATCTCCATTATACCCCAAACTATGCTTATGGATGACAAGCATACTTCCACAATATTTACAGGATCATTTGCCACGAAGCTTTTATCAAATGTTGAGGATTCTTTTAGGATGTTATAGATTTGGAATTGTTAAGAATTTGTCTAGATTAGCTTTGATCAAGCCCATGCTTTCAAAATCAACTATGTTTCATTGCTAATATCAACTCTGTTTCATTGTTGATATGATCATCAAACTGTCCAAATATGAATGTAAACTGATCAGCTCCAAGATTTGTGCTAGCGGCTCCACAAACACACGAAGTCAACACTCTATTCCCAGATCTTCATAAATTTGTTGCACTGGGTATGGTTGATCAGGAGTAATTCTCAGATGCGAATTTCAAATTTTTCCAAAACTCTTAAACCCAGGGTCAACACCTTTATGGATTCCAGAAAAAGATAACTCAGGCATGTAATTAAAGTTGTTATGTTGTAGTCTAGCACCAAGTATGTGATGATCAGCATATTGAATTATCTTTTCATACAAAAGAAAGAAGGATAAACGTGTTAATTAAATGGATATAACTAGCAAGGTCTATCAATAATAGTTTATTCTTTGAGGACACAATGTCATTAAGGAAATAAAAAAATATAAAATGGGATAAAGATTTCCTCCCACGAGTATTAATTACTTTGCAAAAACATTTGCAAACCTCTTAGAACTCTCTTAGAACAAATCTTAACAAGCAACTGGTGGATACCTGTGTAACATCTGAAAACAATAGTTCATTATTTGAGGACAGAATGGCATTCAGGAAAATAACAAAACATAAAATAGGATAAAGGTTTCCTCCCAAGAGTATAAATTACTTTGCAAAAACATTTGCAAAACTCTTAGAACTAGGAGATGCTTTTGCAATCCCACTTGGTATCTGCACTATATGTACTATATAGGTCCATTGACCTACCTTTTTGTGGTCATATGGATGACATCAGTAAAATTATCTGATCTCATCTCCCCGCTGTCAAATGCATAGGCATGTGTACTATTGAGCACTAAAATTGTTTTTCAATGTTATCAATGAAGTGATTGAGATATGTTTCTATTTGTGGTTTTTCCAAGTTGGTAATGCAGCGAGAACTATTTTTGAGGTGCCTCAAGAGCATCCATTCCCATCACAAATTCACATCTAGTCTCTTTATTTCATAAAAAAATTACTGCAGTGACAACAAACAATTCTGCAAAGACATTGGTGCATTAAACATGTTTGCATTTAGAGGCAATGTTTGAAGGCTTAACACTGCAGTTCTCAGAGGGTAGGTGGCGGAAGCTTCTGGAATGTGTGAAGATAACAATGCCTGGTTCAATTCTTTATCTTGCTTTTTTGGGATCTCCTTGATATCAGGGAAGCCATAAGTTTTGAGTCTGGAATGGACCTGGATTTAAATTTTAGTTATGTTTGCCAATACAAGTTTAACATTTGAGTTGAATGCATGCTTTTGTAGAAATTTTGTACTTGAAATGTTGGTTGATTTCCTTTAAGTTATTGGAAATTTGGTTTCTATTTATTTGTATCTTTTTCAATTGTGGATGAACTAATATGTGCCATTTTTCTTAGCAAATTACAATAGTACTACTGGGATCTATTTTAAATGATCTAGTTCCTCATTTTTGTTGTGATTTTTCTAAATTTACAGGTTTTAGATTTTGACTTTGAGAAGTTCTGCTCAGTATCTCTTTCAAACTTGAATGTCTATGCTTGCCTAGTTTGTGGAAAGTACTATCAAGGAAGAGGTCAGAATTCCCATGCGTACACTCATAGTCTTGAAGCAGGTCACCATGTCTATATCAATTTATGCACAAAAAAGGCATATTGTCTTCCATATGGATATGAAGTGAATGATCCTTCACTTGATGATATTCGGTACGTCTTGAACCCAAGGTTGGAATGCTGAGATTATTTGTCTTGTTTGTTGCTCGTTTCAGTTTCAGGAATACCTATATAGTCTAATTTATCATTTAGGCCAAATATTTCAGGCCTTATAATATATGACAAATGATATACCTCAGTAGCTACAATATTTTTAGGTTCTTGCTTTATTTTCTCTTGCATCTCTAAATGCATCAAAACCAACATTTTTCTTTGGCCTGATAGTTCTACCACTAGTGGCATTATGTATGAGTTAATTTTGACTTTGTAAGTTACACACATGTTTATAGCAATTAGTGGATTTCTTTTGGTCAGTCCTAGAAGGTAACCTATCTTTTCTTTTGTGGCTAGCTTGGATCTCCATGTATTTAGCAACACCATTAATAGTTTTTGGTCATTGATGTCCTTTAAAAAATGTTTTCTTTACATTGTAATTTTTTTTGAAGGAAAACCTCGTTGGGAAACCCTTCAACACTTCTTCGCATTTTGCAGATAGTACCCAGTGTAAACCCATCAACATTGATTATGGAACTTGACCCAGTAGGGACATCTATAGAGGCACAATGGAGGCATCTAGCCTGGGGAATTGACCCCAAAACCTCTTGAGCTCAAAGCACTCAACCACTCAAGCTATTCCATTGGGCTACTTTTAATACTATAATTTATAAGATATAAAATTTACATTAAATTTAAATCAAGCTGAATTTTATCCTCCAAATAACTGTCATTTGTGTATACCCAATATATCTGGCTAGTACTTAAAATCTCCCCTCGCCATTCTGTCAAATAAAATCATAACATGCAGAAGGAAGACGCGAGAAGATTTCATTCTGCTTATTTATTGTGGCAAGTTGTAGTTCCAAGGAGGTAAGGCTTGATTGCTGGATTGACACAACCAACTTATGTTAGATGGACGAAGCAGGTTTTCAAGGGACCAGGTTGAGCAACTTGATACAATTAAGCAATGGTCTAGGGCGCTTGATGGTTCATACTATTTACCTGGAATGGTAATTGAATTAAGACACAAAGTCTTGTGGCGTGGATTAAGGTCCAGCTAATCTGCCTGACTGTATCCAATGGAATTTAGTCGTCCATGTGAAATTTTGCTATGTTTACATTGTTGTTTATTCCATTCTGTGAATATTATCAGTAACATCTCTTAGATCTTAATCGATTTATTTGGTGGACGTCTTTCAGGTTGCTCTCAACAACATCAAGGAGACTGACTTTCTCAATGTTACCATTCAGTCATTAATGAGGGTCACTCCTCTAAGAAACCTTTTCCTTATCCCTGGAAATTATCAGAACTGTAAATCTCCTCTTGTTCATCGATTTGGAGAACTTACAAGGAAAATCTGGCATTCTCGAAATTTCAAGGGGCAGGTATTTGCCTTGGAAGAGTCCAATCGTATAAATTAATAGCCAGTCAACTAAGGCAGTATATAGTAACTCTTGGATATTTGTTTGTAGGTGAGTCCCCATGAGTTCCTACAGGAAGTTATGGTAGCCAGTAAGAAACGGTTTTGGATAGGTGCGCAGTCAGATCCTGTGGATTTCATGTATTGGATTCTAAATACTCTTCATGGAGACCTTGGAGGAACAAAGAAATATAACAGCAGAATTATATACAAATGCTTTCAGGTTTTGTTGTTAATTAAGCTGAGGCTCTAAGTATAGAATATGTGCAGGAGCATGTTAGAGACTTAGTTCATTGCTTCCCATTTTTTCATCATTTGCATGTTGTGCTTGTCTGTTCAAGGTCAATTGGAGGTGGTGAAAGAGATCCAAAACATAAAATTTAATGAGAAGAAAGAGGAAACAAAGAAACAACAAAAGGTGACTGGGATGGAGGATAAAGCAGAACCTGATGACGTGGTTAGAGAAATCTGCAGGATGCCTTTTCTTATGCTTGGACTTGATCTTCCGCCGCCTCCTCTTTTTAAAGATGTAATGGAGAAAAACATTATTCCACAGGTAATACTTAGTTTTCTTATTATAATTTCATATCATGTGGAAATGTTGTTTTAAATTTTTAATTCAAAGCAATAATATATAAAAGAAAACACACATTATGAAGGTTTTTCGAACTGTATTGTCCCATTCCTTTACAGTATCACATATATGAAAACTTACTTCTTATCTAATGGCACAGTTATGCATTTATGGAGATAAAAGTGGATACCCTAGCCAGATTATAGATATTTTCCTCATTCTTTCAAACTCTAGATGTTTTTTAGAAGTATGCAGTGGCTACGATTTGAACAATGTAACCTTGACTTATATTTGGGGTGTATGTTATTTTTGGATGCTAACTGTGGTTACTATTTCAAAGTGCATTGTGATTTTAAGACTTGTTTGGGGGCATTTGTTGTGTCAGGTGCCACTTTTCAACATACTAAAGAAGTTTGATGGTGAGTCAATTACTGAAGTTGTTCGTCCCCAAATTGCAAGGATGAGATATCGTGTGACAAGGCTGCCAAAATATTTGATTTTACATATGCGACGTTTTACAAAAAACTATTTATTTGTGGAGAAGAATCCTACTCTTGGTGAATGTCCTCAAACCTATATTGTATGGTTTTCTTTCCTATATTTTCCTTCCACATAATGAAATTTTTTTTTGTGACACTTTTTTTGCACCAGTGAACTTTCCTATCAAGAATTTGGAATTAAAGGGTTATCCCTTTACCTGTGCCAAAAGGCAATGAAAAATTACGCTCCAAGTATGATCTCATTGCAAATATTGTCCATGATGGGAAACCTGGTGAAGGTTCTTACAGGGTATTTGTACAGAGAAATTCAAAGGAAGGTTGGTAAGCTCTCATTTCTATCAACTTCTGTATCAAATGTTAACCATTAATATTTTCAGGTTCTACATGCAAACCTTTCCATAACAATTTAATATGGCTGGAGTTTGTTTGGGTAGATTGAATATGTTAATGTTTTCCAATCATTAATTCTATTTTTTTGCAGGTATGAAAAGCAGGATCTCCATGTATCTGAAACTCTACCTCATATGGTTTCACTTTCTGAGGCATATATGCAAATTTATGAGCAGCAACAGTAAGAACTGATGAAGGCTTTACAAATAATTTTTTTACTGATATGTAAGGAATTCCTTGTATGATTTATAAGAATGGTTGTAAATTTTTTGATAGTTGACCAGATATAATATATTTCTTGTTGAGGTCCTCTGTGCTTTTATTAGGACATGATCATTTGCTGTAAGTTAGGACCTTTGGAATGTTCTTTTTATCTACTCAATTTAATTTCCTTGACTAATTCAAGTCCAAATACAAAAATAAATGAAATAGGACGGTTCATGACCTACGTATGAAATACAACTTTTTGTATTAGTTCCTTTCTATCTTGGTGAGCAACAATTTCATTTTATTCTTCTATTTTTAAATCTAAAATAGTAATAGTTGATATTCTTTGGGAAATAGTTTGGCTTCTGTAAAAAATATGCAACGGATTCCAGAACTTTTCTTAAATCAAGTCTATGGCTATATATTAAATGTTGTACAAAATCCAATTCAATTTTGTCAAAAAACAACTCGAGTTCAATAGCATAATTGTTTGAGAGATTGCAGTGTATATATCTGCACATACATATGTATGGGTGTGCAAATGTGTAATTTCAGTCAAAAATATTTTATTATCAGAGAAAACATATAGAGTTTTGTCTCCACCTTAACAGCAGAACAGGGACACCAAAATTGTGTATGCATGTTTATTTTTGGTGCTCATAAAAAAAGATCATATTATCAAAGAAAATATATACAAATGGTAGATTTTTGTCCAACCTTAGCGGCAAAAAAGGGTGTTTATGGGTAGAAATGAACTTGGTCAACTGTAGGGGTTAACTTCGGTGAAATGTCTCAAGTAGACTAACCATTGTTTGGGATAGGGAATCCAACTGGATTCTGGTTCAACAACCCTTAATTACACTGAAGGCATATTTTAAGGGAGCAGTTCCTCTCGCCCCTTCGTCGTCTGTCGACAGCAAATGAGGAGCCGCCCCTGTGATTGTACGAATTAAGCCATGAATGTTGTACTCAGTGCACATAATAATAACAAAAAGAAAGTACCAGATTCTAAATTGTGTGTAGTGAGAAGCTGTGATGCTTCGACTGTAGCAACTTTGACTAATGGTAATGAAGAGCAGGCATCGTAACAACTGCCTGTTTCATTTTGCAGAGAATGTAATTGGGTAGCTGGCAGCATCACCGATGAGAGCACATGAATCCTATTTTTTGTTTCCATGTAGGTGCCATCTACCATTGAAATGCCCCCCCCCTGCTTCTTAGCCTCTTTAGATACTTGAATGATATGAAGCATTAATGAGTCCCTCGGATAAGCTTGCACGTCATTTTCATGGACACAAACTGAGTACCTGTTGCCACAAGAAATTAAAATCAAAATCAAAATCAAAGTCCGCATCAGATCACAAACTCAGCAGATAAATGGTACTTACTATTTGGGGAGGGAGCAGAGGCATTAACAATCTTAGTATTCCTTGAAGAATCTATGATGTTGCTACTTCTATTGTGTCGGAGTAATAAAGTTGAATATTCTGCTTTGAGAGGCTGTAGAATACATCCGATGCCAGCCTGAGTCTGAATTTGCGTACAATATTTGGTGTTTGAATTCCATGTGTGTAATAAGACAGTGGTGAGAAGATTCATGGCTATTGTAATTTTACTAACAGTCGACGCCATCATTGCAAAACTCAGAAATATTTTTGAAAAACAAGTAAACCGTGTATAAAATGAATTTAGAATAGGTTGACCAACTCAGAATTAGAAATATCATTATTTTGTATGCTTGAATGATGCAAAATTTGTTTGAATATCATCATTCTCAAGCAATAACAACTTCTTAAAGGGTTCTAGCTCAATGGTAGAGCACCTGCCTAATTATAGGCAAGAGATTGGTGGTTTGATTCCTCCGTACCCTATCATAAATTAGTGACTAAGAAAACGACTAAATTCGCATATATACGACTATTAGTAGCTAATTTCCAGTATCTTATAGCTGTGAAAATCCTCACAGCAAATCTAAGAGCTGATGTATACCTCACAAGAAAGATTATGATTAAGCAGGAAGATAGAAGAAGAGTGGTCAATGCAGTGTAAATGAGCAACAAAATAATAATACAGTAGAACTCGGATAGAAGCAAAATAAATTCACACACACTAATTCATTAATCACAAATATGACCAATAAATAGTACAATGGTGGAGAGGATTCAAATGCCAAGGTGGCAATTCAAATTAGCCTCTCATAGAGTGATCATCAGATCAATAGAGTGTCATCAGAGCACAACTAGGAGTCCTCATCATCATCAGTGGAGTCATCAATGCACAAGTAACTATCAACCAGATGTCAAACTGAGTCTAACTAAGTGTGGTATGTGTAACTAGCACATGGAGGCACTAACTGAATGAAGGAGGATCAGTGGAGGGCGCATGAGGAGCTAACTAGAGTCAGAATTGGCAGTCTAGTCTCACTGGAGGTCTATCAGAGTGATACAGTCAGTTGAGAGTCAGTCTAGACTTAAATCAAGGAAAGAGCTAAAGATAACTGAAGTACAACTGAATTGTAGGTGAGAGAGGGCACATGAGATGCATGTAACTGCATGTAGGGCACACTAAGAACTAGGAAGGCTAAAAATTATCAGTGAGAAGCTCTTGGGGCTAGCTAATTTAGGGTTAGGTGGTGGGATTGATAACTGGGATCCATGCAATTGCATGCATGCATGCAGAACACATGTTGCATGCAAGACTGAAAATGAAAATAATGAAAATGTTGGTAGGACTAGGAAGGAGTATAGGAATATCCTAACACCCCCCCCTAATCCATCCTGGGCCCTGGTAACTGAGACCAAAGGTCACCCAACACAAATAATAATAACAGTCAATAAACCGAGGAAATGGGGAAAACCTCATGGGAAAAATACCCCCCCTCAAAATAGACTGTAGGGAACACACAAAAAATAAATGCTCCAAACTCAAGGAGGTGTGATGCTTGGTCATATGTCTGGAGGTATCTTCTTCTTGGAAAGAAGTGGTCCATGCTCAAAAAGCATGTGCTTTTACTTTCTCTTCAGATCGAATGTGATGAGAACAAATCCAAAAGTATGAGGATGATCTTGGAACCTGTGATTCGAATCAGCTGAGGTAGGATCAAAACCATGAATGTGTAGATAGTCCTTTGTTTTCTCCTTCGAACCATCATAGGTGAGATTATACCCAAAAGGACCATCACATGATAGTGAATGCTTTGAATCCAAATCAGATCCAAGACTTGAAGAATGGTTTCTTGAGATCTCCTTTGAAACATTAGAGGTGAGATCTAAACCATGAAATGCATGAGAAATTATCCCAAGTGAATGGCAATGGCCATCATCTTCAATAACCTTTTGAGAGCATGAAATAATGATCTTACAATAGTAAATAAGAGGTGATTGATCAAGGAGAGCGAATGCATTACCTCCAATGGCTGATTTGACCTCTGAAACATTCATGAGATCATGATGCAAACCAACAGACTCTGGTGCAAGAGAGGATTTAGGAACCTCTGCAATTTCTAGAGTGTGAGCTGGCACATAATTTGAAATAGAAGAAATTTGGAGCATGAGTGTAGAATCTGCAAGTTCTTCTTCTTTGTGGACAACTTCAATATGAGATATGTTTGATACTGATTCATGATTAATTAGATCATCAAGGAGGGCGAATGCAACAGTGGGCTTGCTCTCAAAATGGATTTGAAAAATCCCTTCATTCTGCTTGCCAAATATTTCATCCAGTTGGGCCCATAGCTCTTTTGGAGATTCAACAGAATAGAAGTGGTATACCATGCATCGAGACATATTAAGCATCATGGCTGCAGAGGCTCTTTCACCTTCATCTAACCAGTCATTCTCTTCTTCAGAGGATTTGAACTCTCTTCAAAACAATAATCAAAGAGACCATGTCTCTTCAAATGTGCTATCATCTGTGGTTTCCATTCATCATAGTTGAATGGAGAAAGAGGAGTAATTCCTTCCAAATTCATGGAAGTTGTTTCAAAAGACCTGCAAAAAAAATAGAAAATGTCTGTAACTGCTACTGTTGCAAAAGTGCAGAAACTACTGCACTCAAAATCTTGATAATAACCTGCAAAAAACTCTCAGGAATGGAGATAGACAATTCTCTCAACATGCTCTGATACCATGTGAAAATCGTCATAGCAGATATAAGAGATGATGTATACCTCACAAGAAATATTATGATTAAGTAGGAAGATAGAAGAAGAGTGGTCAATGCAGTGTAAATGAGCAACAAAATAATAATACAGTAGAACTCGGATAGAAGCAAAATAAATTCACACACACTAATTCATTAATCACAAATATGAACAATAAATAGTACAATGGTGGAGAGGATTCGAATGCCAAGGTGGCAATTCGAATTAGCCTCTCATAGAGTGATCATCAGATCAATAGAGTGTCATCAGAGCACAACTAGGAGTCCTCATCATCATTAGTGGAATCATCAATGCACAAGTAACTATTAACCAGATGTCAAACTGAGTCTAACTGAGTGTGGTAGGTTTAATTGGCACATGGAGGAACTAATTGAATGAAGTAGGATTAGTGGAGGGTGCATGAGGAGATAACTGGAGTCAGAATGGGCAGTCTAGTCTCACTGGAGGTCTATCGGAGTGATACAGTCAGTTGAGAGTCAGTCTAGCCTTAAATCAAGGAAAGAGTTGAAGATAACTGAAGTACAACTGAATGGTAGGTGAGAGAGGGCACATGAGATGCATGTTACTGCATGCAGGGCGCACTAAGAACTAGGAGGCCTAAAACTGATCAGTGAGAATCTCTCGGGGCTAGCTAACTAAGGGCTAGGTGTTGGGACTGATGACTGGGATTCATGCATGCAAAAATGCATGCAAGACTGAAAATGCAAATAATGAAAATGCTTGTAGGACTAGGACGGAGTATAAGAATATCCTAACAATAGCGCGACTAAGTTTTAGTCATATTTAGCTTATTCATTAATATGTTATCATCTAGTAGTTTATTTAGTCGTATATTTGGTCATTAATTGTGACAATCAATGACTAAATCAGTGAGTATCAATGATTAATCAATGACTTAATAAATGAATTTCAATGACTAAATCAATGACTAATAAGTCAACCAATTAATCACTAGTGAAATACTATGTAATGTCCCTTTTTAAAAAATTTATTTAAATGACCAATTTTCCACTTTTCCCCAATTTCGACCCTTGACTAGTTTTGTTGTTTTGGCCTCCAAATTAACCCAAATGCTCCCAAATATTTTGTAAGGGTATATGAATGATATTTAGTCTTGAATATTAGGTTCATGGATGATTTATAAACCTCAAAATACTTCTGCAAATTTGATTTATATTTTGGTCAATGTATGGTATTTTAACTAGCAATTTATGCATCAAATCCCCCCTGGGTAAACACTGAAATGACCTCCCAAATGCTTCCAAACTCCCTCAAATTTATGAAAATAGGTATGGGATGTGTTAGGGATTTTATTAAGGTATCATGTGCATCATTAATTGATTATTATCTCTGTTCCAACCCTCTCCCATTCAGCTGCAAAAATCACCAATTCGACCCTTGGGGAAATGGCACTATTTCTTCTCCCAATGCAATTAAACTGAATAAAAATACTTCAAATGCTGAATTAGAGTACATGAAACTTGAAATATATATACATGGAAGTCTATTAATCATAAATGCATCAGATAATCATCCATTCATTTGAAACCGACAGCATTATCATGCTATACATCAATGTAGTGGGGAAATGGACATTGTTTGCTCATTAATCAACATTTTTGCATACAAACAGTGGGTATTTCGACCTGATACTTTCTCAATATGAACATATGATATGAAGCTATTACAATAAAAAATACATAATGAAAATATCTCCCACGAAGCACAAGAGCTCACCAAAAACGCCCTCCCTCAAGGAGCATGAATATGCCTTCAAAACTGGAAATGGTTGAGAGATGGTGCTGCAGTTAACAAAAACATGAGCTGCATTGTATCTGATACCTACAAATAAAACTCCATTAAATCTCCATGAAATACCTAAGTGACATCTCCAAACACCAACTTGGATGGGAATATTTCACCCTCGAAATTGGCTAAGGCAAGAAACTAGTCATCCACTAGCTCTCTCTTCACAAATGCAATTTTTCTCAAATCATCAAAATCCATTCTCATACTTGATTTCTACATTTTATAACCAAAATTATCCTTCTAAGGGTCGAAATCCTCTCATTATCTTCTAGATATTTCCACTTAGGAAATATTCCACATTTGCCACTTGTCTCCTAGTTTCCAATGCTCCATCTTCTCCCAATTTCGAGTAGGAGTTTCTTTAGCTTCGTCCAACTCCATGAGTGCCTTCTTGAGCCTATTTTTGGGGATGAAATTTCATAATTGTCAGGTGTAAGAATTCAGATCTGAATTTTTTCATAGTTGTCATAGATGCTTCATCATTGTTGTCATAAGAATAGAAAATCTACCCCAAGTGTCCAATAGTCTCCAATTTGACTCTTCCTCTTCCATGGAGGTTACTATTCCACCACATTTCGACCTAAGATGCTCCATGCCATGTGTATTCCTTACCAACTCACCCAATAATGTTTTCCTTCCCATGGATTCAAAATGTCAAGTGAGATTTGCCATGTGGCAGTGAGAAACCAAGCTAGTGGGGGTCCCACATCCTCCAAATGTCCTCAAAACCATTTTCCACCTATAATTCCTCTTGGATTCATTTATTCAACTTATTTATTAAATATTTGGACTATTCTAATTTGTAAACATTATTCCTTTGCTCCCTTATTACAATTCCCAATGTACCCACTCAACCTAGGGAACTTGGTAGGATTGATGGGTATTGTCTGCTATACCATTATTTGAATGGGGACATTACAATCCTCCCCACACAAGATTGCTTGTCCTCAATCAATTTCAAATTAGGATGCTGCAAAATATTTTCCTCTTCCCATGTGGCATCTTCATTTGGTAGGTCCCTCCAGTGTACTAAATATTCTTTGATAATTCTACTCCTCAACCTCCTTTCCCATGTCTTCAAAAGATTTTATGGAACAAGTGTGAGCTGACCTTCATCATCCAAGGGAGGAAGTATTTCTGAAGTGATGATTTGTTGTCCAAGGGATTTCTTGAGACAAGAAATATGGAATACATTATGGATTTTACTCCCTTCCGGAAGTTCTAGTTCATATGTTACTTCTCCGATCTTCCGCACTACCTTGTATGGCCCATAGTACATTGGTTTTAGTTTTTCTGCTCCATTCTTTTTCAGATATGTTTGATTATATGGCTGCAACCTTAAATATACTAAATCATTGACTTGACAGGTTCTTTCTTCCCTATGTCTATCAGCATATTATTTTTGTTGATTTTGAGTAACCTGCAAATTGTCTTTCAAAAGCTTTAAAATGTCTTGGCTCTCTTCCACCCAATCTTTAGCCTTTGGGGATCTACTATCACCAAATATGATTTCAGCAAATGTAAGGGCATAATAACCATATAATGGTTTGAAAGGAGACATCCCTATTGACATATGATAGGTGGTGTTGTAGCAAAACTCACCCAAGTGTAGCCATTTTGCCCATGCTTTTTGCTACTCTCCCACATAGTTTCTTAGGTACCCTTCCAACCACTGATTCACCCTCTCTGTTTATCCATCAGTTTGTGGATGATAGTTGGTACTTGGATTCAATTGAGTTCCCACCAATCTAAAAATTTCTTTCCAAAAGGCGCCCATGAATCTACTATCTCTGTCGCTAACAATGCTCTTAGGGAGCCCATGCAATCTGAAGATTTCTTTGAAAAAAATATCAACCACTTGTGCAGCACTAAAAGATGATGTAACAGAAAAGAAATGAGCAAATTTTTTCAACCTATCCACTACCACATAGATGCAATCCTTACCCAAATATTTAGGCAAACCGGTGATGAAATCCATGGAGACACTGTCCCATTTTTGCTCCAGAATGGGCAATGGTTGTAATAGCCCAGCTAGACATGTGAGTTCTGATTTTTTTTGTTGACATACTTTACATTCATTCACATATTTTTGAACATATTCCTTCAAATCTTTCCAAAAAAACCTTTGCCTCAACTTTCTATAAGTTTTGAAGATCCCCGGATGGCCCGTCAGTGGAGAATCATGTGCTTCTTGCAAAATTCGATACTTGAGCTTTGAGTTCTGAACTAAATAAATTATTCCCTTATAATATATCATCCCATTCCAAATCCTGTATTTATCCTTCCCTTTGATTCCATCCAACACATCACAAGCAAAATTGTCTTTAGCATATTCAACTAGTAGCATGTTTTTCCAATCCTTGGCAATGTCCATGAGAGAAAAAGAAGGTCTTCTTGACAAAGCATCTGCTACTATATTATTCTTTCCCTTGACATATTCAATATCAAAATCATAAGCTTGGATTTTGTTTACCCACTTTGTTGCCTTTCATTTAGATCTTTTTGGGTGAGAAAGTGTCTTAGACTATTGTGGTCAGTTTTCACCACAAACTTGTTGCCCACCAAGTATTGTCTAAATTTGTCCAATCCATGCATAATGACCAGCATTTCTTAATCATAGATGGAGTAAATTTTTTCATGAGGCTGCAAATTTCTGCTCTCAAAGGCTATGGGATGTTGGCCTTGCTTTAGGACGGCCCCTATTCCTCCACCTGAAGCATCACATTCCACAACAAAAGGTTTAGTAAGGAAGTGCAAGTATGGGACAACTACTCATCACCTCTTTCATTTTTTGGAAGGCCTTCTCAGCCTCTTCATCCCACTTGAAAGCATACTTATTAGTCAAATCAGTGAGTGGAGAAGTCAACTTGGAGAATCCCTTCACAACTTTTCTGTAGTTTTTGCATATGCCAATAAAACCCCTCAATTCGGTGATGTTTTTTGGTGATGGCCATTCTAAGATAGCCCTGATTTTTTCCATGTGTACATTCAATCCTTCTTTCCCAATAATGTGCCCAAGATACAATAATTATTTCATCCCAAATTCACACTTTGACAACTTAGCAAATAAAGACCCTTCTTGCAAAACCTTCAACACAATCTCTAACTGCTGCAAATGCTCTTCCCATGTTTTACTGTAAATGAGAATGTCATCAAAGAAAACTAAAACAAACCTTATTAGTTGCTTGTAAAAGATCATATTCATGCATGCTTGAAATGTGGTTGGAGCATTAGTTGACCCAAAAGGAATGACAAGAAATTCAAAGTGACCATAATGACATCGAAAAGCAGTCTTTTGCACATCTTCATCTTTCATTCGAATTTGATGATACCCTGATCTAAGGTCAATTTTGGAGAAGTATTTGGCCCCATGTAGCTCATCCATGAGCTCATCAATCCTAGGAATAGGATGCCTATTCTTGATAGTCTTTTTGTTCAAAGCTCTAAAATCTATGCACATTCTCAATGTTTCATCTTTTTTCTTCACTAGCACTACTGAAGAAGCATAAGGGCTAGAGCTTGGTCTAATGAGTCCCAAATCTAGGAGTTCTTGGATAGATTTTTCAATCTCATCTCTAAACTTTTTAGGATGTATATAAAGTGGTATCTAAATGGGTGAAGTTCCCTCCTCCAAAATAATGCTATGCTCGACCCCCCTATCCGGTGGTCTACCATGTGGAAGGTCTCTAAAAACTTTTTCATATTTTTGCAAAAGTCTCTCTATCTCCTTTGGGTGTTTAACAAAATTTATATTTGTCTTGGGAGATGTAATATGACATTCAGCAACCCATTCTATGTCCCCATGCCTCAATATAGATCTCATACTATTGCAAGTCACTACTTGATTGGGATAAGTGTGCTACCCTCTCACAACTCTTTGTACTCCTTTTGAATCTTGGAATTTCATTTCGGGAATTTGATAATTTACTATATGCTCTCCTATTGAATACAGCCATTGCACTCCCAAAACCACATTAGTATCATCAATATCAACCACATAAAAACTATCAACAAAAGTATAGTTACCTACTGTGACTTGCAACTTTGGGACCCATGTTTTGCATTGCATTGTGTTGTGACTGAGAATGACAACCGTGAATCCATCAAATGGTTCACCAGGTATCTTTATTTTCTCCACCATCTATGCATCAATGAAGTTATGGGTGGCTCCTCCATCTAACAAAACTGAAGTTCTTTGTACTTGTACCACACCCTTGCATCAAATAGTATGATAGCGAGGTACTATTGAAAGTACTGCCATTCTTGCTTTGTCCAATGAACGTTGATTTTCTTCTTGTCTTTCCTCTTCTACTGCTGTCTCATATGCCTCTTCTTGATCTGAAATATGTCCATCTTCATCCATGCCCCCATCATACCCCTCATTATCAGAAAATACTTCTATGTATTGAGCCTTTCCTTTAGTACATTTGTGCCCCGGTGTCCATGGTTGGAAGCATGTGAAGCACAGTTTCTTTTTTCAAATTTCATCCTTGTTTAGTCCTTATTTTTTATTCCTTTCAAATGACTCTCTTTGCCAAGGATTCTTATCATATCCATCCCTTTCCCAAGGTTTCTTTTCAAATTTGTAGCTAGGCTTGGGAGAAAATCTTGTTCTAGGAAGCACATTTTGGAGATCCCTAGTCAAGCTCATTGCATCTTTTAATGTAGTTGGCGTGTGGGATTTGACCAAACCTCTTAAGGGTTAAACCAAACCTTCAGTGAACAGTAATAATAATCTTCCCATAGAGACATCAGCCACCTTGACTGATAATTTTTTAAATTCCAACATATATTCAGTATGGGACCCAGTTTGCTTCAATTGAGATAGTTCTTTGAAAGGCAGATCTGGATCTTTTTGTTCAAATCTTTCTAGTACCCTATCAACAAATTCTCCATATTTTTTAACCTGATTATGACCCAAGGTTTTCAGCCCATGAAACCACCATTCATTGGCATCCCCTTCCAAATGAAAAATGGCCATTTTTAATGCATCCTCTTCCAATATAGGATTCAACTGAAAATATACATCCAATTTTTGCACCCAAGTGTTAGCAAAATTTTGAGAAGAACCATCAAAAGTAGGAAGTGACATTTTTCCAATAGCACTATTTAATTCTTTGTTTTGGAATGGACTCGTATTTTCTTCCCTCCTTTTAATTTTTTGTATAGCATCAATATAGTCACTGAGTGGTACACCTCTTTTAC
The DNA here is from genome assembly GCA_027924585.1 of Larix kaempferi. Classification (NCBI taxonomy): domain Eukaryota; kingdom Viridiplantae; phylum Streptophyta; class Pinopsida; order Pinales; family Pinaceae; genus Larix; species Larix kaempferi. The sequence goes on from BSBM01000639.1 coordinate 3,143,535, forward strand.
ACTCTTCATTCAAATCATTCCAATCATTTGCTAGTTTCTTATAATCCACCTCAATATTGGGCTCTTCTTTGGGTGTGATAAATTCAAGTTTAGTATGCCTTTGTGTGATTTGGAATTCATCAAGTCTATTATGTGGTCCAGTGCTTGAAAAAATATGCTCACTCCCTTTTATCTTTGCCCCTGAATGTGAACCACTATTATCTCCTATCATCCCTTTGCCTGAAAGTTGGCTACCCAACAATTCAAAACTTTTCATCATTTGTCTACTCATATCTAGCATAACCATGGTAATTCCATAAAAACATGGTTTTAAGGCTTCAATAAATTCCTTCTTATGTCTTAATTTTTCCTCCTCCTCTCTACACATTGTTTTAGAACAAAACTCTTTTTCTTCTACTATCTCTTCTTCAACTACTGATTCAAAGGGTGGTGGTTTATTTGTTTGGCTTCTTCTTAATACCATCAAGTTCCAAGACCATTCTCTAATACCACGTGCAATGTCCATTTTTCAAAAATTTATTAAAATGACCAATTTTCCATTTTTTCCCCAATTTCGACCCTTGACTAGTTTTGTTGTTTTGGCCTCCAAATTAACCCAAATGATCCCAAATATTCTATACGGGTATATGAATTATATTTAGACTTGAATATTAGTTTCATGGATAATTTATAACCTTCAAAATACTTCTACAAACTTGATTTATATTCTGGTCAATGTATGGTATTTTAACTAGCAATTTATGCATCAAATCCCCCCTGGGTAAACATTGAAATGGCCTCCCAAATGCTTCCAAACTCCCTCGAATTTATGAAAATAGGTAGGGGATGTGCTACGTATGTTATTAAGGTGTCATTTGCATCATTAATTGATTATTATATCTGTTCCAACCCTCTCCCATTCAGCTGCAAAAATCACCAATTTGACCCTTGGGGAAATGGTACTATTTCTTCTCCCAATGCAATTAAACTGAGTAAAAATACTTCAAATGCTCAAGTAGATTACATGAAAATTGTAAAATACATATATGGAGGTCTATTAATCATAAATACATCATAGAATCATCCATTCATTAGAAACCATTAGTGTTATCATGCTATACATCAATGTAGTGGGGAAATGGACATTATTTGCTCATTAATCAACATTTTTGCATACAACCAGTGGGTATTTAAACCTGAGACTTTCTGAATATGAAGAAAAGAGGATATGAAGCTATTAAAATCATAAATACATAATGAAAATCTCTCCCAAGAAGCACAAGAGCTCACCAAAAACGCCCTCCCTCAAGGAGAATGAATATGCCTTCAAAACTGGCAATGGTTGAGAGATGGTGCTGCACTAAAAAAAACCATGAGCTTCTTTGTAGCTGATACCTACAAATAAAACTCCATTAAATATCCATGAAAGACCTGAGTGGCCTCTCCAAACACCAACTTGGATGGGAATCTTTCACCCTCGAAATTGGCTAAGGCAAGAAACTAGTCATCCACTAGCTCTCTCTTCACAAATACAATTTTTCTCAAATCATCAAAAGCCATTCTCATACTTGATTTGTACATTTTATAACCAACATTAGCCTTCTAAGGGTCAAAATCCTCTCATTATCTTCTAGATATTTCCACTTAGGAAATATTCCACATTTGCCACTTGTCTCCTAGTTTCCAACCCTCCATCTTCTCCCAATTTCGAGTAGTAGTCTCTTTAGCTTCCCCCAACTCCATGAGCTCCTTCTTGAGACTATTTTTGGGGCTGACATATCTTAATGGTCAGGTGTAAGAAGTCAGATCTGAATTTTTTCATAGATTTCATAGATGCTTCATCATTGTTGTCATAAGACTAGAGAATCTAGCCCAAGTGTCCACTAGTCTCTAATTTGACTCTTCCTCTTCCATGGAGGTTAATCTTCCACCACATTTCGACCTAAGATGCTCCATGCCATGTGTATGCCTTACCAAATCACCCAATAATGTTTTCCTTCCCATGGATTTGAAATGCCAAGTGATATTTGCCATATGGCAGTGAGAAACCAAGCTAGTGGGGGTCCCACATCCTCCAAATGTCCTCAAAACCATTTGCCACCTATAATTCCTCTTGGATTCATTTATTCAATTTATTTATTAAATATTTGGACTATTCTAATGTGTAAACATTATTCCTTTGCTCCCTTATTACAATTCCCAATGTATCCATTTGTTGGGAGGGGCCCAAATGGGTTGGAAAAATATACAAGTGTGGAAAATCGCGCGTTGCGCGCTGCGACAGAAAGAAAAGGAAATTTTGTTAAGTGTGCATTGTGCGCGGTGACAGGCGACAGACAATTTTGAGAAATTGCGCATGTCACGCGACGGCAATGGCCAAGGCACGATCGCGCAGTAGGACGATGCGCATAGTAGCGCATGAGCTATTTTTGGTTCAGAACATGGGTAAAGGTCAAACAAGGATATGACCTATTTTGGGTAAGGAACAAGTGGATGGCAGATGAAAGCGACATATTCGAACGTGTGGTGGAAATAAGTTGAGAATCTAGGTCATGACGCCGATGGCGACAAGCAGGTGAAGGAGTGGAAAGGGATAGGCCATGATGCAGTTGTAACCGTTTTGAGGACTGCGGCTATTAGAAGAGCGTGTGAGCCACGAGTGGCCAAACTGGATCAGGCGGAGCAGGCTATCGACGATGATAGCTAGGGTGGCAGTTAGCCACACCATTTTTGGAAACCTTAGGTTTTCAGCCTAATGATTGTAAAGACATGACCCTTGGGCGTGATCTATAAATAAGGGCACATTGTATGGGAAAGGGTTAGAGAGATCACTCGTAGAGTTAGCTATTGTTGGGTATTGTAACATATTTTGAGTTATAAAGCTATTGTAAAGGCTCTGCAGCTGAGTGCGCAGAGACCTAATTTTGAGAGAGAAGAGAGTTTGCAGCTGAGTGCGCAGAGACCTAATTTTGAGAGAGAAGAGAGTTTGCAGCTGAGTGTGCGGACTAAGAACGGTTGTACCCTTCCCATAAAGAGCAATATTAACAACCGTTCTTGTGGACGTAACCTCCATCCGGGGGGTGAACCACGTTAAATTCTGTGTTATGTGACTATTGTGTGTGTATGATTATTCATTTGCTTGGTATGAATGTTTAATGCTGAAATATTCTGTTATGTGATTGCTTTTATATGTATTCACCGCAGAGAATGGGAATAATATGTTAAGTAATACATGCATGGAGGAATGTTAAGTGTTCAACACTTACGATTCTAGGAATGTATGAATCTGCCAATTAGTCACATAGTTGAACATTGAATTTAAGCGCAGCATTGGAGCGCGCAGTAAATATATGCTTATTCAATCATCTACAACTTAATGATAAGAACTTGAATGGGTTGAAGGGATAAAGAATGCTAAGTAGGATTGGTTAGAATTAATCAGCTTAGAAGGGACGCAGCGCGGTCTAGTTGACGCGCCAATTCATTGAGATTTGCTATGAGGTAAGCTGTTGATATCTTATTGTCATAACGCAAAAGTATCTGGTAGAGCGCAGTCGTTAGAGGCGCTAGTGCGCAAGCACAATTGCACGTCGAAGTACCCAACGCGGAACAGAAGGTTCGCGCAGTTGTTTGTCCATATCAACGGAACCATTTGTTGGTTGTAACTACGCCAAACTCTTTTGCTACTTCGGTTCTAAGGGCTCTATCCTGCGCCCTCTTTATGATGAGGTTAGCAGGGTCCTCTCCTCTCTTATTTAGTCCGGTGATCAGATGGATCATGTCAATACTGATATCAATGCATGTGTCCAACCATAGGAATCCTTCATGCATGCAAGTGAGTAGTGTTTGCACTACCGCGGAAAACTCAGCACTCTTAGTAAAGTGCAGCATTTGCAATAAATTTAACAAGCCTGATGGCCAGATGGCCCTTAGCCATTCTTGAACTTCCATCCTGTCGGTGTCGGTCTGTACGTCCTTGACCCAATTGATATAGGCGTCCGATCTAAATTTTGGGTAATTTTTCAGCGTTACCAGCATATTTTCCAGTAAGTCCTGGTCATCCAGCTTGCAACCTGGTACGCCACCCATCAAATTCTCCTCAATCTTCACCCTGGTAGAAATAGTGGGTAGCGGGATTTCGTATTGGAAATTATTTTCTATGTTGACTGGTGGGGCATCAAGCTTCCTTGGAGGGATGTAGTCAGGCACGGGGTAAAACGATAGGTTCTGAGCCAAGGCTGACTGCTGTAATGGCACTTCAGAGCCTTCCTGCTTTGAAGCTGTTTCTTTTCCCTTGCTGCTTCCTGCAGCCTGCCGTGCTAAACTTCTAGATGCACCTTCTTTTGTCGCTATCATTGTCACTTGAATATCTGCTTGCTCAAATAACCAGGAAATATTGGCCAACTCAACCGGTTCACTCATACAATGCTCTGGTCGCTCGGCTCTCGAACAGTTCAAGTACTTCATAAAAATGGTTAAGTGGCCAAGCGAGGTCTATTTATAGTCGTTGCTAGTCTGCTACGTGGCCTTCCGCAATTTTCGAGGCCCTAAAAGCCATATTCATCGCCAGTTCGTGCGTATTATCTTGGCCCTGTCAGTCGATCCTTCTCATGATGCGAATGTTGTTTCCTTAAATTCCAAAGGGTTTCCTGGCAAGCCAGCTTGTCAACGCCGTTGAATCCGTGTTAATGGCTTATCCTACCAGCTGGATTTCGATACGAACTAGTCACTTCGGTCTTTAATGGGTTCCAAAATGTCACATCCACCCTTAAATTTTAATCTTTTTAAGTGTTGCCAATTTGGTTAATGGCCCACTAACTGACCGGCAAATGTCATGGTAACGGTTTCTGTCATAATGTGCTGGTGGTCTAACAAAATGTTTGCTTCAGGATGCACGCTTGGTGTCATCTTCTGCGCGACCAGTATCTGTATTTTCTCTGTGCAGCTACTCTCCTCTTCTTCTTCTTTTTTGTGCACAACTTCAGCAGTGTTGCACGGTACACTTCCCCGAATCATCTAGAACTCTGCGCAGCCGAACTATCGTGGTAAAGCTTTAGTCTGCTACCATTTATCAAACTTGGTAAGGTATCTCCGGCTAATGTTGCTAACTGGACTGCGCCACCATTATTAACATGCATTACCATATATGGTCCAAGCCAATGCATCTTAAAATTTCCAGGAAATTTCATGAATTTGCTATCATACAGGATGACTAGATCACCTACCTGAAAGCTCTTGTTCTTGATGTGGTGATCATGCCATGCTTTTTCGTGGTCTTTCTGTACTTGTTGGTGGAATCCTGTGACGAAGCAATCTTCCTCTAGCCCAACCAAGTCTAGGATCCTTTCTTCGAGTTCTGCGCGATCTTCCATGCCTGTAAATGTTGTTATTCTCAAGCTGGGAACAATGTACTCCATCAGCATTATTGCTTCTTGCCCATAGGCCAACTGAAAAGGTGTATGGCCTGTTAGTTTCTTGCAGGTAGTCCTATATTCCCATAGTACAGATGGAATGCGCAGGTCCCAATCGTCCCAATTGACATTGCATATCTTGGTTAGCGCATTCTCCAACACTTTGTTAAATGCTTCAACAATTCCATTCGCCTGTGGATGATAAGGCGTGTTGCGCTAGTGATGAACATGGAACTCTTCGATCAAAGCCTCAATGGTCTTATTCAAAAAATGTGTGCCTTGATCGTTCATCAATATCTTTGGGCATCCAAACCTTGTAAGGATATTTTCGTATATAAACTCTGTGGCTGTAGCTGCGCTACAGTCTTTAACTAGCTTTGCTTCTTCCCATCTAGTGAGGTAATCGATAGCAATAATGATATACCTCGCACCAGTTCTTTTCCCTAGTGGGTTAATAGGACCCACAAAATCAATGGCCCACTTCTCAAAGGTCTGCAATGTCAGCTGTGGCTTTAAGGGCATTTCAGCTCTGTGGGATGGCTTCCCTGTTCTTTGACAAACATCGTAATTCTGGAAATGTTCCTTCGAATCTCTATGAATTGTAGGCCACCATAGCCCTTCGCGCAATATCTTCTGTGCGGTAGCTCTCCCTTCATAATAGCCTCTTGCGACTCCTGAGTGCACATCAACTAGTATGAATGGTTTCTCATGCTCTAGCACACATCTGCGCAGTACTTCATCCGGTCCCAATTTGTATAGCTGACCTAGAATTATAGTGAAGTCTGCTGTGCGCACTACCAGCTGCTTCTTTTGCTGCGTAGTGAACTCTGTGGGTGCGAACCCAGTAGTCAAAAATTCAATGATGTCTGTATAGTAATCATCGACAACTTGTATAGAGAACAACTACGCATCAGGAAGATTGTCTTCCAGATTCGTTGGTTCTTCTCCTGACTCAATCCTTGACAGATGATCAGGTCCCAAATTCAACCTTCCTGTCTTAACCACAATTTCAAAGTCGTACTCCTTAAATAGTAGTAACCATCTGCATATGTGCCCCCCTAACACTAGCTTATTGACCAGGTATTTCAAGGCAGAATGGAGAAGTGCGCACCAAGCAAGTAGTGCCTGAACTTTTGCAACGTATATACCATTGCGAGTCCTTCTCTTTCAGTGGTGGTATAGTTCTTCTTAGCGGATGATACCTTTCTGCTATAAAATGCAATGGGATGATCAATGCCTCCCTCTCCTGGCTGAGCAAGAACAATGCCTAATGCGATACATGAAGTGTCAGCATGGACATGAAATGGCTTCTCCCAGTCCGAAAAAACTAGGATCGGTGCAGTGACCATCTTCTCTTTTAATGTGTCAAATCCTTTCTCACAGTCCTCATTCCAAATAAATGGTACATCTTTCTTCAACATCTTTTCCATAGCTACAGTTATCTGCGCATACCCTTTTATGAATTTCTTGTAATATCCGGTATGTCCCAGTGTGGTGCGCAGCTACTTAACTGAGTTGGGTGTAGGCAAGTTTACAATGACTATGATCTTAGAAGGGTCAACCATCAAGCCCTGTTTGCACACAATGTGTCCCAACAAGATTCCATAGGGAACACAAAAAACACACTTCTTCAAGTTTAATGAAATTTGATGCTGTCTACACTTTTCCAGCATCATCCTGAGGTTCGCGGCATGGTTTTTCAATAAACCAAAAATGGTCCAATCATCAAAGTAAACCTCTAAAAACTTATGTATAAAATCCTTAAATGCTACGACGACCACTCTAGAAAATATGGCGGGTGCATTCTTCAGACCGAAGGGCATCACTGTGTATTGGAATGACCCCCATTCTGTAGCAAAAGTCATCTTGTGCTTATCTGCGCAATCAATCCTTATCTGATGGTAACCAGAGAATCCATCAGTAAAATAATAGGCCTCATTCCCTCCAACATTATCTAGCACTTCATCTGTAAAAGGTGTAGGACATGGGTCATGCATTGAAGCATCATACAGTTTTCTGAGATCCACACAAATTCTGATCTCGCCCTTTGTTTTCTTGTCCTGGATAACCATTGGGCTTATCCATTCAGATTCTTCGACTACCTCAACGATCCCAGCATCGAGCATTTTATCGAGTTCTGCCTTAACTCGTTCTTTATAGCGCGGATTCAATCTATACGGTCTTTGCTTTACAGGCTTCGTGCCAGGCTTAAGAGGAATTTTCATCGCTCCTAAGTCTCCCAGTATACCTTTCATCTCTATGAATTTAGTTGGGAACAATTCACGATACTCCTGTAGTATACCCGCGACTTCCTCGAATGTGTCTTTGTCCCAATAATCTCCGATAGCTGCGAACTTTGGCTTTTCACTGGTGCCAATGTTCACTTTTCTTGTCTTTATGGGTCTTCTCATGTCTGGGATTTCTAGTGGAGGTCCTTCTACCTTGCGCACACCCTCTGATTCAGGTATCTTTATGTTTCACGGGTCATCCTCATCACTGTCTGCCTGAGCTGCAGATTCGTCAGCGAGGTTATAACAATCAAGAGCAGGCTCTAATTGCTCCTCCCATTCCGGGTGTAGATGCGCAGGTATGCTCTATGCGCCAAAGAATTCTTCTAGGGTCATATTTCCATCAGTGCAGTCTGGCCCGAATATTTTTTCTGAAGAAGCTGCAATGCATCATTGATGCTCGGATGTTCATCTTCGAAACTGAAATCTGTCTGGAACCTCACGGTCAGGGAAGACCAATCCGTTGTGCCTCTGTGCAGTTCCAAGTCTAGGTACCATTTCTTTGGAATCGATTCTTCCAGCATATGCACAAACAAATGCACCCATTCTATTTTTGGTCTTTCCACCCAAGCTTGTGAACAAGTTTCCACGTGATCCCTTGGATCTATTTGTCCATTATATTTTGCAAAAGGTAGTGTAACCTTCTCTGCGAATCTGATTTGCATCTTAATTCTGCATTGATCCCATGTAGTCAATGTCTGCTTGTGCGCAGCCCACCATTTGGTAGGTGTCTCGCGCAATGCTACATCTAATGCTTGTAAGCGGTGTTCATCTGCAATTGCTACAGTATAATCTCTAATGAAAGAATAAACGTTAGATGAACCATCATATGTGGGGATTGGGCTTACCTACTTTCCAATCCAACGTATCGACTTCGTGACCTATGCACATCTCCTTATAGATACTTCATGCATGCGTTTTTGCCAGGTCTCCAAACCTGCATCCGAATTTGAAATGAAAGAGTTGTCACATCTCCAGCTAAGTGTACCATGTGCAGTAGGGTTGATGTAATCTTCCTGGTTCGTGGTCATTTTGTACAACAAGTCCAAATCCTAAGCTTGGGATTCCTCTTGAATCGGCTCACTGTATCTGTCTCCATCGGCAGGGTCCAGTGGTGCAATCACCCTGGGATGTTTTCCTTCAAAGATCATCTTCCTAGTCTTCAGATTTATGATTGCGAGGTTATCAATAGCCCAATCAATCCCCAATAATTTCGGGAAAGGATGACTATCGTCCACAATCTCGATAACCTCAAAATTTGCGTGACTCTGTACTCCAACAATGTCAACAACCACACTGGCCAACCGTCCAAATGGTATGACTTTTTCCTAATTGGCCATTCTCAACTGGATAGGTGACCATGATAGCTTTGGTCGCCCCATCTGCTGCCAGGTTTTCTTAGTAAAGACATTGACCTCTAATCCCAGGTCAAGAATGATTTCATCCATTTCGTAATCTCCTATCTGCGTATTGAGTCTCATCTCTCTACCTGTTCTCTTATGTTTCTTGATATGATGAACTGCGCTATCAGTAGTGTCTTCTCCGCTGCGCGGTCCATACTGATCTATAACCTTCTGCAGTTCTGTTATAGCATCCGATTTCTTTAACAATTTCATGTAGCTTCTAAGGAACTACAAAATAGAGGTGCATGTCTCTGTTGTGGCTCTTGTATTGTCATAAGCAGCCGGTATGTCTTCCACATGCGGCATTTGACTGTGCAGTGGGATCCTCAGCAACCTTGGTGCCGATTCTCTAAGGATATCCCACTCTTCTGTAAATGTTCATTTGTTCTTCTCCAGGTCGAAGGTAGGTGTTTTCTCGACAGCTTTTCTTATCCATTGTGTCTCAAGGGGTGTTTTCTTAGTTCCAAAATCGCCAAAATTCGAAGCTTCTGCTCCTCGATCGCGCCCTATCACAGCACCGTTGTACGTTACTACATTGATGCTTGGATCTTCAGGTCTCCTTTCTGTTGCAATCCACTAAATGTTTGGAGTTGGTGGGTCTATTCTTCTGTGTTTTTGCATCTTGACCTCTAGTACGGGGCAATCTTCAATAACATGCTAAAAATATTTACAGTAATTACACATAGTGCATGGGTTGGTACAATCCCTAGAAACATGACCTGGTTGGCCACAATTATAGAAAATTACCTGACCACAGCCGCTTCCTTGTGTCGGGCCTCTTCCTCTTCTTCGGTATCCACCACCACAGCCTCTATATCCCCCCTGGTCATACTGCGGATTCTCTTGCTTCGATTGGTTGTCTTCTTGGACGCGGTATATTCCAGACCCTCCAATCGCTTCCATATCGTGCTTTCTTTCCTTCATTAGCTCATATGTGTGACAATTGGATTCATCATGTCCAACTGATTTACAGAAATTACAATACAAGCTCTTAGGTGTTTTTACATATTTTTGTATGAGATAACAGTCTTCTAGTCTGTGTCCTCTGCTTCTGCAGATTTCACACCAGGGTGCCTGGTTCTGATTAATCGGGTTTGGTGCACCGCTATTAAGATAGTCTTGAAATAAAGGGAAATATTCTCTGGTGTGGCCTTCTCCCTTACAACTTGTACACCAGATGTCGTGCCTTTGTTCATATCTTTGTTCCTTTCCATTCTTCATGATTTGCAGTTCTAGTGTCAACGTGGTCAACTGGTTTTGGATCTGTGGCATCCCAAAACTAGTCTCGTTGATCGGCGAAGCCTCTAGCTTCATTGCGATCTCTAAGGCCTCTGCTTGCGATGCAACCTTCTGCTGCATCAATGGTTCTCTGATGTGGGGTAGCAGCACAGAAATGAACCATTCTTTATGTTGTTGCAGAGCTATCACAAATGTTACTTGGTGTAGGAGTGTTTTAAACTTCTGGTCAAATTCCCAGACCGTTTCATTAGGTTCTGCTTAATCTCTTTCAGCTCTGTGATACATTTGGATTCAGATTTTGGTTTCTTAAACTCTGCTACCATCGCAGCCTTTATTTATGCTAAGGTTCTTGGCTGTGATTGAGAATATTTCATAAACCAATGAAGGGCTCTATCCCTGAAAGTAGTGACGAGCTGCGCTCTCATCACAACATCATCCTGAATTTGCTTTACACTCCATATGGATTCACATAGAAACCAATGATGATCAGGGTCTTCCAGACCCGTTCCTTTGAATATCGATAGTTTTATGTTGTTATCTGACATTCTCCTTCATGGTGGTGTATTGGTGTTCTGATTCTGGGGAGGGTTCTGAGCAGAAAAAGTAAAAGGGATATTTGGAATAGTGCTAGGGATACCACTCTGTGGACTATTCTGAGTCTGGGTGTTCTGGACTGGATTGTTATGAGTCGTATTTACCTACGCACCTGCGCCTGCGGTGCGTCCAATATTAATATTATGTGGGGTGGGCTGCGTGATGTTCGCAGCGGGTGAGTTCTAAGATAGGGGTGGAGTGGTCTCTGCAACCGGCGGGTTCTATGGTGTAATAGGATGGATGGTGGATGATGACGGTGTGGTCTGATTATTAAGGTCACACGAAAGTTCTGTATTCACATGGATTCCAAGTCCTCCTAAATTATTTTCTTTATTAAAATTATATCTCTTTCCACTTCTCAAGTTATGTGTCTCTTCGTCAGAATCACTATATATGCTATTGACCATGACAGATGCAAAAATATTACTGCATTCTTATAAAAATGCCTTTTTCAGCTAAAATCATTTTAATGTATAGACTGAGGTTATTCAGGAACTTATCTCTGAATCCTTCGAAGAAGTATGCTTCGGCTTGACTATAGGACTTCAGCGTGTTTACAGCAAATTCCGTTACAAATCCTTCAAGTATGCTATCAACCTAGAAGTTAATTGCTCGCGTCAGTAAGCTGTCTATTGCTTTGAGCTGTGTTGTGAGCTCTAGAGTCCACTCTGTAGGTACTCCTCCTTGAAAACAGGTTTTCTTTTCGCGAGTCACGAGATCCACTCGTGTAACACGTTTCTAAATGAATCCCAGAAAATCACGTGAATCTCTCTCCACAAGTATCTATTCAACCACTGTACGTCGGTGAGACGTGGATTTATGTTCTCTTTCTTTTCAAAATATCTTTCAATCTTGTCACACCAATCCCAGATCTCTTTCTTTTCAGGATTCCAATTGTCTGAACCCAATGGGAACTAGTATTCTTCTTCACACATTACTTTCTGACCACACTATCGCATCACTGGTCTTAGCCAAGCAACAGAACCATTTGATGGTTGTAAATAACCTTCCGGAGGTTTTCAACATAGACCCAGGTAATTCGCGGTTCAAGGAACCAACAAAACCCCTATTCACCGGCCCTTTCGGCAACAGACTGCACGCAGCCTGAGGTCTCACCCGAGGCGAAGCTGAGGGGGTGGTTGCGGAATCAAGTTTCCACAACCTGGTGATGCAAGGGGGGAAAGACTGATAAGCAGAGCAATACCTTGCAGACTGCTGCAGACAAACAACTGCGCGAACCTTCTGTTCCACGTTGGGTACTTCGACGTGCAATTGTGCTTGCGCACTAGTGCCTATAACGACTGCGCGCTACCGGATACTTTTGTGTTACGAAAATAAGCTATCAACAGCTTACCTCATAGCAAATATCAATGACTCGGCATGTCAACTAGACCAGGCGTCCTTTCCAGGATGATTAATTCTAACCAATCCTACTTGGCATTCTTTATCCCTTCAACCCATTCAAGTTCTTATCATTAAGTTGCAGGTGATTGAATAAACATATATTTACTGCACGCTCCAATGTTGTGCTTAAATTCAATGTTCAACTATGTGACTAATTGGCATATTCATACATTCCCAGACTCGTAAGTGTTGAATACTTAACATTCCTCCATGCATGTATTACTTAACATATTATTCCCATTCTCTGCGGCGAATACATATAAAAGCAATCACATAACAGAAGATTTCAGCATTAAACATTCATACCAAGCAAATGAACAATCATACACACACAATAGTCACATAACACAGAATTTAATGTGGTTCACCCCCCGGATGGAGGCTACATCCACAAGAACAGTTGTTAATATTGTTCTTTATAGGAAGGGTACAACCATTCTTAGTCTGCGCACTCAACTGTAGACTCTCTTCTCTCTCAAAATTAGGTCTCTACGCACTCAGGTGTAGAGCCTTTACAATAGCTTTACAACTCAAAAGATGTTACAATACCCAACAATAGCTAACTCTATGAGAGATCTTTCTAACCATTTCCCATACAATGTGCCCTTATTTATAGATCACGCCCAAGGGTCATGTCTTTACAATCATTAAGCTGAAACCCTGAGGTTTCCAAAACTGGCATGGCTAACTGCCACCCTAGATTTCTCCGTTGACAGCCTGCTCCGCTTGCTCCAACTAGGCCAGTCGTGGCTCACATGCTCTTTTGACAACCGCAGTCCTCAAAGTGGTTACAACTGCATCATGGCCTATCCCTTTCCACTCCTTCACTGACTTGTCGCCATCAGCGTCATGGCCTAGCTTCTCAACTACTTGTCGCCACACGTTCGAACAGGTCACTTTCATCTGCCATCCACCTGTTCCTTACCCAAAATAGGTCATATCCTCGTCTGACCTTTACCCATGTTCTGAACCAAAAATAGCTCATGCACTACTATGCGCATCATCCTACTGCACGACCATGCCTTGGCCATTATCGTCGTGTGACATGCGAAATTCTCAAAATTGTCTGTTGCCTGTCGCCGTGTGCAATGCGCACTTAACAAAATTTCCTTTTCTTTCTTCCACAGTGCGCAATGCACAATTTTCCATACTTGTATATTTTTCCAACCCATTTGGGCCCCGCCCAACACCATTCAAGCTAGGGAACTTGGTAGGATTGATGGGGATTGTCTGCTATACCATTATTTGAATTGGGACATTACATACGACTAGAGATAAGATAGTGGAAATCGGATACTATTAGTCACCAACTCAAAAATAGTCGTTTATAGTCGAATTTTAGTCATTAATTTCTCATTTTGTAATAGTGATCGTCAGACGAGGGATCCTCAGTACATTGCTCTGCATCATGTATCTGAAGACACTTACGGTGGCACGCTCCTAATGGTATGTCAAGGGTCGATCCTTCCCACCCCACTCCCTAACAGGTGGTTCCATAATTAGCTAAACAATCAGCTAAGGAGTTGGCATTCTGACGCACATGGTGGCAAGTGACTATGTTCAACGTGGCAAGGATTTCGCCCAGACAATGTAGACTCCATGCAAGCTACCACGAAGGTGCCACCTTGGCTATGCGGGACCCATTGTGAAGATTAGTAGCGAGCTGGAGAATCAGCTTAGAGCCACCCTCCACCTGAAGGTGTGAGTAGCCACGTCGCCCAGCCATGCAAAGACCATGTAGCAGAGCTTTGCACTCCGCCACGTTGTTTGGCTCCCTCCCCAGCGATCCATAGAAGCTGTCCCTCACCCTTCCCTGGTCATTATGAAAGACTCCACCATAACTTGCACTTCTCGGGTTCCCTTTAGATGCCCCATTAAAGTTCAGCTTGATACAACCTACAATGGGTGAAGACCAGACCGTCGAGCTTTCAGGAGTGCTCGGACGACGATGAAGGCTGCCAATATGAGTTGGAAGAGTCTTGATTCCCCAGGTATGCAGAATTCTTGTCTCAGTATCAGGAATAACCAGGTCCTTATCTGTCCAAGGAGTTAATTTAAGAGTTTCATGGATTCCTCTTTGAATTTGGCTCCATACAATCTTGCTAGTCTATTGTTTCCCCATAAAAATATGTCTATTACATTCCTTCCAAATATCACATAGGAGGAACCGAGGAAACAGCTGTCATATTCGGTTCGGAAGTCTACCATTGAAGGGATCAACCCTCCATCGTTTGATGGAAGCGATCGGGTCAGAATGGACTCTGTCGAGCACTCTATATGTCACGAACCCAAATTTTCGTAAAATTTTAAAACTTTTCTAAGTGCCTAAAATGCCACTAAAATATATGCGGAACCATAAAGTGTGGGTTTACTTTCGTTAAATATTGCTTACAAATAATTATAACTCTTCGAATACATAACTCTTCTAAATTCAACACATGGTTTTCTTCTTTTGAACCAACTAACTCTTCATATGTGTGCACCAGATACAACCTTAAAAACCATAGACAAAGAAACCATAAACAATTATATTTAAGCCCCATATTTCTTTTAATCAATTCATTCAGTTATTCGTCAAATTAATAAAATGCACTTCAAGATGTTAATTCATTTTCAAGGAGCATGTACATCTTTTATCAGTTAATTGTACCAATACAACAACCTAAATGGTAACAACTTAATCATAATCATAAGGGGAACATATTGGCATTATACATCATATAAACAACCAACTTTCTAACTGAATCGTACACTTCAAAGTAATCATAAACATTTTAAGAAAGAAGCAAGTACTCAAACATAAAGACACATTGAGGAACACCATAGGAAACATAGGAGACAAAATATAACGTGGTTCACCCGTACACGGGCTAGTCCACAAAGGTGTGTGTGCATCTTTTATTATTCCAACCAAAGTGTTTACAAGTTGCAACTTAAATGTTTCTATACTTCCATCCTTGAAATTTCTCATCAAAGGGAAGCCTTTTACATAAGAGTCATTACTAGTTGTACCCATAGTTACAAAGTTTTGAATAACAAAAGAGTCTTTGGATGCTAGACCAAAGTTCACATCTACAACCATTGATGTGCTCATCAATTCCCTAAGGTTTTGCTATCCATCTACATAGAAATCTTCCCATCCACAAGAGGAAGTAAACATTCACCTTGATAGAACAATAGGGAAAAAGAATAACATAATCATTTGACTAAATTCTTTGTGTTTTATTATAAACCAACATACCTTATCTTCTTAAAAACATAACCTAAAGTACACTTACTAAGTATAGACACTTCCTCAAAGTGATAGACTTGGGATCACATTCTTTAATATAAATCTTTTAACTTAACATAATCATAAAGTTTCTATTCACATATATATATATATATACTCGGGATATGAACACACAAAATTGATCATGTCAATAGGCGGAGGCCAATATCAAATTTTAGATCAGCATAAGGATCACATGGCCTTCTGCCAAGCCCACAAGTTTACAGAAAGGGTTACTCTTCCCCAATTCAAACTATCATAAACAAACATATGGAGTTTATCTACGTCATTTATCCTAGTACTTACGTCCAGAGCATGATATATAACGTATATTCCAAGAAGTTATAAGATCGGTTTATATAGTTAGGTCTAAGCCCTATGTGGGATATGTCAATCAAATAAGTTCATAATCCTGGAGCAGACTTTCAGCTGATATTATGCATAGTTCAACTATGCTTTATTTTTCTATTCCTTCTAAGACATTGTCGCCCTAGCCCACGAGTCATAAACAAAATATCCCAAACAATGAGTAATTAAACAGCTTGAAAAGGATTTTAAAGTATTCGCCAGCGCTAGACAGAGTTAAAATATTCTATCAAAAACAAATGAGTAAAACTTCACACAGTTAGACTTTAAAATGCACACACCCGCGTTTAAGCAAGATCTAAAAAAAATCTACTAAAGATTTGGTAAAAACGGACTTCCCCGCAGAATTTGAGAGCTTAAAGTAGGTAACCCTACATCTACGTTGAACAAGAATAACTTAGTAAACTAAACCTTAGATCTTAAAACTCAGAGACATCAATGTTTTTCTGTAGCCGATAATGCTAAGGCAGAGTTTTACTTGCATCGACCAACTGCAGAGGTAATAAGAAAAAATAGTGTTCCACGATACTATGTTTTAATGCAGGATGTTAAAACTTATGGTGGTCAGATCGAACCAGTGGCTTTAATACATACTACACTAATGTCTTATTTACCAAACTGGGCGCTTATTTCAGGTTTATGCAGAGATCACCTTAACAACCTACAGATGCAGAGAACCCAAAAATATAACACTACCTAACCTGTAGTGAGCATAATCTTGCAAGTCGGATAGTAGTATACGAAAAAAAATAAGTAGAAATAAACGCAGAGACTGAGGTTAGTGATACTCTCATCCAGATATTTAGCAACCAAAGTAGAAACTACATTCAGTGAAAAGTAATATACATATATCGGGTTTCAAGCACAGTTTTTCTCTTCTCGACATCCATGTCTACACAATTCCCAAAAAAAAAACATAAACCTTATGTAAAACCCACGAAGGTCAAAAACTTCCCGTAGGAGTTTATTCCAAGCATATAGCATATCAAAATCTCCATTCAAGAAGTATAAACTTTGCTAAAAATCTAACTCGGATCTGCATAGACTCGATAACGTTCCTCTAATCTTAAATAATAATACACAACTCAGCCAATAACTTTGTTTACTAAAGACCTACAGGTTAAAATGCAGAAACAAGCTATCATTCTTAAAATCTCTATCCAGCACATGTGCATCTTAAAAAAATAATCGATCAATCTGGTAAGGAGATGTAGAGGTCACTCACCCGAGTGCTCCTACGGGTGAGTGTCTACCACGCTTATGAGACTAACACATTCAACCAAATTGAAGACCTATGGAAACAGGTTCCTAACGAACTCAACTCAATAATGAACTCAGCAACAGATCCAAACGCATTTGACATAGCTAAGAAGGCAGATCCAGAATGTGTAGCATTCGACCCGGTTAATGGTTTAAGTCAACAGATCGCATCCACACTGAGATCTTGCCTCTCTCCAATATATGGCGGGTTAGAATCAAAGTTCTTTACAGGAAAAGCGAGCTTAAATCTTTCCATAAAAATATGCGCATCTACAGGATTTATGCTAAAATATAATAGATCTGAATAGAGTACAATGCTTCACACATATGGACACTAGCTCTGTCTACCACGCTAGTGAGCCATAGAGAAGTATGCAGACAACCAAAGCCATAAACAATAAGACTTACAACCTTAGCTATAAACTAAATACAGGCAGGATACTTCACAATGTTAATGGACTGTGTGTATAAAATAGCATCTAACACATTAGAAGATAAATCAATCGAGAGCAGGGATAGCTTACCTCGAAGCTATTTGTGTCTATCACGCTTATGAAATGTAAGAGTGGAGTTTGGCTCAGTCTCTCCATTATTAGAGCTTTTCAAGTCGCAACGCTCACCATTATCCAATCGAAGAGCTTCTCCAAAAACTTTCTCGTAGGCTTCGTATCCTCACATCGAGATCGAGGGTTTTCTTGCCATTCTCATCTTTAGCGCATAAGAGTTTCCATCCGGAAAGGTATCTTTTTATGAGTGCCGTCCAATGTCTTGGTTATTATTAACCTCCCCCGTCGTAGGTACTTAGGTTTCTTCTTAAAGAAGAGGTGGCGGTGGTTAGTGATGGTAAGTGCTCCACGAAGGAGACCACTTCCGTAACTAACTCCCGACAGAGCTAACAAGTGTTGTTGATAATTAAACTCCACTCCTCTTCAATTAGTGCACCTCTCTTAAGATAAGAAAAACCCGAGTCCCTCTATCCACCTTTATATACAACGAACTCTTCTTCCTTATGAAGAGAATCTTTTCCTCCATCTAAATGACAAATGGTGGCTTAAATTTTGACAGATGGTATTTCCCACTCATTGGAGGTTCAACAACAAATGTGGGAAGGTGGAGCAGTTAAGATCTTATCACCGAGCTTCAGTGGGTAGTGGAGAAATAGAATAGTGCGGTTTTTACATGGAGATTTACCCATTTAAAACAAATCGGCAACTGGCGATGGAAAATCCCTTAAACCAATTGTTAGTTTAACTCGAGTGTTTAAGTCCATGATACTGAGACTTTAAGATGGTCCATTGAGAATAGTTAGTTATATGGAGGTTGTAGATTTCTATCCGAATGCCACGTAATAGGAATGTGCCTGCCATCAATAGGGCTTGATCTCTCTTCCATTAAGTTGTGGAATCCAAGCCAATGTTTAATATAATAAACTATACCCAAATAGTTTAAAATAAAGGTTTTAAGACCATCCAAATATATAAAAATTAACTTCTCCAAAGACTATCAAGACAATAGAGTACATACTCCAAATATATATATATATAAATACATCATTTATGGTCATGGATAGTCTATCCAATGTAGCATATATATATATTTTGCTTTTTAGGCATCTTTTAAGATTCTCATTAAAAATAGAATCCTTAAGGTTATTATTTAACTAGCATCCTTATAGTAATGTCTCCATAGGGGGCTAAAGGTATCAACACCTCCTTAAGAAGATTTCGTTTATTTTCCTAGCATCAATGTTGAGGATAGACTGTGATATCCTAGTGAGTGACTTCCTAGGATCATTCACTAATGATCTTACCAAAGTGGCTTAACCTTATTTAGGTAAATTAAAACATTTAAGCCATATTATGCCACACACACGATTGTGGTGAATAGTATCGTCAATACTCTAGCTTCCCATGGCTTTTTGGCTAGTCGAGTTCTCTCTCTCTCTCTCTCTCTCTCTCTCTCTCTCTCTCTCTCTTAGTGGATTCCTTGCCTTGTCGTTTTAGTCATGTCTAAACCTTTAGTCGCTAGGTATAAAATAACATTTACGAATCATAATAATAGCTTCATGGTCTACTGGTGGGGCCTTGGCCTTGATCTCCTCACCAGGGCCAATTACAAAATTCATATTTATTTTTACAAGATTAATAACAATCCATGTCGAATTTGAGGGATGTTACACTATATGCAGATAAATTATCACCAACACACAGAGTATGCGATATTTATTGTCAACCTGAGAAAGCCTTTTTATTTCAAAGGATAAGTGCACAATCTATGCTTAAACACCAAACCATTAGAATGGAATACTTTTATCTTCTATCATCCATGTTCATCCCAAGAATATATGCAATCCCAATTGCCTTCTAACTGCTACACTTCAATTCCTCTCTATCATGCATCAATAAGAAATGATATAAGATCTAATCAACGATTGCAGGAAAGAAATCTCATTCATATTCTGGAACAATCACCTATCTGATCTAATCACTTTGGAAAATCATAAGGCATAAATTGAACATTCATCTAGGAATCCAACTGCAAAGAATTGAGTCAATATGTTCTAAGAAATTGAATTACAGAATGGAAAGCAACAATCATAACAGGAAAGATAAATTGCAAGGGCTCATGGGATCACAGCTTAACTGCAAGATGAACAAGGTTGTGTATAATTGTCACACGAATTGCATAAAGTCTCTACTCAGTCGACTGTCACTCTGTATTACTTTCCAAATTCAAGGGACTCTAATATTAATTGTACTGAAAATCCACACCATAAATATTGCTGCTGTGTACAAAAGGAAAGAACAAAGCATCACACAATAATGAATTCAAAATCCTATTTTAACTCAGCAATCTCTGTGGAAGATGGGCCCAATCTTCACACAGAGACGCTGGCTGAACAATGCAAGTTCCTTTAAATCAAGGGTAACTCCTTATATTAGAAGAAGAATGAGTACACAGTTTTGCTCGGCTGCTAATACAATGAAAATGATTATCTGTTGTTCAACCCTTGGGTCGAGGCAACTCCCCATATTTATACATACAAATCATAACATTCAATCCTATAATTGGGCAGACATGAAGATCTCTGATCTTCAGGCGCCCTAAATAACTAGTTTTTACAATACGTGGCAGAACAGAAACATCAAGATATGAGAAAGTTATCAATTGACCCAAGAGTGGCGGTCTTTCCAGCTCATAGCTAGACTCGAGTAGCAACATACTTAAGATAGCGCATTTTGTTACAGCTGCCCTGTCACAGCTGTACCTTAATTGATGATTCAAGCCCCAAGGACCCCTTTTCAAGCAACGAACATCCCTTCCTTCATGACTTGTTCAGCCCCGTCTTCCTGCAGTCCATTTATCTCAACTACCTTCATAAATCATAACATGTTAGCACAATTGAGAGATACACAGCTTTAATTATCACAATCATAAGCATTAATAAAATAAAACAATGATCACTCATACCTTGGTAATTTGGGGAATAAGGTAAGGACAATAGGTCTGATTGCCATGATAAGTGGTGTAGGACAGGGGCAGGAAAGATGATTAAAGATAATTAAAAAGGGCCAATTCTGGGCTCAACATCACCCCCCAACTACCCTGTTGCATGTCCTCATGCAACAACCTGCATTTGAATCCTGTACTGAGCTATATCCAAGGAGAGAGGAAGAATTGTAGGAAACTCAGGCACCTTATCTATCTTTTGAAAGGCCTCTGTGAGTAACCCAATATCTTCCAACCTCACTGTTCCCCTTCCACTGCTACTTGCCGGTGTCTGGGAATGAAGTTGGTGTAGTGGGAATCTTCCTGCAGTCTCATTATGCTGTGCCTGGGGGAGTTGAAAGGAAATACTTAATCTGAATCCAACTCAATGACATCTCTAGGGGGTGGAAGCACTGGTTCTTGTGGGGCAGTGTCTTCCAGCGCATATAAGTTTAATAAGAGAGTTGTTGGTTCTTGTGTAACAGCAACATCCTTTAAACCTTCTTCAGCAGCTACCTTTATTGCTTTTGGAGACACTGGTTCTTGTGTAACAGTGTCTTCTTTGTCCTTCTGCTGCTGAGATTGGATATCCTTCTCATCGTGCAGCCCCTCCTCCAAGATTTCGGTGTCACCTGAGCATGGTGTCTGTACCTGTTCATCTTCACTCCACTGTGTATCGGGAATGATATCCACTCCAGGGTTATCTTTTAAATGAAATGCAGGAATTCCTGCTGCAACTTCCAAGGGTGTTGGTTCTTGTGTAGCAACATCCTGGCTTGCCTCTTCATCCTCCTGTTGTTGCAACTCTTCTCCTATGAGATCTGTGTCATGGGATTCCTCTGGGGTTACAACCCAGAGTTCATCATTAAACTCCAGGGTGTCCTCTGTCCTGGGTTCTTCTCCCATCTGTTTGGCCGATTGGGCAATTATATTCAGGTTTGTTGGTTCTTGTGTTACAGCATCCTGTTCCAGTTTATCACTGTCCTACCTTTGTGTCTCTTCTTCTAGAATTTATGTGGCCTGGGAGCATTCTGAGGTTACAGTATAGAATTCTTCATTGGCCTCCAGAGTGTCCTTCATTCCAGGTTCTTCTCCCATCTGTTCTATAATCTTTGTATTATGGGAACATTTTGGAGTTACAGTATCATCCTTATTAAGCTCCAGGATGTCCTCCATCCCTTGTTCTTCTCCTAACTGTTCTCTGTTCTCTGTGTCATGGGAAGTAGTAGCTTCAGCAAGGATATTTAAAGGTGCTGGTTCTTGTGTGGCAGCACCTTCTTTTTATGTTGCTTCCTTTATTATGGTTACGGGCTGTTGTGATGAGTAAGTATTAAGTATAATTTTGTGGCCTGCTTCCTTGAAGATTTCTCCACAGGTGAGACAGATTATTCGTTCATCCTCCTGCCCAGCTTCAGCAGAATCTGATCCCTCCAATTGTTCTGCAGCCTCTATCAATGTGTACATTTTTCTTTCACCCTGTTTTCTGCAGGTTTCCTTCCAAATTTCCAACTCCCTTCTAAGTACTTGGAGGTCCTCTTTCAGCATTGCATTCTCAGCCAGAAGTCCTTTAGTTCCAGGTTCTTCCTCCACTGTCCTTTGTGGAGCATCCATCGGTCTTGGTACAAGGATTGAGGGCTCAACCTGTGCCGCTAGGGTTGCCCATCTTTTCCTGGATTCCTCTGCTGTTGTAGCTGATCGAGTTCTTTTCTTTCTAATTGGTGATATTAGGTTAAATTCATTGGTGGCTCTCTTTCTTTTCTTTTGTGGTGTTTTCTTTTGTGGAGCTAGGACATAGGGAACCAAAGCTGAGGTCGAAGGAATGTTTTCTTGCTCCTCATGCTGTTCTTCTTCAATTACAGCTCCTCCTCCTACCCACTCAGGTGAAGACTCAATTGTTACCAGCTCAATGTCTTCTTCCATTGCCATGGCTCTGTCATCTTCAGGTTCCATTGTCGCATCATTTGATGCTGCTCCCATTTCACCTTCTGCTGTCGGAGCTGCCCTGTTATCTGGGTTTCCCACAAAGGTTTTATCTACACCATCGCCCAATGGCTCTGTTTGTGCCTCCAATTGCTCTTCTTCAAATGCAGTTTCATCCCCCAATGGCTCTGCTTCAAATGCAGTTTAATCCCCCAATGGTTCTGCCTGTGCCGGAGGTTCATCTCCCCCGAATGGCTCTGATTGTGCCCCTGGTTGTTCTTCTACTGTGGTTTCACCCACCCCGGATGGTCCTGCTTGTGCCCCCGATTGTTGTTCCTCTTCCATTTCATCCCTCCCCCCAACTTCAATGGAGGAACTCCGGTCCTCCTGTTGTGGTGGAACCTGTATTTGCTGCAACGGGACGACCCGCAAGGGAACAGGTTGCTGAGTTCGGGTGATGAATTGTTCCCAAGTTATATGATGATGGGAAAGGGTTCTTACAATGATTAATTTGATAAGGCCATGGTGGGTAAGAGAGGAGAGTGGGTGCTTAGCAGACTGAACAAATGCCGCCATATGACGCAAGTCGTGCAGTAAATAAAATGGAATGTTCAATAAAATGTCGTGGCGGAGATGAGAAAGAAAAGGAAGTTCAGAGTTATACACAGTTTGATATCTACCTTCACAAGTAATGTACTTCTTGAGAAAGACAGCAACCTGGTCCCATGGCCACGGCAGTGAGTTCAATGTGATCCCTCTTCTAGATGCTTCAACTTGCTCTCCTGCGAGTAAAAATTCTTCTCGTGCAATCGTTGCAGGGACTCGGCGGTTAAACCATGGTTTTCCCACCATCGGGATGGTTGTAACCTCGGATATAATGGTCTCGGATACTTCTATGCGCAGCCCCCACACCATAGAGTGAGTTTTAGTAAGATTCAAAGCAAATTGTAGGGCTGCGTCCTGATCGAATCCGTCCAGTCGCTCAAAGAATTTGAGCCATCCGACAGCTTGAAAAATGGAAAGAACTTGAAGATTTCGCCTGAGTTCCCGTGTATTGAAAGGTTCATGGCGAACTGGAATCCCCATGGTCCTGGATGCAAGCTGAAGTTGCTATTCCACAGACTACAGGATCCCAAAATGGAAGTTGCAGCACAGAGGATGCACGAATCGCTGAGCAGAGACATTGAGAGAATGGGCAAATTTGGAAAGTTGAGCACAGAAAAGCGTTTGAAATTTCCATGCCGAATTGGGGAAGGTGGCAGTTATTAGTGTTTACGTCGTACGAGGGAAAGGTTTAATCGGGTATAATGGTGGTACGAGTGGAGGTACGACTAATATCATTTAAATGATATCAATGCTTAATCACGTGATAAATGAAAGCCATACCTCATAAAACTGTGCGTCGAAATGATGTGGAAAATGGTGGAGCATGCAGTTGGTGACGTTGCGGAGCCGAACTCGTGCACAGTCAGACGTGTGATCATGATGACTCGAATAAGGCATAATATCTTCCGCCGGTGAAACACAAACCATCGCATCCTCGGGTTCGGAATGATGAGTTCGCCAGCAAGACTGAGGTGAATCAGCACCATGATTTAGCAGGTTTGGAACAATTCTCCTGTTAACACAGGAGTTACCACTGCAAGTTGCCAAAAGAATGATAGCACGGCCAACGAAAAATATGTTGCAGTCGCCAGGAAGTATGTTGCAGCCGCTGGGAAGAAGTTGCAGCCACCGGAAAAGAATTCACGGCAGTCGGGAAAATAATTTACGGCATCGGGGAAAATTACGGCTGTGACGGAAAAGTTTTACGGCGGCGGGAAAAATGTTACGACGGTGGGAAATATGTTGCTTCATGTCGGAAAAGTTGTTGCAGCTACGGGAAAATGGTTGCGGCTGCCGGAAAATAGTTCACGTCCGTCGGAAAAAGTTCACAGCTGCCGAGAAAAGGATTTTACCGGTCGATGGAAAATGATAACACAAATGCTGGGAAATGATGTTGCAGCTGCTGTGACATGATGTTGCAGATGCGGGAAAATGGTTGCGGCTGCCGGAAAATAGTTCAAGTTCATCGGGAAAAGTTCACAGCTGTCGGAAAAATATTTTACCGATCGACGAAAAATGATAACACAGTCGCTGGAAAATTATGTTGCAGCCGCTGTGACATGATGTTGCAGCTGCTAAAAAGAAGTTGCAGCTGTCGGGAATGAGGATTTGCGGCCGCAAGGAAATGAGGTGGCGGGCCGCTGGAACATGAGGTGGTGGGCCGCTGGAACATGAGGTGGAAGCCCAAAAAAGATGTTGCAGCTGCCGATGTTGCAGCTGCCAGGAAAGTAGTTGGAGCTGACGGGAAAAAGGATTTGCGGCCGCAGGGAAATGAGGTGGCGGGCCGCTGAAACATGAGGTGGCAGCCGCTGGAACATGAGGTGGTTAGTCCGAAAAAGATGTTGCAGCTACCGATGTTGCAGCTGCCAAGAAAGACGTTGCAGCTGCCGGGAAAAAGGATTTGCAGCCGTGGGGAAAAGGATTTTTACGGTTGATGGGAAACGATAACGTGGTTGCCGGAAAAGATATACAGCTGCCAAAAAAGATGTTGCAGCTGCCGGAAAATATGTCGCAGCTGCCGGATTTTTTTTATTTATTTTTTTTTTTAGCAAAAGGAAAATACAGCGCAGGACGGCACAGGGAGAATCTCGCTTAACGGGTCCAAACTGGTCCTTCTCCTGGCGCTTCCCTGAAAATTTTTGAAAAATGACAACAAACGAAAAGATCAAATGCAAAGAGAAAAAAAAAACAACAATTATACGCTACAGCAGGAAATTATTTATGTACAGCAAATACGATTTTCAATTTAAGGATTGGCAAAGGCAGAGAAAAATTCCTGCTCTGGTGCCAACTGATAATCTGGATCGGCAACAATTTGTGAAATGAATGCATCTTTCGAGATGGGCTTACGATACAGTCGCAGTCTGTGGCCGTTAGCAAGTAATGGTATACGGTTTTCATCAATGGTCACCAGGCGAACAGTGTCATTGTCAAACACCCTGTCGACCAAATATGGACCCAGCCATCTTGTACGTAATTTTCCTTTAAAATCCTTCTTGAATCTGGAGTCGTATAATAGCGCCCAGTCTCCTTCACGGAAGATTTTCTTTTTGATGAATCGGTCATGCCAGTTGGATATCTGTTGCTGAAGCAGCACAGTCTGGTCTACTGCAGCTAACCGTTTCTCATCCAGTTCATTTAATTGATTCAATCTTCTCTTCTGGGCTTCTGTTACATCCAGATTCATTTCGGTGGCTGTTTTCAGGGTCTTGACCTCAAATTCGATTGGAAATATGGCACTCTTTCCATACACCAGATCATAGGGAGAAAACCCTGTGGTGTTGCGCCAAGTTGTGCGATATGCCCACAGTGCTTCTGGAAGCCTGTCAGCCCAATCCTTTCGATGGCTTTTAACTGTTTTAGTAAGGATTGCTTCAATAACTTTATTAGTACTTTCCACCTGACCATTGGCCTGGGGGTGGTAAGGTGAAGCTATCCTATGCTGCACATGATACTTCCAGAGCAAGGATTCAAATTGGTGTGAGATGAATTGCGGTCCCCCATCGGTAACTACTTCCTTTGGTACCCCAAAGCAGGTAAATATTTCACTGTACAGAAAATCAATCACCGCCTGGTCATTAGCCTTAGCCAAAGCTACAGCTTCTACCCACTTGGTCATGTAATCTGTACACACCAGAATGTAAACCTTCTGTCTAGAAGGAGGGATGATAGGGCCAACAAAATCCAATGCCCATCTATCAAACGGTTCTAGTACCACTTGGGGCTGTAAAGGCATCTGATCTGTCTTATTAGGTTGGCCCATCCTTTGGCAGCTGTCACAGGACTGAACATATCTTTTAGCGTCCCTGAACAGTGTCGGCCAATAGTATCCCATCCGCAGCGCTTTATGCCCTGTTCTTCTGTCTGCAAAGTGTCCTCCACAAGGTTCATCATGACAGGCCTTCAGTATATGAAAGATATCATCTTCCCTTACACATCTCCTAATCTCAAGATCGGGTCCTGTGTAAAAGAGATGACCATTGAGCCAACAATACCTGGCACTTTGCTGGATGATTTTTCTCTTCTCTCATTTAGACATATGTGGCGGAAGCTTTCCTGCAACCAAATAATTAGCAACGTCTGTATACCAGGGTGAATGAGCTGAGAGTGCGAATAGATGTTCATCTGGGAAAGAATCCTCAACAGGCGAACTGTCATCACTGTTAGTAAATCATGATAAAAAATCAGCAACAACATTTTCTTTTCCAGGTTTATCTATAATGGTAATATCAAATTCCTGTAATAATAAAAGCCACCTGGTTACTCTGGCATTGGTGACAGGTTTGTTCATCAAATACTTAATGGCAGAGTGGTCAGTGTGCACAAATGTAGGATACCCAGTAATGTAATGCCTAAATTTATTAATAGAATAAACAATAGCAAGGAATTCTTTTTCGGTAACAGTATAATTAAGTTCAGCAGGGGCTAAGTTTTTACTAAGATAGTAGATGGCATAAGGTACTTGACCATCCTGCTGTCCTAATACTGCTCCAATGGCGGTATCAGAAGCATCTGAAGAAATGTGGAAGGGTATGGTCCAATTGGATCCCCTTAGGATAGGGGCTGTGGACAGCTTCTCTTTAAGCTTGTCAAACACTGTCTGGCATGCTTGACTCCATGCAAACTGTGCATCCTTCATTAACAACGAAAACAAAGGAGAAGCAATTTTGGAGAAGTTTTCTATAAATCTCCTGTAATATCCAGCATGTCCCAGAAAACTTTGCACCTCTTTCTGAGTTGAAGGAGTTGGTATATTTTTTATCACCTTAATTTTTTAAGGATCCACCTGAATGCCATCGGTAGAGATGAAATGTCCTAATACCACCCCCTCACTCATCATCATATGACATTTTTCAGTACTTAATGAGAGGCGAGCTTGTTCACAGCGAATTAAAACCTTCTTTAAATTTTCCAGTGCTTCCTCAAAATCCTTGCCATAGGGAGTAAAATCATCCATAAAGACTTCCATACTATCATTAACCAATTCAGAGAAGATGCCAATTACAGCTCTTTGGAACGTTGCTAGTGCATTACATAAGCCAAAGGGAAGCACCCTGTAGGCAAACGTTCCCCAGGGGCAAGTGAAGGTGGTCTTATCCTGGTCTTCAGGAGCAATCTGAATTTGGTTGTACCCGCTGATCCCATCCAAGAAGGAGAAGAATTTTTTTCCTAATAGGGTATCAAGTACCTGGTCGATAAAGGGCAGAGGGAAATGATCCTTTTGCGTAGCTTTGTTCAGCTCCCTATAATCAACACAGACTCTCCACTTACCATTTTTCTTGGGCACAATTACAAGTGGGGAAACCCACTCACTATCTGAAATAGGATAGATAAATCCTGCTTCCAAAATTTTCTGGATTTCCTCCTTCACTATATCCCTCAGATTAGGGTTCATGCGTCGTTAAGGTTGACACACAGGCCGGGAGTCATTTTTTATATAAATATGGTGGGTGCACAGATTAGAGGGAATACCTCGCATATCTGTATACTCCCAGGCGAATGCCCCCTTTCGTTCCTTTAAGAGACTGATTAGGCGCCTCTGTTCCTCTTAGGAGAGGCCAGGGTTGATATTCAAAGTTCTTCCAGGCTCTACCTCAATAGGAATGCTTTTTGAATTTTTCAAAACCGGGATTATGTTTGTATCACCAACTAATGTTTCCTCCGTAAGATTTTCTTGTTCTTCCTTACCAAGGGTAATGTTCAAGATTTGATAGACTTCTTTATCCACTGAAGTAGGTTCGCTAATGAAATTACTGATGGCATCATCTTCTATTTCGTTTTTAAAAGTTAAGGCCTTCCCTATTGTTAATAGTGGCTGAACATCCTCCTCCTCTTCCTGTTCTATCCAAAGGGAAGTTTCAGCTTCTAGACTCGGCCGTGCTGGAGGATACAGGGTGAGGTTTTTGGTTTCCATACCATCAGATATAGTCATGGACCCCGATCGACAGCTGATGCAAGCATCAGCTGTGGCCAACCAAGGCCTCCCCTGGATCAATGGGTGTCCCCCCAGCTGTGATTTTGGTTGTAATACCAAAAAGTCGGCAGGGCATTCCCATGAGTCTACTGAGATGACAAGATCGTCCAGAATCCCTTCGGGTCTGATGGTGGATATGTCTGCCAATTCTAAAATGGTAGGGGTCGGTCTAATATTAGTGAATCCAAGCTTCTTTATAGTCTCAATTGTTATGACATTGATCGCTGCTCCTAAATCTACTAGCACGTTGGGTATCTGCGTCTGTCCTATATGTACAGTGACAGTAGGATTGCCAGGGTCGTCATACTTGGTCACAGGGGTTTTTCCTGTCATCAAAGCAGATAAATTCCCTATTACGTGAACAGTGGGAGGATCTCTGGGCTTCCTTCCTGGTCTTTTAGTGCACAGGTCCCAAACAGTTCTAGCATAAATAGGTACATCTTGAAGAGCTTGCAAAAGGGGGATCTTAACGTAAAGATTCTTCAACTCTCCTAGGAGATTGAACTGAGGTTGCCACCCTATTTTTGGTAGCATTAGTCTCTCAAGGTATGTTGGTTGCCTTACCAGCTGGGTAGGCTGCGTATTATCTGATTTCTCGTTTAATGTTTCAGCCGTCCCATCTAAGGGATGCTCAGCACCTTTAGTGATAGGAACCGGATCGAATGGATGCTGGGAACTCTCTCCTTTGTCATGCACAGAAGGTGGAATATCTTCTATAATTACAGGTTCTATTATCTTCCCAGATCGTAGACGAATATCATTACAAGGTACAGGGGAGAGAGAGTAGGACGGCATATTGAGAGTTTCCAATTGATGGACTGTTTTATTATTCGGGTTAGGATTAGGTTGGGCAGGCAGGTGAGGCCGTATTGGTATATTAGGAATAGGATTATTCTGCAGCTGCAGCTGCGACTGCTGAGGTGGGTATTGAGGATATTGAGGAAATTGAGGATATGGAGGAGAATATGATAACTGCTGAGGTGGAGGTGGTTGAGGAAACTAGTTCCCAGGATGGAAGTTCCTCCATCCAGGAGACCATGACGTAGGTTGATGTGGTGGCTGTGTCCAAGGACTCCATGAGTTATAATTTTGCATTGCAGGTTGAGAAGGATTCCACTTAGCATAATTTGAAGGGAATTGTGTATTCACATTTTGCATGTTATTATTCCAATTGTTCATATTATTCAAAAATGGAAATGAGTCTGGAGACATACCTTGATTTCGAGGCTGCCAAGGTTTCTTCTATGCAATGAAATAGGATGATTCCACTTCTGGAGTTGATGCCTGCAGAACAGCCTTCACTTGGGGGAGTGTGGGACATTCTTTCATGTCATGGTTCAGCTCGCATAGCTGACATACTTGTATTTTGTCAAGAGGGAATTCTTTCAGTGGATGATTCTTTCTACATCGGGGACAAAACACACCTAGTGTGAGATCCTCCACTGCCTGTCTTTGTTTGGCCTTCAGGACATCAATCTCCGAAGAGATGGAGCTCATCATTTCTGTTTTAAAATTTTCAAGAAGATTTCCTATCTCTGCACGTGTAGCTCCTCCATTGGATGACTTCTGAGTTCTGTCGAAGACATCACATTCCAGCTTATCTCGTTTATCTCGCTTATTATTCTTGGAAGATCCCCTGGAGTATCTCTTACATAATTCCACAATCGTCTCAAAAGGTTCTTTGGAGATATCTCCCTTTCCTAACAGATTTAACATGTCTAAACAATCATCCCTGATCCCTCGAAGCAAGATTATCTTGAGCACATCCAGCCCCATGTTCGTCTGCCCGGCTCTTTGCACATTGTACAGCAGCCTTTCTACAAAATCCTCCAGACTTTCATCCTCCTTCTGCACCATCTTGAATAATTCCTCTCTTTTGTCCCTGGTGTTGCAATATTCTTGATATTTTTCCAGGAACACTTGCTTCATCTTATTCCAATTAGCAACAGTTCCTCCCCCAAGGCTCATGAACCATCATAATGCATTGTCCTTCAGGGTGGCAGGAAAAATTTTCAGCTTTTGGGCATCTGTGACATAATCATAGCTGCGACAGAGGATATCAAATTCAAAAAGGAATTCGTCTGGATCTTCTACCGCCCTGCCATGGAAGCGACGCAACACCGATGGTGAGATGTTCTTCATAGGAGCTGTCCCTTCTAGCTGTTGTATTGGAAATTGTAATGTAGTCGTAGTTCCTTCTGGCAGGGAGTCATTTTCATGATGGTATTCTACCACTGCTTCTTCCTCTTCGTTCTCATGTCTGTTATTCATCTTTTCTTCTGTATCCTCTTCTTCGTTCGTTCCTGCGTTCTTTACCTCAGTTGTAGCAGCTGCATATTCTTCAGTTGTAACAGCTGTGTATTCTTCAGTTGTAACAGATGCGTATTCTTTAGTTGGAACAGCTGAATCAGTTGTACCTTCCTTAGCAGGGGTATATGAGGAAATCACGGCTGCTCCTGTATTCTCCACCGTGGATCCTGACGCTGGCGCTCCAGGATCAGCAGGGCTTCTTCTGATAGGAGTTTCCCGTTGACGAGTCCTGGTAGCTGAATCAGTTCTGTCAACAAGATCGTCGATGAATGTCCTTCTGCCCAACGGTGGTCCTCGACCACGACCTGAACCACCTGCGCTGTTAGTATTTTGTGGGGTTTGGGGAGTTGGGAGGTGATCGCATTTTACCCTCCTCGTATTCATGCGAAGCAGATCATTTCAGCAAAGAAGAGACTGACTGAAAACAATTATCATATGAAACTAATGACTAGTGTTTAATTTTTATCCTTCCCCGACAACGGCGCCAAAATGTCGAGCACTCTATATGCAGATAAATTATCACCAACACACAGAGTATGCGATATTTATTGTCAACCCGAGAAAGTATTTTTATTTCAAAGGATAAGTGCACAATCTATGCTTAAACACCAAACCATTAGAATGGAATACTTTTATCTTCTATCATCCATGTTCATCCCAAGAATCTATGCAATCCCAATTGCCTTCTAACTGCTACACTTCAATTCCTCTCTATCATGCATCAATAAGAAATGATATAAGATCTAATCAACGATTGCAGGAAAGAAATCTCATTCATATTCTGGAACAATCACCTATCTGATCTAATCACTCTGGAAAATCATAAGGCATAAATTGAACATTCATCTAGGAATCCAACTGCAAAGAATTGAGTCAATATGTTCTAAGAAATTGAATTACAGAATGGAAAGCAACAATCATAACAGGAAAGATAAATTGCAAGGGCTCATGGGATCACAGCTTAACTGCAAGATGAACAAGGCTCTGTATAATTGTCACACGAATTGCATAAAGTCTCTACTCAGTCGACTGTCACTCTGTATTACTTGCCAAATTCAAGGGACTCTAATATTAATTGTACTGAAAATCCACACCATAAATATTGCTGCTGCGTACAAAAGGAAAGAACAAAGCATCACACAATAATGAATTCAAAATCCTATTTTAACTCAGCAATCTCTATGGAAGACGGGCCCAATCTTCAAACAGAGATGCTGGCTGAACAACGCAAGTTCCTTTAAATCAAGGGTAACTCCTTATATTAACAGAAGAATGAGTACACAGTTTTGCTCGGCTGCTAATACAATGAAAATGATTATCTGTTGTTCAACCCCTGGGTCGAGGCAACTCCCCATATTTATACATACAAATCATAACATTCAATCCTATAATCGGGCAGCCATGAAGATCTCTGATCTTCAGGCGCCCTAAATAACTAGCTGTTACAATACGTGGCAGAACAGAAACATCAAGATATGAGAAAGTTATCAATTGACCCAAGAGTGGCGGTCCTTCCAGCTCATAGCTAGACTCGAGCAGCAACATACTTAAGATAGCGCATTCTGTTACAGCTGCTCTGTCACAGCTGTGCCTTAATTGATGATTCGAGCCCCAAGGACCCCTTTTCAAGCAACGAACATCCCTTCCTTCATGACTTGTTCAGCCCCGTCTTCCTGCAGTCCATTTATCTCAACTACCTTCATAAATCATAACATGTTAGCACAATTGAGAGATACACAGCTTTAATTATCACAATCATAAGCATTAATAAAATAAAACAATGATCAGTCATACCTTGGTAATTTGGGGAATAAGGTAACGACAATAGGTCTGATTGCCATGATAAGTGGTGTAGGATAGGGGCAGGAAAGATGATTAAAGATGATTAAAAAGGGCCAATTCTGGGCTCAACAGACTCTATCCATCAAATGAAAGACCATAGCCCTTTCGTCCCATAAGGCCAAGGTGAAACTACAACCGTCCAGGAGATGATCGATTGTTTCGCCATTATCCCCACACATGACACAAAAAGATGGTCCCTCAATACCCCTTTTAGTGATATTGTCCCATGTAAGAATTCTACCTTTCATCACCAACCACAAAAACAACGTGATTTTAGGCCATAATCGTGCATTCCATAGGCACTTCCACTCTCGTTCCACCGGCTGACTCTCTGATACCGTCTGTAGTGAGTAAGCTTCCTTGATGCTTAACATACCTTTGGGAGAGTATCCCCAACGGACTAAATCCGGTCCCCACTGAATTGTTATCTGTATGTTAGTAAGAATTTCGTATATCTGATCCCTGGCCTTTGCCCCATACTGTTCCTTCCACCAATTTAACAGTTTCCAAATCTGAAAGCCACGACCCTCCTACTCCTCTTACCAATAATAATTCACAGTCTATCAATTATGGTTAAGTGCAGTAGTAGAGAGAGGCAAGTTGGTCGTTAGTTTTTGGAGGGTTGGCTCTTGCTGCCAAGCATCAGACCATAGGTTGGTTGAGGATCCCTGTCGTATCTCCCATAAACTATGCTTTTTTATCAAAACATTATCGGCCCTAGCCATGTTCCAAATGTGGGAACCTTTCTCAGGTCCTTCAATCCGAATCAAGTCTCGTTGCTCAGTCTCAGGGGCATACTTCATTCCCCAAAAGCTGGCCCATAATTTATTTGTATGGGTAAGCCAACGCCACCATATTTTCACCCCACAAACAATGCTTAGCTTCTCTGGGTCTCTAATTCCTAGACCTCCCTTAGTCGTAGGTTTGCATAAAGTATCCTAGTTGACCAGGGGCCATTTTCTGTGATCCGCAATGCCTCCCCATAGAAAGGAGCATTGGATACTACGTATTTCCTTCATAACAGATTTTGGGGTAGCCAAAATAGAGAACAGATACATATGTAGCGCTTGCAAGACTGATTTGACAAGAACTACTCTTCCAGGGAAGTTTAAAGCTCTCAAAGTCCAGCTCAAAAGTTTGTCCTTCATTCTACTCAAGAGTTCTTCCCAGGACACCTTTTTCAGAACAGAATCAGACAAAGGAGCGCCCAGGTATTTGGTTGGAAAGGAGCTCTTCTTAAAACCCAGAATCCGAAGAATATTTCTTTGACTGATCGGAGGGGTATGAAAAAAGAAAACCAAAGATTTTTCCATATTGATAGTTATCCCAAAGGCTTTGAGAAAAGTGTTTAAAGCCCTCTTGAGCTGCTTGGCTTCATTGACAGAAGAGTGACCCATAAGGAGAGTGTCATCAACAAACTATTGGTGAGTCAGAGCCTTCTCATAGGGTGGAAATATGAGACCTTTTATACTTCCTTGCTCCACAAGATGAGAGATGAGCCTCCCTAACCCTTCAATCATAATAACAAAGAGGAAGGAAGAGAGAGGGTCTCCTTGTCGAATACCCCTGAAAGGAAGAATTTGAAAGCAAAAGAGGAAGATGCACAAAACAGGAATCAACATTCTAAACTAGTGCTTGTTCAAAATAACCCTTTGTTTGAATATGATTCCTATCAACTACCAGAAAATAGTAAAATCATGACAGATGTACTACCTCTTCAAAGTCCCAAATGCCAATAGTGTGACCGAGTTGGCCATATGAAAAATCAGTGCTTTGATCTTCATCACTGTCAGCATTGCAGGAAGTGAAACCATTCTTTAGATCAATGTGTGAAGCTGAAGAAACCTACAGGAGTGAAACTTGTAGCAGAATATTGTATTGATGCTTACTTTGTACCTGAGAGGGGAGAATATGATGTCAGGATTCAATTTTCGAAGCCTTGCCCCTCTGAAAACAAACACTCATAGCCTTCCTCAAGTAAGTCACATCAAGTGATCCTGAGCCACAATGAATTTGGGAGGTCACTAGATTCAGAGATGTCTAATTCACATATGCATGTATTATGAAGACAGAAGAGAACCATGCCACAAAGTACTCATGTGCTTTGTGTCTAGTTGTGACACCTCTCCTCTCCTCACATTGTTCATGACAAGGGGAGTGAATACCATCAGTAACAAGAGAGAAAGTACAAGTGAGCTAGAACAACTAAGCCTATGAAAAGCTATGTTTGTTTGAGCTCACCATTAGTATCCATAACACCTTCATGGGGCTTCTAACATGGGTAAATAAACTAAAAAACGACATTTCCAACCATTGGTAGCCATAGCACCTTCATGGGGCTTGTAACATGGGTAAATAAACTAAAAATCGACATTTCCAACCATTCAATTCCATATATACTATTTAAAATATATATTATATATATATATATATATATATATATATATATATATATATTCCATGGGTTAATAAACCAACAGTGAACGTTCCAACCATTTAATTTCCATTATATACTATTTCAATTATATGTATAAATAATGGGTTTATACCATCAGTCGACATGTCCAACCATTCAATTCCATAATATACTATCTAATATGTAAAGTAGTTACGTGGTTGGGGATAGTGTAATGGTGCAAAGGATTGACTATCAATTGTA
This sequence comes from Larix kaempferi, assembly GCA_027924585.1. NCBI lineage: Eukaryota > Viridiplantae > Streptophyta > Pinopsida > Pinales > Pinaceae > Larix > Larix kaempferi. The sequence continues at coordinate 3,179,049 of BSBM01000639.1, forward strand.
AAATGGGAGTGTCAGGTGGGAAGAATGAGCATGATGATGATGAGGTTGACTAGAAGGAAATGGGACTAGCAATGAACAAGATTGGCCAATCAGGGTTGCATGAGCATCGATAACGAGGGAAAGAGGTGACTAGTGTGGCTTCATTCAAGAGAAGGCCAGAGAGATTGTGGTGAGAGCTGTTAAGTATGGAAACATTTGGAATGTGAGAACCGACTGTTAGATCATGACTGTAGAGAGTCATCACACCCAAAAAATGCAGAATTCACATCTAGCATGTTCTACCACACTTTTAAGAAATACAACACAATTCGGAAGCATGGAACTAGAGCTCAAAAACCCTGTACATATTGGATCTTCTATCTACTGCAAGAAGACTTCGGGCGCTCTACCACTACTGAATCAATGGGAAGGAAAACAAAAGTATCCTAGTACAAGAAAATCGATCTACATTCTCCTACAGCATGACTCAGAATTATTTTGATAATACTCAAAATGCAATGTAAATCCGTGATTTCGTTCTAGAAAAACTATATACACAAGTGCGTAAAATGATACAATTCATCCTATGGATCCATAATACAAATACATAACAATGTTTCGATAAAATGGATAGATCTGTAGCATAACGACACAAGAACGATTGATTTCATGTTTGTATCTATATCATAGTTTCATAAAGCGGCACATGGTTTTGGATAGATTTAAAGCACAATATGATGATTCATTTCTACAATCGCTATCTATTTTCGGATGGAGCTACATCAAAATATGAAATGACGATTCCATTCTAAAACAATGCCTTTTTTTCGAATAGATCTAAACCCCAAGTAAAAGGAACTATTTGGTCATTTAAAGTATATCAGCATTCACCATATAACAAAACGATTCTAGCTTCATCAATATATTTCTAACATTTGATTTAACAATAATTTAAATCTTTTCAATTTTCTACCGTGAAAAGAAAACTTGTTTACGACGTTTGATCCCACCACTAGCAAAGTTTACAAAGTGGTGCTACTCCAAATTCTAATCTGATCCTACCAATATGCCAACCAACTCCTCAGTTGACCACCCTACCACACTAGGAGTACTCTTCTTCCTCCTAGTCCCCCGAGTTGTAAGGGGTCGTAGAGAATAACACACTAGCCAAGGAGTGCAAGCAAATCTTGAGATCTCCCAATCTCTTAAGCACTTTCCTTAACAAAATCACAATAGATGCACAAGTTCACAAATGGCCATTACCAGTACCATCCAACATTAGGGTGCACAAAAGTGCTTCTACCCTCATGTACTCTTACTTAAGTAGGAAAATTTTCATTGACATGTATCATTCACATTCCACCATGTTTCATCCTCTCATGGAGTTGCACATGAGTCTCATGCAACCATGTGTCACCCTCTCATAAAGGTGCAGATGAGTTTCACAAATCACTCGTAGGTGTTCCCTTATCCTAGGGTTCCATTCCTCAATTTATGGGTGCAAGTGGAGTTCAAATCTAGTTGACTCATTTAGAACTCCCAGTCTGACTAGGACTCTAACATGTGCTCTATTTCTATTTATTTATTAAATCTCTTTTATTTAATTTGTGCACACCTATATCCCCTAGTCTACATGAGATAAATTCAATTAGTCTACATGAGATAAATGAAATTCTATATGTTGTTTCAAGTGCAAGCATAATTTATTTCTCTTATTACCCAGGTGTCGCTTCTCCAGTTCCTTCAGACAGTCATTTTTATTTCCTTTCCTTGTGCAGGGAGTGTGTTGTAGAGATTTAGGAATCATTACCTGGAATCTTTCTCTAAAAACCTATGTGAGACTAATGGTGGCTAAGGAATAAGATCATTCTTATTGCGCACCCCCCAACTTCCTCTTATGTGACCAAGTCGCTATGGCCTACCCATATGTCACACGCCACCCAAGCAAAGCTGATAGCGCTTTCAACTCATTCATGGATTGCTATTAAGAGCCAAAATTCAGTCGTCATGTTCTTATGTGTGATTTCCCATTCTCTATGACCCCTTTATTTATGCATGAGAGTTATTCGACAATTTTTTATACATGCCACTGCACACACTCAATGTGCGCATCAATAGTGCTACACAATATAAGAAGTAATCATGCTTATCCAATTTCAAAATTTATTCAACATGTATTCATCTATTGCAATTCAGTAGGCAATGTTTATTCACCTATATGGAATAAGAAAAGCATCATTTTATTTCTACATAACATAAGAATTTAACTTGCTTTATTCTCAATTCCTCAATGTATTCAACATTCTAGCATATTTATCAATTGCTATTCAGTCATTAATCTGTATGCTATGAAATAAAAATGGAAAATCATTTATTCTTGTTTATTTATCCAGGTCACTTTACAATAAGTTCCCTCAAAATTACACCAGTCAAACTTAGTCAGAGGAGGGCATTACATCCATGATACCCTTTTGTTACAAGGCCTACGATGTTGTTGTATACATAGCATGTTAGTGTTGAAGATCAAGATAGACACACCGAATTAACTATGCCAAAAAAAAATTTACAAATATAAAAAAATCAATCAACATGTTTACCAGAGAAAAATATTTATCATGGATAATCATGTGTGGTGTATGCACATATTCCATACAATGTAAAACTCCTCTATGTTGGGATGGGTATTGATACATCGTATACTTGTATCCCTTCATAATTCCTTCAATTCATCATTCCTTCAATTCGTCGATCAATGGTTGTAGGTAACCATTCATATTCATTACTTGTCTTCTACCAGGGAATATAAGAGCTAGCATACGATGATCATTCTTCACAAACAACCATGGGGAGATATTATTATTTATCACTACTACAGGCGAAATAGAATAGTAGGTGTTTTGGAGGGAATATGGGTTAATGCCATTCCATGACTATGCTCAATCGAAGGCTCCATACTTCATCCTTGAATTTATCGGGCCATGCACTCTCTATATGCTTCATGGCTATTGAATCTATTGGGATTCGCATAACTCCTTACTCACTTTTTTGTGAGGCATACCATCCTTGAAACATAGCTAATTCTTTGCAATGAAAGAGCCTTTGAATCCTTTGGATTATAGGTATGTGCCTCAATATATTATGATAAGGACCATGTGATTTACCCTTGTTTCTTGATTTATGGTACTTGTCATGCCCACTTTTTCGACATATCTCTTTGTCTACATATTCACCTCTATATAGAATACAATCATTCGAACACGCATGATATGATATGTACTCAATACCCAACATTTTCAACATTTGCTTTGCCTATTCGCAGTTGTCGAGAAAGAAATTATCACTCGAAAGTACCTTATCTTTGAATAACCTGCATTTAGTGGGTAATAGAAATGTACAATGTCGTTTAATGTTCATAAAATTGACCATTTTCAATGTTGATTATGTGGCAAGATTCCTCAAAATATAAGGGAATTGATGGTCATTCACCTCAAAAGTGTTAATAAACACGTGTTTGACATGTCAAATGTTGCTTTCAAGTTGTATAGTAACATTGTTGTACCTAGCTGGTTACAATTTGACTAGCCAGGTCCAAAGAGAGGGGTGGTGGAAGTAAATTTTAGGATTTCGAAGAAGGTATCAATGATATGAGCATCATTCCCTGGCTCATTGTCTTGGAATGCATCTAAAAACATCGCATCCATGGCACTCGTATCTCGTAAGAAATCATCCATACCAACCACTATTTCATTGCCTTCATTGCCAACATGTGAAGAACTAGTGTTACTGTAGAAATTCCTATTTGGTGAATCTCGGCGTAGTGGGTATCGAATAGTTGGTTGATTCAAGAATGCTTGGTATGATTCCTCTCTGAGTTGCGCTCTTTTTTCATCTTTCTCTCGATTTGACATTGTAGTGGGGTGCAGTGGAAGATGGTAGACTTGTCGCTCATCGTCAGAATCTTGATTTCAAAAATATTGAACATTACATTGATGATATTAGTAAGCACAATGCAATTGGTTTGTTCAAACAGTATACCAAACAATTATTATTGAAGCATGGGAATTTTTTCAAATAGTAAATGTCCAACCACATGCATTTTATAAAACAAAATTTCAAATGGAGCAATACATTTACATTAATCCCATTGAAAATAAAAAATACAATTAATCAATGATTTTTCGTCTTACACCGAAGGGGACGTCTAAAGGTATTCCCAATGCAAGGCATATTTGACGAGCAATTGGTGGTCTATGAAAATTATAGTTTATTAAAAAATCGTCATCAGGAGACAAACTACATAATGCATGCACAACAACAAATCTGGATGTTTTCATTTTCATAAGCAAATCCTGGTCATTGGAGTGTTCCTCAAATGAGAAATTTGTAGAAAATAAAGAGCACCTAGAACTATTTATGAACCCTACAATGTTCCCATGATTTCTTGGATGACCTTCGATAGATAACATGTTCTTCCTGTTAAAGTTTCCAAAAGCATAACCATTCATGCACATATTATACATGGAAATGTATGTTTGTATTTAACATTATTCAAGTAATCAAACTAAAAGTAAAGATGTCCGCAAAATGGAATAAGTGCTACTGAATGTTTGGGAGGAACCAATGCACGTGAAAGGATAAACAATCCAAGATTTGTAGCATCTATCTTAAACTTGGAAATCATAAAATTATTACCACAATAGGAGAATTCGGTTCCAACATTGGGAACAGGTATAGAAGGCAGCTAAGTGCCATACAAAGAGAAGTTGTAACATGTTTGGTATTTACTTTGCAAATACATAAGAAGAGAGAAGTCATCAGTACCCTCCAACAATTAATGGAACGACCTTGGTGTGTATTTGGGCATTTTTGCTCTCAATTCATACAACCTTTTGGATCTCCTAGTATATATGTTTTGGGTGGTATTGATATCATACCTTGAATCACTATAACTTTCATTTTAAATAAACAGAAGCAGAGGGGTTGGTCAATTTATGACGAAAGATAGTTTTTTTGGCTTTCAATTTTTTAAAAAATGAGCATAAGGAAGTGTTCCTATGTGTCTTTTCTATATCACCTATTGGACTTTTTACTACTGTAGGAGGTATAATACCATCAACATTAGGTAGTCAATCATTAATATAATGGGTGATTGTGACACGTCGAGAAATCTCCTTCAATCCTTGACATTTTGAACAACCACATACAACTGGGATGTAATAAAATAGATCCATCGCATGATGAATTATCATTGATGACCCAAGATTGTGGTTGGAAGATGGCATGTTACAATTGACAGGGTAAAGAGGCTATCCATTTTCATATACCAACTGCTTGTAGTCTCTTGCTCCTGATAAGAGCTTGCAACATTTTTCAACTGGTGGAATATCTTTTGCATCCAAACTTGATCTTGAATCAAGATCCTGAATAATTGAATGCATTGTTATAGATTCACATGGATAAATAATATAAATTCAATTAGATAATCAAAATATAAATAAAATTTGAACTTATTGGAGATGGAAAAGGAGGACTTGATGAGCTTTGAAGAATCTGGAATGAGTTTGAATTTGAAGAATTGGCCATTTGATATTATAACTTTTATCTCTGCATTTGATCCAAATCATCAATAAATACGTGTCTACATTCCTAAAATAAATTTTAAGCATTTGATATAAATATACCTTTTTAAGTTCATTTGAGATAAATATACCATTTTGAGTTCAAACATACTGTCATATGGTTTTTTAACACATCCAGTGTGCTTTTATAAACATAGTGTATCAGTGTGTCTTAAGCAAATAAACACACTTGTGCATACAAAACACATAAGCACTAATTCTAAACATCCACAAAAAATCACATGACTTTGGAGCAACCATATTTTTTGAAGATCGGAATTTGTAAGGTATGGTGAATCACACAAAACTCTTCATAGTAGAAATTTCAAGTATGTAAAATCGTACTATTGATCATGGTGCACGATTTATTTATGTTCCTATTAATATTTAGAGTAAATTCTAAAAAAATAAAATATTTTCATAGGAACCTTCAATGTTGGAACCATTTCTTTCTTGTTGCTTCCTTTTGTTTTATGTGGTTGCAAAATTTAACAATAGGGTTTAACTCCCTCTATTATTTCACAATTAGGGTCTTTCTTTTTAGGCACTTTAAGATTTAATGGGTGTGTGCTTCTATATATAAGTTGTTAGGAATTTGATACAATGGGACCACTTATTGTGTCAGATCCCATATCGTTGTCCTTGTTAGTGTTTTTTCTAAAAAAACACTTTCACTATTTTCGGTGCGGATAGTTCTGTAGAAAGAATGATGTGATTTTATTAAAATCACACCATTTTACTGTATTTAAAAAAAATAGGGAATTTTCAGTGCACTATGTATAATAAGTCTCACTGGTGTTGTACAATAACTATATCACACTGATATAATTGTAGCTTAATTTATTTTTCATTATCGATGCTTAATATATCTGATGCCATATTATGTTTTTTAGATGGAACTTATGTAATTTATTTGTATAATATATTTAATAGCTTCTCTATATTTGGTCTAGGTTGTTTATTGATAGAAAATGTGTGATAATAGTTCAAGGAAGAATAATTATGATTGACACAATGGGAGCACATCCAAAAAAGTGAAGAAGGAAAGTTCTTTGTAATTTAAATATAAAATTAATATGTTTGAATTATATGTAAGTTTAACTAATGTGTATTAGTTAATATGTGTCATGCAGAGCCAACAAATGAGGAAACTCGATAAGATTCTTTGTAATCTAAGTGCAGAAGAGCGTAAAACCTTGAGGAAAAAGTTGCAAACAGATCAATCAGGGGAATAAAAAAGTAATCAATGTGATTTTTTTCTTTGAATTTGTAGTGATAATGCACTTAAGAATATTCGCTAACATGTTTCAAACAATCTATTTCACATATTTTGAATGTTCTGTAGGGATGGACATCAAGGGAAGGGAATTTAGTCCTAAAAAAATAAAAATTATGGAAGATATAAACGATGATAAATTGGTCCTTCGCTCATCTCGAGTGGTACTAAAAGTTAACGAAAGGGGGGGGATTTTATAAAACTATGAGGTATATAGTGGAAAGAACTTATAGATGTAATTTCCACTTACAGTACAAAAATCAATCCAATGACTCCTAGAATCAGGTTATACTTAGACTGTAGGAATCGTTTCAAGAGCAATGGTCAGTGAGAACTATCAGACTTGCAAAAGCAAAAACATACAACAATAAAAAAGAATCATTGAAAATGTAATATTCCTAAACATGTTTCTAAAATATGTATATACTACCACAAAACATTCCTTATTAATAATAATTCTACTAAATTCATTTTTCATATCAATATAAAAATAGTTTAATGTCATTTTAATTTTTCATGAAGATTGTGAAAATTCCAAAGGATGAATAAGGTGATATCCAAAAAAGTGTACAAGGAGATGGTCAAAGAAATGGACATAATTGCATTGCATGAGGAGCCATCTTAAGAACAATGTGCTTTGAACATATGTAATCACTAATTTTTTCTTTTATGTACATATATTTAATTAATTTAGCATTAAATATTAATTTTCAATTCTTTTATTGCAGAAAAGAAAACAAAATAGACCCATTAAACACATAGACTAGACGACAAGGAAGAAAGTGATTGATAGCAAATTTTGTGAATAATTGTGAATTTTCCTTACAACTTAAGATTTCATATTGGTTGTGATCTTTATATTTCATTATTTTTACACCCATCCTTGGATATCTTCAAATAGGTTCTTACATACAAAGAAGATCCATCAGAAGAATTGATTGACATTGGGTTAAATATGGGTTGTGAGTATATGTTGGTGTATCAAAAAAAAATTGTGGAATTTGTAAGTATCTATGTTGTTTTACTTCTCTCATTTTATAATTAATGAAACAACAAAAAACTTTTATATTAAATCTATTATTTGTGAGGGGTATAAATCTTGAAGGAAACAAAATATGGAGTGGAGCCAACAAAAGTATTGTTGGGAGAATGCACGATACATGACTTTGAAAGAATGTGTATTGTTTATGACGCAATTCTTGATATGGTACACTTTTCAATCTACATAATCATGTATATTATCTATTTTTGCATTATTCCCATCAATGTAGATACATTCATTAAAATTTAATTTTATGTTTGTAGATGGAAGCTGAAGAGGAGGAACACAATCAAGGAAATCAACAAAACATTCGACCAAATAACCCAAGTCATGAAAGTAGCTTGAGCACTGACAACAATTCCAACGAATAATGACAATCAATATAATTGGATGTTAATGCAAGTTGTTGTGTGTTTTGAAATAATTGTGTGAAAATCAAACATGTTGTATAATGTATTGGACATAGTTTCCTATTGGAAGACAATGGGTTACTAATAAATGTAACAATTACATATTGACATTTTGATTATTTTGCACATTTATGTTGTCTCATTTTGTATGAAAACGAGCCTCTTTTTCATATATACTAAAATATGTTTCTTATTTTATTGCATTGCACAATGTCATTTTGAAATGTTACATTTCTCACTACATATATGGATGATTAAATATTACAATGAACATGTGTGAAATATAATGATATAACAAAGTAATCCAAACACAATAATTAAATTTCAAATTATATGAATACTATTATAAAAATTATTTCATTTTTTTATGAATAATGGAATTAAACAAAAAAAAATATAGATATATCACTGCATTGTAATTTTTATAATAATCATCAGTCACTTGTCACCAATGAGAAAATGATTACTAGTGCTTTTAATCGTTTTAATCACACCGATGCATTTAAGTAAAAGTGGCACTAGTGCAGTTAATGATGGAATGTAAGCATTGGTGCTTTTGAAATGCATTCGCATCGATGCAACAAAGTGATATTTATATTCCTAATGCAGTTTTATTATTTATATGTACCAATACTTTTAATATAACAGCACACCACGCTACACAATAGTATAATCACATTGTAATGTAAAAAATAAATGAACGTCAACGTTCCAGTCAACTTCACCGGTGCATTTCCCTTCCCTGTCAAACTAGTGCATTATATAAGTACATCAACACCAGTGCGATGTTTCTTATAGAGCCCCAATGTACATAAAGTTATATAGAGCATCAGTGACATTAATATAGTTGTACACAATGGTGCTTGCTTGTATTAAAATTCACAGATTCTTTTTAAGTTAATGTGCACTGGTGCCTTTTAGTATTGTATGCACCGGTGTGTTCATTTCAGTAAAGCACACCGAAAAAATTCCTTCGCTAAAACCTTTGACCGCCAAGTTTTTTTAGTAATAATATTTTTTTGTAAAAACCTCTGCCAAACCATCTAGTACCATTGGAGAAGGTTGTAGTGGAGGTTTTTTTTTTACAATTTTGGTTAATCTTGTAACACTAAAAACCTCTACTATGATCTCTGCTACAGGGTCTTTTCCTTGTAGTGATGAGACCCACGAGACTTGCAATAGAAAAAACTTTCAATAACAAAAATGAATCATTTAAAAATTATTATTACTAAACAAGTTTTCTTATAATATGTCCAAGAAATCACCAAAAAAAATTTGCTATATTTACTTTCATGTCAATTTAAAAAAAAAAACTAATTTGCTTTTTATTTTTCAGGAAGATTATGAAAATTCTAGAGTACAAACGAGGGAAAACCCAAAACATGCTAGTAGGGATCTCCAAAAAAGCCTACAAGGAGATAGTTACTTAGAAATCAGCATAATTGCATCACATGATGAACCATCCCAACAACAACATGCATAAGATGGATGTGATCATTGATTCATTCTTTTATGTACATTGAATTTAAATATTGCATGAAATACTAATTTTCAATTGTTTTGTTGTATAAAATAAAACAAAATGGAACCCATTCAACACATAAGGAAAGATGACAAGGAAGAAAAGGTTTTACCACAAATCTTGTGAGTACTTATGGTTTCAGCCTTACTTAATAGTTCATAGTTGTTGAGATATTTATATTTAAATAATTAATTTACACTTATTCATGGATGTCGTCTAATAGGTGCTAACATACAAAGAAGATCCATCTCAATAATTGATCGGCATTGGGTTAAGTATGGATTGTAAGTATATGTTGAAGTGTCAAGGGTTAATTGAACAATTTATAAGTACCTATGTTGTTTAACTTCCCTCATTTTTACAGTTAATGGAATGACAAGTAACCTTTCTATTAATTATATCTATGCTTTATCATCGTGTATTAAACATGCAAGAAACAAAGAATGGAGTGGAGCCAATGGAATATATTTTGAAAGATGGCATGAGGAATGGATTTGGAAGAATTTGTATGGTTTATGAATCAATCGCTTAGCTGGTATGTTTTTTTATTTAGACAATCATGTATATTCTACTATATAAATGTAGTTATACTTATTAAACTTTATTTCTATGTTTGTATATGGAACATGAAGAGCATGAACGTCAAACAAAAGTTGATTAAAAGAATATTAGGTTAAATAACTCAAGTACACTATCACCTACAAGTGACAGAGAAATGAGGCATGCATACAGCTCCAACGATGACATCAATTCAAGTGATGAATGCAATCAATATAATTGAATGTTACTGCAAATTGTATGTTTTTTAATATTAGTTTGTGAAAATCAAGCATTTTTTTTAATGTACTCGACATATTGTCCTACATGAGTACATGTTACCAAAATAAGTGTAACAATTACATTTTGACATTTTGTTTAATGTATTGAACATACTGTCTCGATTGGATGTTGATGGATTACATATAAGTGTAACAATTACATATTGGTTTCATTTTTATTATTGTGGACCTTTACATTGTCCCATTTTGTAGGACGATGGGTATCTTACTCATATATAATAAAATGAGTTTCTTATTCATTGCATTGTCTAATGTTGTAAAATGTTGCATTCTTGATTTATTAATATATGGATAGTTTACATTGTTACAAAAAATAGAGATGTAATATGTTGCATAATGCATAAATACATTCATTATATATATAAAAACAACAATTAAAATATACAAATCAATATTCTTAAAAAAAATGATTTTGAGATGACTAATTGGAATTTTGTTTAAAAACAATTAATTAAAATATATACATATCATTGCATTGTATTATTTTGAACCCAATAAATGGTGTGTGCAAAAAATATACACTGGTCTATTTTATAGATAACATGCACTGGTGCCCGTTACAAACACTAGCGCACTGGTGCGACACATTTCAAAATTGCACCAGTACTATAAATGACAAACCATACGATTGTGTTTACTGAATATGTGCTTTATATTTAAGGAACACACTGGTGTGTTATATAATATATGCAATGTCATTTCATCCAAAAAATTTAAAATTTAACGTCCGTCTAGTGCCCATGGTAATATAGGCACCAGGGCGTAATACGCACTCACATCGATGATTTCTATGTAATACATACACCGATGTGTTTGTTCTTTATCTAAGCAATGACATCTCTCTACCAAATTTTTAATATTTTTTTCCCTCTCAGTGCACATGTCTATATTCGCACTAGTGCATTTTTTGTTGAAATAAGAAGAGATCATCGATGCATTATATGAGAGTAAAAGTAGCACCGGTGCTCAATAATTAAATAATCATCGGTGCATTTCTATGGTAGTGCACTAGTGCATATTGTTTTTTAACGCATCGGTGCGTATTATGTGAAAAAGAAATCGAAAAAAAAACTTCGCAAGAACCTCCGTTCGCCCCAAAAAATTACGTTACGTGAAATCCATTAAAATTGTCGCTAAAACCTCCACTATGAATGATGGAGGTGATAATAGAGTTTTTTTTTTTAAATTTCCCAATCTTGTAACACTAAAAACCTCCGCTACAAGGTGTTCTCCTTGTAGCACTAGATCCTCCTCTATGCCACACCCATAGTCATCAAGTTCATTTCCTCTGCAAAAATCTCTCTGAGATACAAACTCCCTCTTGTGTTCCTTTCTCGCCTTACTGGAGATCGTATATGTAACACGTGGTCGGAGAACCGTGGACTGCTAGGAGACCAAGCAGACCCTCCCTCGGACAGCTGAAGGTGCTTCTTCTAATACAACTTAGAGGTGACACTTTCTCATATGTAATTTCGTTATTAATAAAAGGCATTATTTGATTCTTTGAAATGATGCCTTCCAGAGAATGTGGAAAGATGATTAGATTAGAGTTATTTTAATTATATTTTAGGTTATCTTGGCTTGGATATCAGTCATTTAGTTTATATTTGTTTTCATATTTTATTATGTAACTCTACTAGGATTAGCATGTAACTCCTAGTAGGTGCACTTTTGCACGTGCTGGTGTGAAAACACCAGCAACAATCACAATGCATCAAACACATGTGGTGTGAAAAAACAACCATTGATGCTTATAAAACCCCTAAAAACACTTTTTCCCTCTTCCTCTTTCCATTATTTCATTATTTTTTTCCATCAAAGAGCCTTCAAGTGGGAAAAACATGGGCAAACATGCACTATTATGCAACAATTAGCCATAAGGATACTTTTTATGTTTTTTAATCCTCTTCTTACAAGATAAATTGGAGCAAGTATGAGAATGTGCAAAATTTGAAGAAGAACAAGCTTGAGCATTCCAAAGTAGATACATTGGTGTATGTCCATTCCAACCTCCCTCGTATATATAAGATGAGGGAAGACTAGTTGAAGGAGAGAACAAAGATGTGGGATGTGTTTCTTAGTGAAATGAGTTTGGACAATACAATTGAGTTGGAATTATGGAATTTGGATAGTAATCAACTAGTGATAGAGGTGGTCACTTTTGATGATGTTAATCCTCTTGAAGGCTCATTCTCCAAAGTCCACATAAACATATCAAAATATTGGACTAGACATGAAGGAGGAGGAGGGAGAGGATAGTAGTTGCAATGACTTGAACAATGAATGGAGAATTGGTGTTGAGTGAAGGACCTTAAAGGTTCATTTATAGGTACAATGGATAGCTCTAGGATAAGGATCATGCTTTTATTTTTTATTTTTTATTTTTTATTTTTTTATTTTTTTCCCTTTGATTTATGCCTTTCACTTTTTTTATCCTTTTATCCAATTTGGGTATCATGAAAATCATGCCAAGTTTATTCTTTTCACTGAGGGTAAAAAAAAACATTCAAAAATCAAGTCAGGGTGGAGTTTGCCCATTTATTTCGAGCTTTTGAGCAATTTAATTTGGAAAATACCCTTTTTGGTGTGCGACTTTGATATTTGTTTTAATGAAGGTCCAAAGGGTGGAAATGAAATGTGGTAATGATCTATATGTACGATGGGGATAATGACATGGTAGGTGGACAAAATTTAGGTGTTAACATGTTTCCCCTTGATGTGTGAGGTCGGGAGCACATCGTATGGGCAACATACATAATAGGATCTTATTTTTCGAGAGATAAGTGTGATTGTGGAGTAGATAATGGAGACTGTTTCATATTTAGATCGCCCTTCAATGGGACTACAAGGGCCCTTACATGCAGATACAATACTCAACATGAATGAGGTGCATATAATATCAAATACATGGATGAGGTGGGCATTCGCATGATCATATCAATGTCTCGAAAACAAAAGGTGGATCGAGGCCCAAAGGGGACCTAATCAATACATGGATAACTATTGTGTACATCATAAGTGTCCAATATGGGATCAAATTTGGACTGTAAGAATGGTCCAACCATGGATGGTCTAAGGAACTGGTGCTGTAACAATGGCATTCTCATGGAATGTTGAATCACAATAACTGATGCATTGTTGGATCTGAAGGGATCCAACATCTGTAATGAATTAAACAACTAAGATTCTCAATCTAATAGGTACAATGAACTGCATCAAAATTGGATACAATAGGAAGCATCTAACTGAAGGGCTTCCAAACACCGTCACCAATGTTCGAGTACACAGGGTACTACCAAAGGACCAAACACCAAGAGCAACCACTTCACTCAAACAGATCACAAATCAACACACCGATGTTTTGAAGTGGTTTAAACCCTCTTGAGGGAAACACTCAGCGGTGTAAAGTTAGTCACAGCAGATCTAATGAACAAATAAATCAGTCACAATAGATGAACATAGAAGAAATGGTGCAAAACTGTGCAAAACATGCAGCAGTGCTCTCTATCCCAGAAAGGGTGAATGAATTACAATACAAACTGTTACAATGAACAGAGCAATTCGAATTGCCTAAGGAGGTCATTCGAATCACTGAATGGAGTAGCTTGACTCAATCTAGGAGTCCTCATCAATCATCGGTGTTGCTCATCAATCACAACAACCAGTCATCCAGGTGTCAAGCTGAGTCTAACTGATCATAATAAATGTAACTGAAGTGTGTAGCACTGATATAGGATCTGGAGGCTCAGTGGGGGCGCATGGGAGGCTAACTGGAGTCAGAGCAAGTCACCTAATCGAACTGGAGGTCAATCGGAGGTGAAACAGTCAGTCAGGAGTGAAATCGGAGTGAAATCAATCAGAATCGGAGCTAACTGAATGTAACTGGAGTGAATCTGCAGTGGTAGGTGAACAAGTGCGCCCTTCTCTGTCAGTAGGTGAGAAGAGGGCGCCTTTCAGCTTAGGAGGGCTAAAAATCTGTGGAAAGTGGCTCCCGGGTGCTAGAAGAAGGTGGATAAGGTGCTGGAGGCATCAAACTGGTGACTGGACTGCATATCCTGAAATAGATCATGCAAGATCCTGAAGTAGATATGTATCCCGAAATAGATGATCCTGAAATAGATATGTATCCCGAAATAGATGATGGATATCCGAACACCCCCCCTCAAGCTAGACTATGATGTGCCAACTAAAATAATGTGGGGCCCTGGTAACTAAGACCAAAGGTCACCCCAATACAATAATCCAAAAAATGCTGAAAAATAAACTAAGTGAGGAAAGAGGGAAAACCCAGTGGGAAGAAAGCCCCCCCTCAAGTCTAAAGCATAATAATGAATCAATCTGTCTCCACCATGATGGAACTCACCCCCAACAGTGAACGGAGGTAAGAGAACTTCTTCTCAGTGAAGCTCTTGGTGAAGATGTCTGCAATTTGCTCATCGGTAGGGCAATATTGCAGAATGATGGTGCGGTCATGCACCAACTGTCGAATGTAATGCATATGAATCTCAATGTGCTTGGTCCTCTGCCGCTGAACTGGATCTGTGGAGATCTTGATAGCACTTTGATTGTCACAAAATAGGACAGTCGAAGTAGTGCCACCAAAACCAAACTCGGAAAGAATACCCTGCAACCAAACTGCCTGAATGCAGGCATTGACTGCCCCTCGATACTCTGCCTCTGCTGAAGAAAGTGCAATGGCTGCTTGCTTTTTGCTGGACCAGCAAATAGCACCATGACCAATCATGAAAACATAACCGGAAGTGGACTTCCGATCAATGCTATCACCTGCCCAATCTGAATCAGTAAAACCAATGAAATCTAGCTCAGAATCTGCAGCATAATGTATGCCAAACTGTCTCGTACCTTGCACATACTGCAAGATCCGCTTGGCTGCTCGCCAATGAAGCTCATGTGGCTGCTGCATATATCTTGACACGGCACTCACGGCATATGAGATATCAGGCCGTGAATGTGTCAAATAAAGTAGTGAACCAATCAACTGTCGATACATACTGCAATCTGCAAGCGGTGTGGAATCTCCCTCCTCAAGACTGATTCCTGAGAGGAATGGGAACGGGGCTGCCTTACATTCAGCCATATTAAACTTCAATAACAGGTTGGAAGCATATTTTTGCTGAGATATAGTGATCCCATCGAAATTTTGAGCTATCTCCAAGCCCAAAAAGTGACTCAGCAAGCCCAAATCGCTCATGTCAAAAGCTAGATTTAAGGCAGTTTTTAGCTTGTTTATTGAAGTAAGTGTGCTACCAGTAATAAGCAGATCATCAACATAAAGTACAATAACCAACAAATTACCTTTAACTCGCTGAAGATAGACATTCGGATCAGATTTGCATCTTTGGAAATTCTGAGAAAGAAGGAAGGAGTCCATCTTTGCGTACCAAGCTCTTGGGGCATGTTTTAACCCGTACAAAGACTTCTTCAATCTACAAACCAATGATGGATCTGATGTATAATCCTCTGGCTGCTGCATATAGACCTCTTCAGCAAGGTCTCCATGTAAAAATGCACTCTTCACATCCATGTGATGCACCTCCCAGTGCTTGGATGCGGCAATAGCTAAAACAAGGCGGATGGAATCCATCTTTGCAACCGGTGCAAAGGTCTCTGTGTAGTCCACTCCTTGGACTTGGGAAAAACCTTTTGCCACCAACCTTGCTTTATATTTGCTGATAGTGCCATCAGCAGAAACTTTAGTACGGTAGACCCATTTACACTTCACTAATTTTCTTCCAGGTGGAAGAGAAACTAGCTCCCATGTATTGTTCTTTTGAAGAGAACTGTACTCTTCATCCATGGCATCTTTCCATCTCAGATCTCGATGGGCTGAATAATATGATTGGGGATCTGAACCAGCCATCAAATAACAAATCTCAGGAAGAAATGGATCAGCAATAGAAAGAGCCATACCTGCCCTTTGAAAGTCTCCTCTTGTTCGTCTTGGATCAGCAGGATTTCCAAGATTCGAACCAGCAGATTGTAGAGTATTTTGGGCCCACTTTGGTAACTGAGGGGGATCTGAATGGTCGGATTCCGAACCTGATATGTCATGATCATCATATGCTGCTACAATATCAGAAATATCAGAACTCATACCTTCATTATCGCTGCTCGAATCTTCTTCTGGTGAAGGCGGTGAATCGGCAGTTTTCTCCTCAACTAGTTGCAATTCTTGAAGCGGTTCTTCAAACTGCACACTGCGCTCTATGAATATCTTTTTAGATCTGATATCCATGAGTTTATATGCTTTTGATTCTTCCCCATATCCTATCAATATGCACTCGATACTTTGTGGATCCAAAGCTCGTCTCTTCTCAGAAGGAATTCTAGCCCATGCAGTAGAGCCAAAAACTCTCAAATTTGACACATCCGGTTTGTGACCAAAAAATGCTTCGAAAGGAGTCATACCTTTCACGGATGAATGTGGAACTCGGTTCTGTATATATGCAGCAACATTGATTGCTTCAGCCCAAAGATTTGCAGCCAAACCTTTAGATTCAATCATGCATGTAGCCATCTCTTTCAGTGACCGGTTTTTCCTTTCCGCTACACCGTTCTGCTGGGGTGTGTAGGGAACTGTATGTTGGATCTTGATTCCGCTTTGGGCACAAAGTTGCAGCAACTCGGACTTGATATATTCCCCACCATTATCAGATCTAAGAGCTTTGATCTTTCTCTCAGTGGTGGTCTCAACAGAAGCCTTAAAATCCTTGAATTTTCCAAGCACTTCTGACTTGTTTTTGAGAAAGAATACCCATGTAAAGCGAGAATAATCATCAATAAATGTCAAAACATACCTTGAACCATTTAATGACATATGGGGCAGCGGACCGCTGATATCAGAATGGATCAATCCCAAAATAGTAGAGGCTCTGCTAGCCTTGCCGCGGTCGAATCTGTGCTCGGGGTGCTTCCCAATAATGCAACCGGAGCATATTCCCTTCGAGGAACGAAGTTGTGGAAGCCCATCAACCATGGATTTATTTGATAGCAGCAGCAAATACTTATAATTTAGATGTCCAAATATTTCATTCCAAAGCCTACTAACCTCATTACCATGTGTGCGAAGAGCAGTGGGCTTTGCAAGCGGAATAAAGTGCGAAAACTCATAACATTTAGCAGTGTGGTTTGCCTTTCCAACCGCAACTAGTCTTCCACTTTTGATATCAGAAATTTCAACTGTATTAGGGCTGAATGTGACTTTCTTTGGATCACCAGTATGTGTCATTTGATACACAGAAAGGAGATTCGAAGCTAAGGAAGGCACATAGAGAACATTCTGAAAGCATCCATGATCTACATGAATCGTACCTTTGCCCTTTGAAGAAATTTTTGAGTCATCTCCCAAATGGATGGGGATGGAGCTGTTTGGATCGAATGAGGAAAAAGAATCAATATTTGCAGCCATATGATTTGATGCACCCGAATCTATCAAGAGAGTGGGCTTCGAAACCGTTGCCATGAGTGCTTGTCCTCTTTCATGATCGTCATTCCGATCCTTCTTCCTTGCACCGTCAGGAAGGGTTATGTTGTTCTTTTCCAAAAGGAGGGCCATTTGATCTATAGTCTTATTCATACATGAACTTTCGGGATGAAAGCCACGGTTACAATAAGTACATTTAGATTTTTGGTTACCTTCTTTGCCCTTTTGCTTGGATTTCGAACTGGATGGTGCATCCGTTTGCTTGCCTTTGTCTTTTTGCTTGTGAGGCTCGAATTTGGGCTTCTCCTTCTTTAGCTTTCCTTTACCATTCGAGATCTTGGGTCCTTGAACAAATAGGGCTGAATCTTTGGAGCTTATGGACCCCATTTGAATCAACTTGTCATGCTCTTTCGTAACGGACTCAATGAAGGCATTCAAGGTAGGCATCTTCCAATTCGGGGTAGTTAGCCGACCGGAATTGAAAGTGGAGACAAATACCGAATAATCTTTCCCAAGCTTGCTTAGAATGGAGAGGATCAACTGTTTATCCTCTTTGATAACACCACTGTTCTTCAATTGCAAGTTCAAGTTCTTGAATTTTGTGAAGAATTCATTGATGCTCTCGAAATTCTCAGGATTAAGGCCAATCAATTCATTCTCTAATTGAAAAGCCCTAAGCTCATCCTGCTTGCCGAATAGTGTCTCAAGTTGCTCCCATATGGCCTTTGGAGTCTTCAATCCGCTGAGATGGAAGTGAAGATCTTTGGAGATGGAGAGACAAAGAAGACCGTAAGCTTCATCAAGCTTATTGTAGTGTTTGGTTCTTTCTGCCACATTGTTTGGCTCCAATTCAAGACCAAGAGTGACTCGGTAGTATCCTTTTGAACGTAATATGATCTCCATATCATCTTTCCAATCAAAATAATTGAATGGGGTGAGGATAGGCTTTGAAGAAGAGTATTCCATTGCTAGGAGCGAGTCAAATGATGAAGAAGAAGCTTGCATGCAGACTATAGCGAATGGAAATGTTGTAGGGAAGCTTGCATGCAGAATGTAGCGAGTGCACTTGGAGGAGATAATTAACCTGCAAATCACATAAGAACAATCACAATAAGGTCGAACAATCCACCCTTTGAGAGTTGCATCACACCTGGGATTGGATTTCAAGCAATGTTGAATAGGTCCAATGTATCAGATCCAGGAATTATGTGGTAACTCAAGCTTCTGGAGTGGTATTGGAGTATTTTTCAAGCTTTGCATGCACAGGAGCGAATGCCCTTGAGATATCTCATGCCAAACTTTTTGCAATTTTTAGCAATTCAGTCAAATCTTCTTGTATAAACACCTGTAGAAAAGAGATCTTGTCCCTGCAATGGCTCTGATACCATGTAAAGTTAGTCACAGCAGATCTAATGAACAAATAAATCAGTCACAACAGATGAACATAGAAGAAATGGTGCAAAACTGTGCAAAACATGCAGCAGTGCTCTCTATCCCAGAAAGGGTGAATGAATTACAATACAAACTGTTACAATGAACAGAGCAATTCGAATTGCCTAAGGAGGTCATTCGAATCACTGAATGGAGTAGCTTGACTCAATCTAGGAGTCCTCATCAATCATCGGTGTTGCTCATCAATCACAACAACCAGTCATCCAGGTGTCAAGCTGAGTCTAACTGATCATAATAAATGTAACTGAAGTGTGTAGCACTGATATAGGATCTGGAGGCTCAGTGGGGGCGCATGGGAGGCTAACTGGAGTCAGAGCAAGTCACCTAATCGAACTGGAGGTCAATCGGAGGTGAAACAGTCAGTCAGGAGTGAAATCGGAGTGAAATCAATCAGAATCGGAGCTAACTGAATGTAACTGGAGTGAATCTGCAGTGGTAGGTGAACAAGTGCGCCCTTCTCTGTCAGTAGGTGAGAAGAGGGCGCCTTTCAGCTTAGGAGGGCTAAAACTCTGTGGAAAGTGGCTCCCGGGTGCTAGAAGAAGGTGGATAAGGTGCTGGAGGCATCAAACTGGTGACTGGACTGCATATCCTGAAATAGATCATGCAAGATCCTGAAGTAGATATGTATCCCGAAATAGATGATCCTGAAATAGATATGTATCCCGAAATAGATGATGGATATCCGAATAAGCGGCCCCGGCCAAATAGCTTCTACGGGACAATTTATTATGCAAAGAAAGAAAGTTACAAATTAGCTTCTCATAATCAATCAACTAAACAATGACCCTCCATGCTCTTTAAATAGAGATCATGGACCAATTGGGTGTTAAGCCACGAATCAAGGTTAGGTTTCATCTAAGAGAAGTTGAGCCATCGGATCACTCTATGTCGGGAACATATCGTGACCGTCGGATTAAGTATTTACAAATGCATACTAAAGAAACACACTATCCCTAATGGATATATTCCACAAGTTGATCTTAACTAACTCCTAAGTGTCTAAATATCCTAACATCCCCCCTTAAGAACAACTTGGGATAGGATTGAAGGATTTACAAAAGTGACACTATTGGGAGAAGGAATGAGGCATTAGAGCCTATCCCCCCTTAATGACAAGTTCCTGAACTCCTAACATAGATCGAAGTTTAGAAAACTTCGCTTCTGTAAGAGACTTGGTGAAGATGTCTGCAACTTGATCATCTGTAGGGCAAAAGAGCACCTCAAGAACACGATCATGAACAAGATTTCTGATGAAGTGCATATGTAACTCAATGTGTTTGCTGCGTTGATATAGAACTGGATCTTTGGCAAGCTTGATGGCACTTTGATTGTCGCACCAAAGTGGAGTAGGTTGTTGTTGCTCGAATCCAAACTCTGATAGGATATGTCGAAGCCATAAAGCGTCCTGACTGACATTAACTACTCCTCGATATTCTGCCTCTGCTGAAGAAAGAGCAAGAGCCTGTTGTTTCTTACAAGCCCAAGTAATAGGTCCAGATCCCAGACTGAAAACATAACCTGCAGTAGACTTTCGATCATCAGGATTGCCGGCCCAATCTGAATCAGTGAAACCAACCAACAAAGGTTTCCCCCTGTACTGTAATGAATCCCAAACTGAACTGTACCTCGAATATATCGAAGTATTCTTTTAGCTACTTTCCAGTAACTTTCATGAGGTGTCTGCATATAACGGGCAACACGACCAATGGCAAAGGAAAGGTTAGGACGGGAATGAGTCAAGTATAAGAGACTACCAACAAGCTGACGATACAAGGTGGCATCGACTTCAGGGCAGAAAGTTTGACTCCAGACTGGAAGGGAGAAGGAGCTGGTGTACAATATTCCATGTGAAAGCGACGAAGAAGGTCACAAGCATACTTAGACTGAGAAAGAAAGATTCCTTCTTTGGTTTGCAGGACTTGGAGACCAAGAAAATAATGCAAATGTCCTAAGTCTGACATTTCAAAATTTTGTTTAAGATTGGATTTCACATGGGTTATAAGCTTAGGGTCACTACCAGTAAGAATAAGGTCATCAACATATAGAACAAGTATGATGAGATGGTTTCCTACTTTCTTGGTATAGACATTGGGGTCAGAATGGCATCCAGAAAAATCAGTGTTAAGGAGAAAGTTATCCATTTTGGCATACCAAGCTCTAGGAGCTTGCTTAAGGCCATATAAGGATTTCTTAAGGCGGCAGACAAGGCTAGAGTTATTCTGAACATAGCCATGAGGTTGTTCCATGTAAATTTCCTCCTGTAAATCACCATGTAAGAAGGCAGACTTAACATCCATTTGATGGAATTTCCAGTTGTGTAAGGCTACAAGGGAAATAACAAGGCAGATGGAGTTCATTTTTGCGATGGGAGCAAAGGTTTCATTGTAGTCAATCCCTTCAACTTGGGAGAAACCTTTGGCAACTAACCTTGCCTTAAGTCTTTCAACACTTCCATCTGATGCATACTTAGTTCTGTATACCCATTTACATCTGACAAGTTTTCTTCCTTTTGGAAGAGGTACAAGATCCCAAGTATCATTCGCCATTAAGGAACGATATTCTTCATCCATGGTTGCATTCTAATCTGAATTTCCTGAAGCTTCTACAAAAGTTTCTGGATCATGATTCTCGAAAACTTGAGCCAAAAGAGAAGCGGCTCGCTGAAACTAAGAACGTGTTCGACGTTGATCTCTAGGATCACCGGCAAGATCACCAGCTGCTTCACATGTTGAACGGACCCATCGAGGAAGCACTTGTGCTGGTGCAACTGGAGGAACATGAGCAGGCGGAGGTGGATTTTCATACTCACTGTCATTATCAGAAACTGGAGTTGGAAACCTGTCGAGGAAATTGGAAGAAGAAGAAGAAGGCATAAACGTCAAATCAGGCTCGTAGGCCAAAGATGGCACAATCGTCGAGTTAGGCTCGCAGGCCAAGAGATTTTCATCAAATTTAACATCTCTTATAATGACTATATCATGAAAATGTGGTTGAAGAAGTCTATAACCTTTTATATCTTCAGAATATCCAACAAATATGCACTTTTCACTTTTAGGCTGCAATGCTTTCCGTTTTTCATCCGGAATGTGAGCCCATGCTTCACTACCAAACACACGGAAGTGACTTACATCAGGTTTAGTTTTACTCCATGCTTCTTCCGGTGTTATACCTTGTAATGCTTTAGTGAGGGTGCAATTAACTATGTAATTTGCACAATTAATGGCTTCAACCCAAAATTGAAGACTTAGTCCCTTAGATTGGATCATACAATTAGCCATTTCTTTTAAAGTGCAGTTCTTCCGCTCAGCTACACCATTTTGTTGTGGTGTATATGGAACAGTGTGCTATTGTTGGATGCCTTGTTCAGTGCAGAAAGTAGTGAACTTATTGTTAACATCTTCTCCTCCATTGTCAGATCTTAACTTAATAATTTGATGACCAGATTGTTTTTCAACAAGGGCCTTGTAGGACAAGAACATGTTAAATACTTCGCTCTTAAGTTTTAAGAAATAAACCCAAGTGTGTCTGGTGTAACTATCAATGAAAGTTAAGAAATATTTGAAACCAGAGAAGGAAGTAGATGGAAGAGGACCACACAAGTCATTATGCACAAGCTCCAAGGGAACCGAGGCGTGCCAAGAGGCACGTTTGTCAAAACTGTCCTGATGATGTTTTCCGAGTACACAACCGGAGCAAACACCATCCCTGCAAGATACCATCGGAAGACCTGTCACCATATTTTCTTTACATAGTTGTTGCAATGAGCGATAATTTAAGTGACCAAATCGCTCATGCCAAAGTTTGTTCAAGTTATCACTATGAGCAACAAAAACTGAAGGGAAAGGTGATAACCCAAAGTTGTTAAACTTGTACAACCTAGTAATATCATCAACAATTCCGGTAGCTAGGACCTTTTGAGGATCTTTAAAATCCTTGATTACAACTTGGTGAGGTGTAAAGGTCACAGTTTTACCTGCACCAGAATGAGTGATCTGATAGACTGATAACAAATTGCAGGAAATTCTTGAACACATAGTACATCACTAAAATGACCATTATCTATTGGAACTGTTCCAGCTCCTACAACACTTAGAGATATATCATCACCAACAAATATTTGTTTGGTTTTACATTCATGCATAGTAGAAAAGATGGCTTGATCCTTAGCCATATGATAAGATGCTCCAGAATCAATGAGCCATTCATTTGAAGTAGAAGAAGAAGATACATTATAAGAATAACCAGAAGCACAAAGTGCATGTCCATGAGAGGCAGATTTTGAAGACGAATCTAGGCTGATGTGGTGCTTCTTCATTGCTACTTCCAAGGCTGCCATCTTCTTGAAACACTTAGATTCATCATGATTATCTTTCCTGCAATAGTTGCAATGACGTTCAGTCTTCTTTCCTTTTGGCTTGGATCCTTTGTCATTTTTTAAAGAAGGAGCTGACTAAGAGGGTTTTGGACCCTTGTTTGACTTATTATTGCAAAAAATTTGTTTCTTAGGAGGTTTGGACTTTTCTTTCTGTTGGGACAATAAGACTTTCCCAGATGTATCTGCATTGTTGATTATTCCAAGATGAATGAGTTTATCTTGTTCTCTATTCAAAGAATCACAAAATGATTCAAGACTAGGCTCTTGATAGCTAGCTGCATTCAAGGATGCTTTCATGGAGTAAAATGTAGATACAAAAACAGAATATGCAGGTCCAAGTTTGGAAAGAATATGATAAATGCATTGTTTGTCTTCCCTCTCAATCTTACATTCTGCACATAAGAGTTTAAGAGTTTTGTACTTAGATAAATAATCTTGAATGCATGAAAAGTCACTTGGATTTAAAGAAATCAACTCATTTTCGAGTTGGTGACCTTGAATTTCATTGTGTTTACCAAGCATAGATTCCAACTTGTCCCAAGTAGCATTAGGTTCATCAATTCCAGATATGTGGAATCCCAAATCAGTAGAGATTGACATCTCAATCAATCCACGAGCTTCATCGCATATATTTGCCCATTTTATTTTCTTATCATCATCAGTGGGTTCTTTTTCTTTCCCTGAGGTAATTCTGAAAAGTCCCCTACTTCATAGAACATCCTCCATACGAGATTTCCATGAAAAATAGTTGGAACTGTTAAGTAGAATATCACAAGGGGTGGCCATATTTGTAAATTAATGGCTATAAAAGCATAAACCAATGGTAAAAAAAAACGGCACTAAAAACTGACTCTGTATGATGAAGTTATGCTTGAACAAAGAAACTGTTGAAGATGTCCCCAATAGTGACGTGGCAGCTAGAGAATGTCCAGCAAAAAAAAAGAACCCCCTCTTCCCAAGATGAACCTTTTGACAATCACTTTATAAGAAAGTTGCTTTAAGTGAACCACTTTTGTAAAATAAGTGATTTCACTTTTACAATGATATTACTTTTAATAGTGCAATAATAATAAAAACTTAAGTGACTCACTTGTATTTTTATTTTTTATTATTTAAGTGAGATGCACTTTTACAATAAAATAACTTGAAAGTAGAAATTGCATGCACTTTTTATTTTAAAATTAACTTCCTAAGACTTGAACTCAAAACCTATTAAGGAATAAAGCAACTTTGAACCAAGTGAGCTAGATTAAAAGGTATGTAAAATATGGGAATGAGGAAGGGGGCTTTTTTTTCTTTTCTTTTCTTTTCTTTTCTTTTGTTTACTCTTCTTGCTCGGTTTGCGTGCTTGCCATTTTTCCTGCAAAACAAACCACAAATCGAAACAAAAAAAACTTTTCCACACTTGTGGAGTTATATCTTGTTAGCTTGCCTGAAAAATCTACGTTTTCTCTCTGTTTCTGATTTGCTGAGATCGCGCAAGGTGCACGGCAAAGAGCATACGCAGCCAAGAAAAACCCTTTCCCTTTATGTTTATGATTTGCCGAGATCACTCAAGGTGCACAGCAAAGAGCATATGCAGACGGGAAAACAACAATCCGAACCCAAAAAAAATCTAACAGTAAAAAATGATGAAATATGAGATTTTTTTCCTTTTAAAAAAAGAAAATAAAAAAATGCATCATTGTAACATTATACCTTCAAATCTGATGAGATATGTGTTTCTGGAGCAACCGGGAACCGTTTTCGATCAAATGAAAACTATTTCCCAATGGAAACGACGCTCTAGACGCAATGGACCACCTCCCATAGCCTAAAAATGCACATAAATACCAGAACTAGAAACCCTTTCGAGTTTCGGCAACAGTAGTTCAAGATCTAGATCATAACCGGAAGCGACACTTCATAGAAGCTCTAATACCATGTTCGGATACACAGGGTACTACCAAAGGAGCGAACACCAAGAGCAACCACTTCACTCAAATAGATCACAGATCAACAGACCGATGTTTTGACGTAGTTTAAACCCTCTTGAGGGAAACACTCCACGGCCCCGGCCAAATAGCTTCTACGGGACATTTTATTATACAAAGAAAGAAAGTTACAAATGAGCTTCTCGTAATCGATCAACTAAACAATGACCCTCCATGCTTTTTAAATAGAGATCATGGACCAATCGGGTGTCAAGCCACGGATCAAGGTTAGGTTTGATCTAAGAGAAGTTGAGCCGTCGGATCACTCTATGTCGGGAACATATCGTGACCGTCGGATTAAGTATTTACAAATGCATACTAATGCATACTAAAGAAACGCACTGTCCCTAACAGATATATTACACAAGTTGATCTTAACTAACTCCTAAGTGTCTAAATATCCTAACCAAGAATGGTCCAACCATGGATGGTCTGAGGAACTGGTACTGTAACAATGGCATTCTCATGTAATGTTGAATCACAATAATTGATGCATTGTTGGATTTGAAGGGGTCCAACATCTGTAATGAATTAAACAACTAAGATTCTCAATCTAACAGGTACATTGAACTGCATCAAAATTGGATACAATAGGAAGCATCTAACTGAAGGGCTTCCAAACACTGTCACCAACGCATCCCGGATATCACCGAAAACATAAAATCATGGAGTTTTTGTATAGACTTGCCAATGTACTAGAGTTAATAGACATTTGGGGTTTTCGACCAAATAGTGAGGGAACCATCAACATCTACGAATCTCATTGATGCGATAATTTAGCTGATATTGAGCACGTGAAAAACAATCGTTCCAAGGGGCAGTAAGGTCTCCCCTCAGGTGGTCCAAAGGGATCATTAATGGTGGCTATGAGGCCAAGGAATGGGATACCTCTGGGTCTATCCTCTAGAATAAATGTGTCGAGGTCAACAGAGGGAGACCTGCTAATGTTTCCTTGACAAAAGCATGATGGATACCACCAAAGGGTGAATAGAACTAAACATGGTACTAAGACACTGTTGGGGGATATGAGGGAAAATGAGTAATGCAAACTCAAACATCCTTTATTCATAGTATGAAGGCATGGCCAACCTGGAAACATATGTGAAATTGATCTCCCTAAGGGACACAATTGGGATACTAGGAATTATGACTGCAATGGGGTAAACTCAAAGGAGGGGATCTAATATATGACTTTGGGAACATAATATCAAAATGACTCCAAGGGTAACTCATCATAGAATACTCTAAACAAAGGTGACCAAGGATGTTGTCGTACTAAATATGGACTATATGCGATCTACATGGGTGCTAAGGAGCACCATTTGTAAATGGTTTCTTCGATGCGTGGGGAACCGAAGAGAGGTTGTGGAGTTGTACTTCACAATCGTAGCTTCCCATATGTGTGGAACTCTGTAAAAATGGGGTGCTTTAAAGCACCATTGTATCATGGTTGTTGAGGCGGAAGGCCACCTCTACGAGATAAAAAAGACAGTAAAGGAGATAAGTGTCTAATGAATCGATCAAATGGTTCAAATGGAAAAATGATAACAAATGAGAGATTTGATGGGGGGTAGGAAACTTATGGTAACCTCTTTGTAGGGTGATGAATGGAGGCATAATAACATCCCTTTTTTCAATATGAATGGAGTAGTGGGATTGTGAGTGTGCAGTGTAGATCATCAGAATGCCTTAACAACCATAAACTTAGGAGTATGTAGGGTAGGCCGATGCCTAGTGATGATAGGGGAATATGAGGCTTTGTGCAAGATCAAAAATTACATGGACTCCCAATCCTATGGAAATTGAAATGACATGGGTGCAAAATGACAAAGGGCACTAAATGGTCACCCATGGAAGGTAGGATCTACTGCTAGGTAAGGGTGAATGCATGAATAGTTGGGCGTGGCCACTTACCTAAATAGAACGAGGGCTCCTACAGGTGTAAAAGGGGATGAATAATGTTTATGCATATAATATTCTGCAATGGTGATTACCTATATGCGAGTTTAAAGTGTTATACCTACATGAAGTGGTTGTTGATTGAAACAATTAAATTTCATCACGAACTAGACCTGTACACATGGAAACGATACCCAAGCGTAAAAGGTGCATTTGGAAATCAAACCAAATATACAAGTGACACATGACCTCGAGGAATGTTCAAGATCACGCATGTGAAAAAGTGAGCAAGGTTAAGGTCTTGCCCCCATGCTATGGGCATGGAGTTTATGACTATGGATCACATATGTGTTGGATTAAGGTATGGGATCATTGAAATATGAAGATAGATGTGATTTTGTAGGGTAAAAATGATTGATCACGCCCCCTATCCTAGGGTATAGGTAATCTATTATTCCCCCCAAACTAAAGGTGTCAATGCGGTGCAAATCCTCTCTTGAAGAGGTATCAACAGGGCATTGATCAACTGCTAGAAGTGGGTTGTACCATGAGCATATTGGTCATGGTGGCACATTGAATTGGTGATATGATGATGGGGGATTCCCCCAATATCATCCACGAGGATGACAATGATAAGTAGGAAGGTCTGGAGGCTTTCCCCCATGCTCTGGACATGGTATTTCCTCATCAGTTTAGGGTATTGGACACAATCGGAATGGTATGAGATGTTGAGGAAGGTTCCTCAAAGGTCTAGATGAAACAAATGGTGTTTGTCCCGCTAGAAGAAGTCGGCATAGGATGAGCATCTTTGATAACCATGACTTGGGGCTCAATGGAGAGTCGACGCAAGTCATCAAGCATAGATCGATACTCAAGCAGATCTAGACAATGGTGTCAGAAATGGTCGTGGATACCATAGACTTCACAAGGAGGATTGGTGCACAATGACTTGTTACGCGTCATGGGGGTGCTAGGAAGATGGACCACCAGAATTTTTTCATCGGGTTCATCATCCAACGCCTGGATATGAATGCGTAAGATAGGAAATTCCATATAGTTCTAGGTAGCGTGACAAAAAACATTGCACAAAGCGCAAGGTGAGGGTGCTCGAGCTGAGGTAATAGGGGGGAGGGTTCACAGCTTTATTTGGATTTTTTGGTGGTGTCGCAGTCATTGATTTACCCTTAGTTTTTGTCTTGGGGGGGGGCAGGGTGATAATTGTTGCCTTCGGGTCTCCGGGAGAAGGATGATTGGCAGTACTAATAGGCTGCATAGGTTTCAAAACAACTTATGGTATGGAAGGTGGGTTCGCATGGGTGAGATACCAAATAGGGAGGCATAAGGTCAAAACTAGGAGATTGAGTTTCCATTATTGGAATGCTCACGATTCTAGGAGGTGGAAACAAAAATGGGATTTGCTAAATAGGTGTGTGTAATGTACCCAAAATCCTCTATACATTTTTGGGGAAATGGGGTATAAAAATTTTCCTTAAACATCGTTCATACAACCAATAAGTTAGACTCTTTATATAAAAATAAATTGTGGTTTAAGGTTCAAAGTTCAAACCATATGGAGACCTTTTGCTTTATCTTCTATGAAAACTAATTAATTAAATTTATCGTATAACGTCCACCACAACTTAATCATCATTGATCATATTCAATTTCATAAGGTCATATCGAATAATTATGATTGTCCATTCAAGCATTTAGGAGTAAGATACTTTCTCCTCTAATCTTATGTTTATCTTCCCACCGTGTATTGTTAACTATCAAACTTTAAGGAATTTGTTTATTGTTAACTATCAAACTTTAAGGAATTTGTTTACATCATGACATTGTTAGCTCGTTACACAATATATTCAACCGCTAAATCTATTTAATTTAACCATATTATGAAAGTAGTATAAATACAATATATTTCCTCAGCATCAGATAGCCATAACTTAGCTACAAGCTTATTAACTATTAACTGATGCGAAGGTCATATAATACTCTATGCATATCAATTTTTTTATCATATTCTAATAAGGTAAGTGTAAGGCATACCTCATTTACTCTCTTACGATTAGTGCTCTCAACTTCACCTTATCAACATCCTATAAGGAGAGCTATTAGTCATTCAAATATAAGGAATAGCTACCAATTAAAACCATGGTTTACAATTTTTAAATCATTAGTACTTGAGCAAAACAATTATTCAATAGTAACTTTTATATTCAAGAGGGTAAATTCATTACCATAAGAAATGTAGTTAATTTACCATTATGCCAATCCTTTACAAACTACCACATACTTTTACACTAAATTTTTTTGAAGTTAACGATTATGTTTAGTGTAAGTCCTACCATCCTTCTTCTTCTTAGGAGCTCGAAACATAACATTTTATTTCATACTTATTGCAAATTCATCTCAACATATTATTTGTGTTTAGTACCATTATAGTATAATAACATATGCACAAGGCACACATCATCCTCTCGCTTGAAAACATATCATCATATCATTTGCACCATGTTTACTAAATAAGTCAAATGACATACATCTTGCTCTCAATGAGATTCAATATTCTTGTATTACTATATCCACATTAGTTTGTGAACTATAAATCACTTAAAAATAATGAAATACTTCCATTCATACGTAGCTAACCCCTTATATATATATATATATATATAACTCGGTTACGACAATGCTTCTAGCAACTATCTAATATATATACAATATAGCTCAATATGATGTACTTCATATATACCTATTAGAAGTACATTTAGACATAGCAATCTAGAATTTAACTTTGCCATTTATGATACTTCCAAATAGAATCCCCTTTTTTATTAATTACCTTTTGTAGGATCCATATCCTAGTTTAACTAAGTTTATATATAAATAAATCTATTTTTCTTTTTTTCCAATTTGATGTTTCAAGTCTTTGTTTTGTTTTCTAACTTATGTTTAAATTTCCATTTTCATGCGTGTAAAGTATAACATATTTACATTTATAGGTTACTATAAATATATTTATTGTTTTATCTATTTCTAATAATTATTATCTATTGCAGGTGTAACAGCATATAATGTATGTACTAATTTACATAATTTCAGTATCAATAGCTTGGATTAGTATAATTTACAGAGTTAGAAATGGGTCATTATACTTGTAGGAAAAATACCTAGAAATAGCTAGTAGAGCCCTTTTTGCTGCTCCTTTTGCCCTGTTGTATGCCCTGCAACCAAAAGCTTCCCCAACCCTGGAAACTCAACTGACCAGACAATCTGGTATGCCACCCTTCCAATTGGAGAGGCCTCACCGACCACCCAGCTCTAAAAGTTCCCCTTTGGACCCCCGAGCCCAAACCGAGTACAAGCCAACCAGTTCTCCCCTTCAGAAATTCTCCAACAAGAACCCCTTCTTCCTCCTCTCAATAATTTTTCTATCTCAACTAAAAATCCCCAAAAACATGCCAAGCTAGATGATCCCCCAAATATCTATGTCTTCTCGACCTTATTCTCCTCATTTTTCGGCTCTTCCCCTGTCATTAATACCCCTATCTCCATCATAAATGTTTCCCCAATCCCAAGTCCTCCTTGAGCCCTTAACATTTGACTCAAAACATTAACTTCCATTATTTTATTAATTAATTTGTTTACCATTTGAATTAATAATTATTATCCTTTAAATTTTTTGGGCCAATTCCCTATGTAAAGTCAACCTAATTTATTTACGCGGTTTCATCGCCCTGTCACCACATCAAATATGTCAAAACCTCTTATTATTGTATAATAATTTCCAAACTCCAAGACATTAATAATAATAGAGTATTCCCGAATAAACAGCCACATTATTACTTGATTAGTAATTATTTTGTGACATGATAACATTTACATGTATTTACATATTCACCTAATTAAGTTTTAACCGTGAATATTATAATTCAAGTTTCAAAATTATAACTAATATTTTTATTAATTAACTAAATTACAATTTAACGTTTAGTCTATAAATTGCATATGGTAACTTCTACCACATTCTACAATTGCATCTTAATTATAATCAACCCTAATTAATTACCACATTCCAACTAATCATAATTAATCCTAGTTAATTATAACTAATCATGATCATAATGGATGGAACTATTATAATTCATCTTTTAATTAACATTTATTAATCATTATTAACACATAACTAACATTAGTCGACATTATTAACATTAGTCGACAATAATTAACATTAATCAACATCATTAACATTAATCGACAATAATTAACATTAATCAACATCATTAACATTAATCGACAATAATTAACATTAATCAACATCATTAACATTAATCGACAATACTTAACGTTAATCAACATCATTAACATTAATTGACAATACTTAACATTAATCAACATTATTAACATTAATTGACAATAACTAACATTAATCGACATTATTAACATTAATCAACAATAATTAACATTAATCATCATTATTAACATTAATCGACAATAATTAACATTAATCATCATTATTACTTAATCATCATTCACTACCACCTAAGTTACTCATTCATCATGTTCCCTTATTTTGATCATAAATTACTAACTTAACATATTAATTTAATTTCCTGGTTAGATAAGTAGTAATAATGTAATTAATGCCTAAACATTATAGTTCAGTATTATTTCACGCAATGTATTCATATGTAGGCGTAGCTGCGGCTTACGTACCTCATGTAGGTACACTAATAGTACTAAACCACACAACATTATCAATCCATTAATTGATGGTTTACTGACACATTCTTAACGCAACTTGATTATTGGATCATTCATTTAGTTACAAAAATTAACTGATGGACAATAATACCAATTACTAATTTACGATACATGACTCTGCAAGGTCCTCAACATACACAGTTAGATCAAGTTTACTTCCCAACTTCAAGCTACACCTATATACCTACATCGTCTACCTAATTCACAAGTAACTTCCACATCCTATCATTTCCTCTACTGGACTACCCTAAAGTGTCAATCCATGACCGGCTCCAATTAGAACCCGTAAGCAGAAATGTCAACTACATCGACCAAGCTTCCCCAGCAGGAAACCACCAGTCATCATCACACACCTTGGGGAGCGAACCATAGCACAACCCTCCCATAAATCTGGGTTTCGGGGATAAACGGTGGGTAAAGCCTCCACCCCCCTAATGGAACAAGGGACTATGTCTACACCGACAAAATAACTGCATTGCACTTGTACTCAGTTTGCCATCATATAACCAATCTGTGTGGTTTAGTTTCCTGAAACCGTACCCCACCCATAGATCATGATAAACAACATAATAACCATGCGAAAATAAATAATGCATCACTTGAATACCATTTATCTTTTGGAGACCATGTCCCCGAGGCTCTCCCACCTCGTAGGTTCCAGCTATCACTTAGCCATTTTAACCTATAAATTAGTCTCTGACATACTATCTAGGATATCGTGCATAAATCCTCGACATGTACACATACATTTCATCACAACAGAACAATAATCAATTCATTTATATTCACCATGCACCTAGTGCAACATTCATTCATTCAACATATTACTTAAACAGTATCCACGTACCCATCATTCAGTAATTTGCATATATGAGACATAATTAACATATGATATATATATATCTAAACATGACTGCATACCATAATACTAGCATCACACACACGCACATATCTCAGCAAAATAATAGAACCATATGTCCACCGTGTCGCCAAACCGATGAAGTCTCACAATCAAGAAAATACAACATATAATAATAGTTCAAGTAATAATGTCAAAATAGGTTGTTACACAATTCATACATACTAGTATAAAGGTTGATCATAGAGTAAGAATCTTATAAATCAGGAAGTTAAGAATACTCATTCATCAATCTATTGTTTGCTTATTTATACAAAATATTACACCATAAACTAATAAAAACTAGGATAAATTGTTATACCATCCTTTGTACCTAGGTATTGAATCATAAGAACAGTCTTTACTATCTTAAATGCTACATAGAAAAAGACATATACATACTTGAATAGATTTCAATAGATTAATACAATTTTTTTATTAACTCAAGAATAGATCATCTTGGAACATAACATTACTTAGCAACAGTAATAGATTGGCATATGAATAATACTTACTTGTTCTAGGTAGACTTGTGCGACTGAAGGATTGACTGCAACGTTCCACCCAACCATTTTTACTCTCTATCTGGTGTATGTTTTCTCACCGAGAGGTCACCTCCGATCTGGGAAATGAATCCACTAGAGAAAACAAATGACAAAGGATTTCTTCACAAAATTACTAAGTCCACAATCATTGTCAGGCTTATCCGATGATTAATAAGATAAGTTCTAAACCAATAATTCCAAATTTCGATATGCAAAAAATAGAGCTTAGTAATCACAACTCAGCTTCCCTTGAAGCAGACATAGGATTTGGTTCTTCACGGGTGAACATAGTACTTGGCTCCTTAAAATTATACAAAAAGATTCAGAGATCACCCTCCTATGTGAAAGCTAACTAATGTATATATACAAATTTTCTAGTTCTTATAATATATTTGCTCTTTCTTTTATGTGGAAAACTATCAAGATAGGTCGACTCTCTACCTAGGGGTGCCCCCTTTCACTGCAACAATTAAATAAATAAATAATAACTTCTATACAATGGCTCTGCCCAAGGGGGGTTCACTCGGTGAACTTGTTACATAGCACGATCGTTCGCAGAATGTTAAAGATATCCCTAATTTCACTAAATATTAGAAAATGCCTCCTAAAATTGTATTGTTGAACCCCCCCTCCCAATATCCCTTTCCAATTAAGAAAACCCCTAGTTTCACCAGATATTGTAGGTATCTATTTTTATCAACCCATTTTTAATACCCCCTTTATATTATATGAACAAGTTGTAACAAACATGAGCCTTAACAAATCTTAGTCTAAGAAAACATGATGCTAAATAAAATAATAGTATAATGCTAATAATGATTCCACTTGGATTGCAGGGGTGACTGATCAACTTGTAGTGTTGGATAGTGGAATACCCAATGAAATAGTAATGGGGAAGGAAAGATGCGTAAAAGGAAACCCACTCAATAGATCAATATAACATAGAATGTAAAGGTTAATAGTTCAATAGTCAGTGAAATGCTTAGAAAATATGAGAATTGCAAATGTTTCACACCACAACCTACCAATCTACCAGTTTGATATCATGTAAATACAAGTATAGCCATAGAGAGATCATGTTTTCTATACACTTAATAAATTAAACTCCATAAAAGTTCAAAATTGAAACCCTTTACAGATGGACTTCCCTACCTTCCTATCAAAACAAACATCATAGTGGAGAATGGGGATCCAATGAAACCATATTAAGAACTAGGGAAAGGACCTTTGAGGTGGGAGGGTGGGGGGGATTCTTGCTTTTACGTATAAAGGTCAAAACCAAAATTTTATGCAACAAGTTGAAATTGCAATAGGTCATATTTCTACTTTTTCGTATAATAATTTGCAATTATTAATAACATAAGAATGTAAAAGGAACTATCTATGCATGTAAAATGATCATGTGCAAGGACCTTTGGAAGCTAAAAACATTGATGGAACATGAAATATTGGACTGACTATTCATTTTATAAACTAAATAGTGACTTCATAAAGTATAAATAAAATTCTATTGCTACTTAATTACTATCTATGCATGTCAAATGATCATATAGAAGGACCCTTGGAAGCTAAATATGTTGATGGATCTTGAAATCCTAGACTAAGAATTCCTTTTATATATTAATTAAGAACTTAATAAAGTATAAATAAAATTCTATTGCTACTTAATACTGATTTGAAAGTGGATAAAATCTACGTAACTATGATCTTTCTTAAAAAGAAAATAAACATTACATTTGACTTTCTACATTCAGTTTCTACATTTAACTTTACTTAACATTACATAAAACTCTATTCAACATAAATATTAAATATTTTGAAAACAATATCATAAAACAAATATAAAAAACATTCTATTTGACATGCACGAACGTGTTTGCATTCAACCATGGAGGCTATTATGATTATATTAATTGTATATTTTTAAAATTAATAAATATGGTAGTTAACTATATAATAATTACAATGGACATAAAGAAAATCCAGTGCCATGGACACAAAGGGAACTCAAGGTACCTTTTTCCGGAAGGAATTTTCTACCTCCACTTGGATGGGTGTTCGAGGTGACAAGGAAACCCTGTAAATCATGAAATGATACCATTGGATAACAAGTGATAAACTATAACAATAATTTTATAAATGACAAATAGTTGGTGGTTACCTGTAACTGAAGACTTGAGACCAAAACAACAAAGAAATGTGCTAGCTAGCAATATGACTCCAAACCTACCTAAAATAACACTATGATCATTAAGAATATGAAAGCACACATATATTATACTTAATACAATAGTTTATAAAGAAAGGACATCATAATGGTAATCTAGAAAACAACTATACCAAATCCATACAAGTTTACACAATTATGCAAACCAACTTCAACGAATTAATATAGAGCCAAATGTCCAGATATTTTTACAAAATTGATAGTTTTTTTACAAACTTGAGTATCGCGTGTCCATCAAACTCAATACCTCGTGCCCTTGTCCCCTGATTTTCCCTCTACCTCTCATCCACCGCTTCTACACGAAATGTAATAGAATATATCCTAAATATTTGTATTGCCATATAACATAATTAAGCCCCCTTGGCCCCTTAATATAAGGAAATATATTTTCTCATTTCCGTATCATATTTTATTTCCCAATATGAATGAATGTGATAGGATATTTCCTACTGGCCTAACACCCCCCCCCCCCCCCCATGGCCCTGTCAAAGGGTTTCCTGTAAAATCCCAGATTTTCGTAAAAATTTAAAACTTTTGAAAACTGCATTAAATACAAAAATTATAGATGCGAAAATAATAATTGTTTGATTACGACAACTTTAATTAAAAAGTCGTTAGTACTAAACATAATTTAATTTATGTTTAAGCATCATTATGAAAATGACAACTTTAACACATAAGTAACGAACATTATTATGGTAATAAATGAACTAACAGGTCATAATTGTGATGCGATACTTTTTCTTTGAAAAGATACTGACAGTTTGATTTTTTATGAACAAGGGTGTCCTACGAGGTACCCTGGAGTTTAATTAGCTGCAATGCTGACACATTTGAATGTTCTATGTGCAGACGATAGGTAAGAGGTTCAATAACTGCATAGTTTAAAAGTACGTGTGTAATTCAATTCAACGTCAAATAAAAATGTTGTGAATTCTTTTGTGAAAACAAGTATCTTCAGGTATGAAATGTCTAGTGCTGCTTACTAGTTTTTCAACGTTGTCTTACAATTCATAAATGTTGGAAAACAATGACGTCTAGAAGGTATACATGCTATTTAAGTTTGTTGTCGTAAGCCAATGACGTAGTTCTAGTTTGGCTTTGGTTGTCGTCTTAAGATAACTAATACTTGTATAGTGTTAACATCGTAATTGTATTGCTAATCGACATATGCATTGCATTAAGAGTTAGTGTATGAAGTACATGGCAATGGCATGGTTTCTATGCTAATCACTACTCAATGGTCTTGTTGAAAATAAAAAAATGCATACTCTTATCTTTTCAGTAGTTGCAATAATGAAAACTATGATTAATATGCTATCCATATAATTCTTAGAGATTGCTATCCTATGCAATAGTTCTATAATTGCAAACTATTCATAATATATATGAGAATTTGCAATATTAATTTTATATGAGATTGGAACTTAATACATGGCTAATCTTAAACCTTAAGACCCTAATCACGACTATAGTCTTAGAACTATAACTATTATACAATGCAACGATAATGTTTTGAGTTTATAAAAGATCAACATATAATTTTTATCGTTGTTATAAATGATACTGACATTCATTAATGTCGACGGGATGGACGAGATGAGGGTTATTAAAAATGGCATGAGCCTCGAGCTGGTGTAGAGATAGTGTCTCGATCCTACATTAAAAGCTCCAGATGACAAGGACTGTTAACAATCCACGTAGTATGATATCACAGTAATAGTAACTGTGGCAACCACTGTGTAATGGTTTTTATAAAGAATTCCTCTGAGCTGGCTGTTGATCGAACCTCTGTGTGAAACTGTGGCATTACCATGCTTGTGCGCATGAATAAAGTATAAATGTTATTGCTTCATCGTCCCAATGCAACCTTGTTGGCACTCTTATGATCGTTGATTTGAATGAGTTTGGGTTGTTGGATGTAACCGTAGCTTTTTGTCGTCATTTTGGTTAATGGAGATTGAATGTCGTTCATTGTTACTATTGTTTCGGTCTGTGTGGCCGACAGGCTGCTGGTTTTCAGAGTTAGATGAGAAAGTGGGAGGATTTCAACCTCACGACCTGTAGATTAGGGTGATAGTTGCAGTCTTCAACTCGCTGCCATGGCATGTGATAAAATGTAGAGACTGTAGTTTATTTGTTGTCATCTTTGTAAGTTTTTACAATCTCGTTTTCTGAGTTTGCAACGAAATACGTCTTCCTGCAAAAGGTTTTGGGTAATGGTACCCTGGTCTCATCCAATACAAGTAACTCGTTGGTTTTAGATGTGTATATACAGAGTTGGGTTGCCGGATGAAAAAGGGTAAGTGTCTTCTTAACTCAGTAATGTTGTAACGTTCATTTTTGTAACTGGATGTGAATAATGTTTTAACCATTGAACATTTAAATGGCAGGTAACAGTTATCGAAAGGTAAAACTTGAACCATGGTTTTGGAATGGATGGCAACTCCAATACTTGTAAGCTATGGGTCTTCAAACCCTAGTAGGTGCTCTATCGGTCTTGGTTGATGTGGTCTTTCAACAATGAGTAACCAGTGCTTCCATGCTTCAACGTTTGTCTGTCAGTTGGGCATCTATGAAGATTTTTATGGTTGTAGTGAAAACGTTTCAGGGAACGACCATCGTCTATTTGGTTGATGCTCTGTCTTTTATTTTAGATGTTTAGTCTCGTCAAGAGGAATTGTAAAACTCGATTTAAGGAGTAGGGATAAACGCTATGTGGTGTTCACCTTTGGAAAAGTTAAATCGACCTGTGCAACGAAGCTTCCATTGTGGAGTTGGGATTTTGTGTTGATTCAAAACTTCAAACAACAACCTACTGGTTTACATTATGTGTAGAAAGATGTAGAGCCAAGGCTCGTCTACTGTGGATACCATACTTCGATTCTCTGGCAATGAAAAATATGCTACTTCTTTTTGTACTATTCGTCTGTGTTATATGTTGAGTACCGTAGGTACATAATAGGACTAAAGAACTAAGCAATAATTTAAATGCTTTGTCGTGGATGATAATGTATGTATGTATTTTCTAGTTGATGATAAACTCAGGTTTTGGAAAAACGATGAAGTAGTTTCGACTGTTTAGATAAATTTGAAAAGGGCCATGCCCAGGCTAGAGTTTATTTTTCGATTTTTCAAAAGATAACTTACTTGTACACTCCAGAAATCCTTCAGGCAATTACAAGGGTTATAAACTATGATTTGAACATGTTTGTATAAATCGTATCTATGGCTAACTGTTAAAACGATAGTACGGTTCTGGAGTTACTATTTAGGGTTTTAAAAAGTCATAAGTTTTCATGCTGCGAATGATGTCCAAGGTTTGTATTGAAATGGAAAATATGATGATCAAAACAGAGTTAGGGTTTACATTGGTTTGGTTTTTTATACTATAGAAATAAATAATTGATACATGAACTCAAACTGGAAAATAATGAAGAATGACAGTATAGGTAAAGATAAGAAAACAAATTATTGTTCAATTCTAACAGCTGTTAAATCATTGTTAAAACACTATTATTTGGAAAACATGATATGTATGTTTTCAATTGCATTTGTTTGCTATCTTCATTCAATAGAAATAAGAGGAAATTATATGATTGTGCAGAGATTGAACTATATTTATATTTCATGAATTAACAAAAGAATCATGTAACACTGTTGATACTATACAGTAAGTTTTTCTATGTTTAGATATAGGACAGAATTATAATCATATAAATTACTGTACTTATCTATCGAATCAATGGCAATTTGCCGATCTTTTCATCTATACTTAATTTGCTTCTCTACACTAGAGTACGATGCACAAAATAGCATGTAGAAAAATGTAGAGATTGGTTTATCAATTCCAGATCATCGTTAAACTTTAACATTCAGACTTTTAAACAAAATCAGAGATCAATTCTCCTTCAAAACAGAGGTTACTAAATTTTTACTAACAGAACTATTAACTGAAATAAAGTAGAAACTGTAAAACCTGGATTAATCTGGAGGAAACAAACAGCCCAAGAAGACTGTTCCACCCAACCAATTCCTGAAGACAGCCAAGTACTTTCCTGAGGACCCTCGAGCCTGTTCACTGAACCACCAGGAGGAAGAAACTTAGGAATTTAGCCTCTCCTCTTGTAGTAACAATTAATTGTGGAATATTCAAGAGCTAGCAGTCCAAGGGACCTGCTCCAGCACCTCTGGTGCTCTTTAACAAATAGTATGCAGACTTGTGATTGCACTCACCACTACCCTCCCTATTCGAATCTCTCAGTGATCACCTGATGCACATGAGGAAATATTTCTGCAGAAAATATTGTGTAAGAGCTGCTTGCTCAATTTGAATTTGACTTACATAGGCTACCTAGGCCTTTTCAGTTGTTACTTGGTCATTAAATGAGTTGCCTTCCCACTCCCACCACCTGGGGGATAATGCCACATTATTAGGGGTAGTTGTCCCATAACCAACAACTAGTGATGAATGTGCAATTGCTGCCATTTGTCCCATAACTTCCAACAGTTTCCATTCCTCCTAGTGGGTTAGTAAACACTCATTTAACAGTCCCCTTAGGTGTTTGTCTCCTAATTAATTTATTTAAATAATAATAATCAGTAATTACATTCATCCTTGATCAAAATTGATCATAATTACAAAACTTTGTAATTCAATTTAACATAAAGTATTTTGCTAATAAAATAATAATTTCTGAAATTTGGGTAGGTGACATACACCCCCCCTTAAGTCTCAACATCGTCCTCGATGTTGCTTAATCACTCCTTGAGTGTTCCTGAAACAGAGTTGGGTATGCTGCTTGCATACTACTCTCCAACTCCCAGGTTGCCTCTTCTGGGCTAAGGTGCTTCCATTGCACCTTCACTTGCCCAATGGTGCGATTCCTGAGAATAGTTTCCCTCCTTATGAGGATACAGTCCGGTTCCACCTGAAAATCTTCATCTTGTCCCACCTATACATCATTCCAGTTTACAACATGAGTAGCATCGTGTACATACTTCTTTAAAAATGATATATGAAAAACATTATGTATTTTTAAATTTGGTGGCAAAGCCAGCTAGTATGCCACTGGTCCAACCTTGGACAATATTTCAAAAGGACCACAATACCTTGGTGCCAACTTGGCACAACTTCCCAATTTCAATTAACTCTTTTTCGGTCTTACCTTGAGGAATACATGCTCACCAACCTGGAACTCTTTATGAGTCCTTTTTAAATCTGCTTGACTCTTTTGCCTATCTTGGGCAGCTTTTAAATTTCCTTGTACCTATTTCACAATTAGTTCTAACTCCTGCAATAACTCCGATCCTAAAATAAATCTATTTACTGGATCATTCCACAAAACAGGTGTATCACATTTCCTACCACAAAGAATTTCAAAAGGACTAAGTCTGGTTTATGCATGATAATGATTATTATAAGCAAATCCTGCTAAGTGTAAGTAGTCTTCCCACTTACCAGGTTGATCCTTAACATACATTCTTAATAAATCTTCTAAAACTTGATTTACCCTTTCTGTCTGTCCATCCGTTTGTGGATGAAATGATGTGCTGAAATTTAAGGTTGTATTCAACCCCTTAAACAGTGACCTCCAAAAGTTTCCGGTAAACTTAGAGTCACGATCTGAAATTATTACTTTTGGTATCCCATGTAGTCGAAAAATCTGTTTCATAAATATTTCTGCAATGTTTGGAGCTTTATGAGTAGT
Organism: Larix kaempferi; assembly: GCA_027924585.1. Taxonomy (NCBI): domain Eukaryota; kingdom Viridiplantae; phylum Streptophyta; class Pinopsida; order Pinales; family Pinaceae; genus Larix; species Larix kaempferi. Next base: position 3,221,026 of record BSBM01000639.1, read on the forward strand.
CTTCACAGGTATAAAATGTGCTGCTTTGCTGAGTTTGTCCACTACCACCATGATAGAGTCATGTTGTTTCTGATTTTTAGGTAATCCAATAATAAAGTCTATGCTAATCACTTCCCATTTCCAACTTGGTATCGGTAATGGTTGCAACAATCCAGCAGGGTGTTGGTGTTCAACCTTCACTTTTTGACAATCCAAACATTTAGCTATGTACTCTGCTACTTCATCCTTCATTATGGGCCAATAGTATTCTTTCCTTAGCATAGTAATGGTCTTCTGATAACCTGGATGACCAGAATAATGACTTTTATGCATCTCATTTAATATCAGAAATTTTATTTCAGGTATGTTTGGTACATACAATCTGTTTTTATACAGTAATAACCCATTTTCTTTCATATTGAAATTTCCCATAAAATTTTCAGAACTGTTGTTTGCTATCCTTTCTTTTATTTTCTGTATTCTTCATCAGTTTCACTCTTTTCAAGAATCTGTTTTTCCAAATCTGTGGAGTAAGTGTTGATGGCTGAAATAAAATTCAATTTTATCTTACGACTCAAGGCATCTGCAACCTTGTTCTCTTTTCCTTTAATATGCTGAATTTCGAAATCATACTCACTTAAGAAAGTCAACCATCTAGCTTGTCTAGCATTCAGATTTGTCTGATCTAATAAATATTTCAGACCCATGTTATCTGTCAATAACGTGAATTTTCTGCCAATAAGGTGATGACTCCACATTTTTAAGGCATGAATTACTGCCAATAACTCTAAATCGTAGGTAGAGTAGTTCTTTTCATGTACCTTCAGCTTTCTAGATTCATATGCCACCACATGTCCTTCCTGTGTTAAGACTCTGCCAAGTCCGTTATTGCATGGATTTGTACAAACTATAAAATCCTTGTTAGGATCTGTTATCCTCAAGATAGGTGTTGTAGTCAATAATTCCTTTAATTTCTTGAAATTGTCAGAACATTTTTGATCCCATACAAATTTCTTCCCTTTCTTCTGCAAAGAAGTTATGGGGTTGGCAATCCTTGAAAAATTTTCTATAAATTTTCTGTAATATCTAGTAATGCCCATAAATGATCTTACATCCGACACATCCTTAGGAACTGGACAACCATTAATGGCCCTTATCTTATCGAGGTCAACCGAGATTCCTTCTTTAGAAATTATGTGTCCTAGATACTGAATTTTGCCTTTGTGGAAATCACACTTACTAAACTTAGCGTATAGTTGATGATCTCTCAGAACTTGTAAGATAATCCGTAAATGTTCATCATGCTCTTCTTTACTTTTGGAATACACTAAAATTTCATCTATAAACACAACAGCAAACTTGTCTAAGTATTTGTGCAGAATATTATTCATCAAACACATAAATACAGCCGGGGCATTAGTCAGGCCAAATGGCATGACTACGAACTCGTAATGTCCATACTGAGTCCTGAAAGTTGTCTTAAAATTATTTTCATCCTTAACCCGCACTTGATTATATCCTGATCTTAGATCAATCTTCGAAAATATCGTTGCTCCACGCAGTTGATCAAATAGATCGTCTATGCGGGGCAACGGATACCGATTTTTTATTGCCATCTTATTAAGCTGACGATGATCTATGCACAATCTTAGGGTTCCATCTTTCTTCTTAACAAAGATGACAGGTGCCCCCTAAGGAGACACACTGGTTCTAATATACTTCTTATCAATAAGTTCCTTCAACTGTGATTTTAATTCGTTTAATTCCAGTATATTCATTATGTATGGAGCTTTTGAATTTGGTACTGATCCTGGTAATAACTCGATGGTAAAATCTAAATCTCTTTTAGGAGGTAATTATGGGATTTCCTCGGGAAATACATCCTTAAAATCCTTTAGGACAGGTATGTCCTCTAATTTCAGTTTGTCCTCTTTACCAATAAACTCATCATTTACTACGTTTACTGCAAACAACTGGCATCCTTTCCTAACTGCCCTCTTAACTTGCATGGCTGAAATCTGTCTAAGGGTTACCTTCCTTGGGATACCTTTTACTTCTATAGTTTTTCCTTCTTCATTTAAACATGTAAAACTTTTTTCGTAACAGTTCAGAATGACATGATGGGCTTCTAACCAGTCCATCCAAACTATAAGATCATAAGATCCTAAAGGTAGAATATTCAACTTGATTTGTGTTTGTAAATGATTCATGGATAAAGCACTGCTTTCTATAAAATCTGACACTTTCCTCTTTGTTCCAGTTGCTAGTCTAACTAACCAAGATTTACTGAACTTTTCTATTTTCAACTTAAGACTTTCCACAATATCGGGTGATATATAACTTAAGCTAGCACCCAGGTCAATTAAAACAGTAACAGGATGATTCTGTAGCATACCTTCAATCTCCACCATAGAGATTTTATGATCTGCTTGCCTGTTGTCAAGTGCTGCATTGATTATGGGCATTTCCCTCACCACGTCTCCAATGATAGGTTCATTCTGAATAGAGTTGATGTTGTTAGCTTTTCACTTCCTCAAGGGACGTTCTAATGCATAATGGGGACCTTGACATTCAAAACATTTGATAGGTGCCTTTTGCTCATTGGTTTTCGTATTATTAGGTGCATTTCTAGGTGCTGTAGAATTCTGTTGTTGATTGTTTCTGGAATTATTCCCTTGATAATTTCGATTCTGAAAATTTTTCTTTTGGAAACCGGAATTTCCACTGAACCTAAAATTTTTCTTTTTCAGCTCAAAATTGTTGGGCTTATGACTCTTCCAGTTTGGCATTCCTTCTCTTTTCCGATTGGTGTCATAATAGAAAATTTCCTTTCTCATAGCCTCTTCCAAGGTCTTAGGGCTATCATACTCGATTTTGTCCTTAATATTGAAAGGTAGGCAGCTCAAGTATCTTTGAATTTTCGGTTTTTCTTCTATGAGGTATGGCACATATCTCAGTAAGTTCAGAAATTTACTGTTCATTTCCTTCATGTTGATACCTCCCAGCTTCAAATCATAGAACTCTTTGGATTTTTCTTCATAGTACTGTCCAGATAAATACTTCTTTTTAAAGTATCATTTAAAATTACTCCAGCTTACATCTTTATCTTTGATGCCCTTTACTCTTTTGATGTCCTGCCACCAAATATCCGCTTTTCCGGTCAAGTTATATATAGCCATTTTTTCCTTTAAGGACTCTGAATAGTTATAGATCTGGAAGTATTTCGTCATACCGGACAGCCAAGATTCAGCTGTCTCTCCCTTCTCAGTTTCTCCATTGAAAGTTGGAGGTCTAATCTTTTTTAATTCCCCAGAAAGCTGCTCATACTCCTTGTGATTTTTTCTTCTGGGTTTGAAATCTCCTTCACTGCTATCACTGGTGTAGTTATGTTTCTTTTTACGCACTTCAATAGCATCTCCTGATGAGGTTGAATTGTTTTTCACCTCATTGGTTTTCATTTTCTAATTTTTATTTGCATGAGGCAGATCCTCAACTTTGGAGATATCTTCATTATCTCTCTCTTGCTCCTCAGTTGGGCACTGTTCGAACAACACTTGGTTTAATTGTTCTTGTGCTTGCAGAATTCTTTCATTGTCTTGTTTCATAGATCTTATTTCCGCCTTTAATTCGTGAAAAGCACGTAACAATTCTGACGAACTGTTATTTAGTTCATCGTGACCTTCTTCTGCAAAGTGTTGTCCCGAGCTGTGGCTATTTGGTTGAAATCTGTCTTCGAAATGTTCAGCTAAGTCCTCCATACCTATAACTTAAAATAATCTATGGATAACATCATAATTAAAATTTCAAATTAGTAAAATTTACTGCTGTATAAAAAAATTTGCTGCGTGTTTTTGGATCTCTTTCAGGCCTAGAGTTCGAACATGAGCTCTGATACCACATGTAACATCATAGATTTTTGTAAAAATTTAAAACTTTTGAAAACGACATTAAATACAAAAATTATAGATGCGGAAATAATAATTGTTTGATTACGACAACTTTAATTAAAAAGTCGTTAGTACTAAACATAATTTAATTTCTGTTTAAGCAGCATTATGAAAATAACAACTTTAACACATAAATGGCGAACATTATTATGGTAATAAATGAACTAACAGGTCATCATTGTGATGCGATACTTTTTCTTTGAAAAGATACTGACAATTTGATTTTTTATGAACAAGGGTGTCCTACGAGGTAACCTGGAGTTTACTTAGCTGCAATGCTAACGCATTTGAATGTTCTATGTGCAGACGATAGGTAAGAGGTTCAATAACTGCATAGTTTAAAAGTACGTGTGTAATTCAATTCAACGTCAAATAAAAATGTTGTGAATTCTTTTGCGAAAACAAGTATCTTCAGGTATGAAATGTCTAGTGCCGCTTACTAGTTTTTCAACGTTGTCTTACAATTCATAAATGTTGGAAAACAATGACGTCTAGAAGGTATACATGTTATTTAAGTTTGTTGTCGTAAGCCAATGATGTAGTTCTAGTTTGACTTTGGTCGTCCTCTTAAGATAACTAATACTTGTATAGTGTTAACATCGTAATTGTATCGCTAATCGAAAGATGCATTGCATTAAGAGTTAGTGTATGAAGTACATGGCAATGGCATGGTTTTTATGCTAATCACTACTCAATGGTCTTGTTGAAAATAAAAAAAATGCATACTCTTATCTTTTTAGTAGTTGCAATAATGAAAACTATGATTAACATGCTATCCATATAATTCTTAGAGATTGCTATCCTATGCAATAGTTCTACAATTGCAAACTATTCATAATATATATGAGAATTTGCAATATTAATTTTATATGAGATTGGAACTTAATACATGGCTAATCTTAAACCTTAAGACCCTAATCGCGACTATATTCTTAGAACTATAACTATTATACAATTCAACGATAATGTTTTGAGTTTATAAAAGATCAACATATAAGTTTTATCGTTGTTATAAATGATACTGACATTCATTAATGTCGACGGGATGGACGAGTTGGCGGTTATTAAAAATGGCATGAGCCTCGAGCTAGCGTAGAGATAGTGTCTCTATCCTACATTAAAAGCTCCAGATGACAAGGACTATTAACAATCCACGTAGTATGATATCACAGTAATAGTAATTGTGGCAACCACTGTGTAATGATTTTTATAAAGAATTCCTCTGAGCTGGCTGTTGATCGAACCTTCGTGTGCAACTGTGGCATTACCATGCTTGTGCGCATGAATAAAGCATTAAATGTTGTTGCTTGATCGTCCCAATGCAACCTTGTTGGCACTCTTATGATCATCGATTTGAATGAGTTTGGGTCGTTGAATGTAACCCTAGCTTTTTGTCGTCGTTTTGGTTAATGGAGATTGAATGTCGTTCATTGTTACTATTGTTTCGGTCTGTGTGGCCGACAGGCTGCTGGTTTTCAGAGTTAGATGAGAAAGTGGGAGGGTTTCGACCTCATGACCTGTAGATTAGGGTGATAGTTGCAGTCTCCAACTCGCTGCCATGGTGTGTGATAAAATGTAGAGACTGTAGTTTATTTGATGTCATCTTTGTAAGTTTTTACAGTCTCGTTTTCTGAGTTTGCAACGAAATACGTCTTCCTGCAAAAGGTTTTGGGTAATGGTACCCTGGTCTCATCCAAGACAAGTAACTCGTTGGTTTTAGATGTGTATATACAGAGCTGGGTCGTCGGACGAGAAAGGGTAAGTGTCTTCTTAACTCAGTAATGTTGTAACGTTAGTTTTCGTAACTGGATGTGAATAATGTTTTAACCATTGAACGTTTAAATGGCAGGTAACAGTTATCGAAAGGGAAAACTTGAACCAGGGTTTTGGAATGGATGGCAACTCCAATCCTGGTAAGCTCCGAGTCTTCAAACCCTCGTAGGTGCTCTATCGGTCTTGGTTGATGTGGTCTTTCAACAATGAGTAACTAGTCTTTCCATGCTTCAATTTTTGTCTATCAGTTGGGAATCTATGAAGATTTTTATGGTTGTAGTGAAAACTTTTCAAGGAACGACCCTCGTCTATTTGGTTGATGCTCTGTCTTTTATTTTAGATGTTTAGTCTCATCAAGAGGAATTGTAAAACTCGATTTGAGTAGGGATAAACCATGTGTGGTGTTCACCTTTGGAAAATTTAAATCGACCTGTGCAACGAAGCTTCCATTGTGGAGTTGGGATTTTTTGTTGATTCAAAACTTTGAACAACAACCTGTTGGTTTACGTTATGTGTAGAAAGATGTAGAGTCGAGGCTCGTCTACTGTGGATACCATATTTCGATTCTCTGGCAATGAAAAATATGCTACTTCTTTTTGTACTATTCGTTTGTGTTATATGTTGAGTATTGTAGGTAGATAACAGGACTAAAGAACTAAGCAATAATTTAAATGCTTTGTCGTGGATGATAATGTCTGTACGTATTTTCTAGTTGATGATAAACTCAGTTTTTGGAAAAACGATGAAGTAGTTTTGACTGTTTAGATAAATTCAAAAAAGGCCATGCCCAGGCTCTAGTTTAGTTTTCGATTTTTCAAAAGATAACTTACTTGTACATTTCAGAAATCCTTCAGGCAATTACAAGGGTTATAAACTATGATTTGAACATGTTTGTATAAATCGTATCTATGGCTAACTGTTAAAACGATAGTATGGTTTTGGAGTTACTATTTAGGGTTTTAAAAAAGTCACAAGTTTTCATGCTGCGAATGATGTCCAAGGTTTGTATTGAAATGGAAAATATGATGATCGAAAACAGAGTTAGGGTTTACATTGGTTTGGTTTTTTATACTATAGAAATAAATAATTGATACATGAACTCAAACTGGAAAATAATGAAGAATGACAGTATAGGTAAAGATAAGAAAACAAATTATTGTTCAATTCTAACAGCTGTTAAATCATTGTTAAAACACTATTATTTGGAAAACATGATATGTATGTTTTCAATTGCATTTGTTTGCTATCTTCATTCAATAGAAATAAGAGGAAATTATATGACTGTGCAGAGATTGAACTATATTTATATTTCATATATTAACAAAAGAATCATGTAACACTGTTGATACTATACAGTAAGTTTTTCTATGTTTAGATATAGGAAAGAATTATAATCATATAAATTACTGTACTTATCTATCGAATCAATGGCAATTTGCCGATCTTTTCATCTATACTTAATTTGCTTCTCTACACTAGAGTACGATGCACAAAACAGTATGTGGAAAAATGTAGAGATTGGTTTATCAATTCCAGATCATCGTTAAACTTTAACATTCAGACTTTTAAACAAAATCAGAGATCAATTCTCCTTCAAAACAGAGGTTACTAAATTTTTACTAACAGAACTATTAACTGAAATAAAGTAGAAACTGTAAAACCTGGATTAATCTGGAGGAAACAAACAGCCCAAGAAGACTGTTCCACCCAACCAATTCCTGAAGACAGCCAAGTACTTGCCTTAGGACCCCCGAGCCTATTCACTGAACCACCAGGAGGAAGAAGCTTAGGAATTTAGGCTCTCCTCTTGTAGTAACAATTAATTGTGGAATCTTCAAGAGCTAGCAGTCCAAGGGACCTACTCCAGCACCTCTGGTGCTCATTAACAAATAGTATGCAGACTTATGATTGCACTCACCACTAGCCTCCCTATTCGAATCTCTCAGTGATCACCTGATGCACATGAGGAAATATTTTTGCAGAAAATATTGTGTAAGAGCTGCCTGCTCAATTCAAATTTGCCTTATATAGGCTGCCTAGGCCTTTTCAGTTGTTACTTGGTCATTAAATGAGTTGTCTGCCCACTCCCACCACCTGGGGGATAATGCCACATTATTAGGGGTAGTTGTCCCATAACCAATAGCTAGTGGTGAATGTGAAATTGCTGCCATCGGTCCCATAACTTCCAACAGCTTCCATTCCTCCTAGTGGGTCAGTGAACACTCATTTAACAGTCCCCTTGGGTGTTTGTATCCTAATTAATTTATTTAAATAATAATAATCAGTAATTACATTCATCCTTGATCAAAATTGATCATAATTACAAAAATTTCTAATTAAATTTAACATAAAGTATTTTGCTAATAAAATAATAATTTCTGAAAATTGGGTAGGTGACATTTCCCTCTTCAAATCTACAGGTTTAATACACACACACACACACACACAAACATGGCTTTGTAATGAGAGAGAGAGGGAGAGGGTTTTCCTCCTCTAAATCGACAAAGGCAAGACATAAAATGAACAAAGTCACGGCTCTAGTACCAATATTAAACATTAATAGGATTTTTAAGAGAAAAAAAATATCATATTGTTAACCAATGTTGAGCCCAGTGCTTATATGGTATTTGCGGAGTTTATGAATGCACTTGAGATCTCGACTCAATCCTATGATATTCTTACCCATGCAACATAAATGAATTTTCTTTTTGGTTGGTAATGTTAACCTCATAACGTTATTCATTTCCACATATTTTTCATAGATGGTTAATGAGCATAATTGATGGTGTTTTAACCATGGCATAAAGCAACTAATAAATCTTGCAATCGCCAAGACTGGGAATTAAAGTGGTTGGATTCGGTCCTTCATAAGAAGGATGCTCCACCTTTATCACAATGATAGATATATTGTCCTACGCAGTAAGGGAAATCCTTTAGATTGAAACCCTCACTTTCCCATATACTTATAGGATTAAATCTGAAATGGATAACTATAAATCCGGAATCGATCTTCAATATAGAGACCACTCCTATTGCAAATCAACATAGTAAAAATACAAGGGAAATGAAAAAAGGAATTTGTAAATACCATCTTACCTCCACTATGATCGCTCTTCAATAGATAATAACAATGCTAACATTATATACGACAAATGGTCTACACTTTAGAAGTTTGTATGATGCAGTCATTCCTTGCAGTGATCGTCCCTTCCTTTTACTCCACTGAGTCACATCATGCATGGTTCTCCTATTCTCCCACTTCTCTTTTATATTCTCCTTGATTTTTCTTTAAAATACCCTCCATACATTCCTATGTAAATCCACTGCAAAGTGAGCATACTAAGCTTGTTATTGATGGCCCTGTTTGCTGCCTTCAAATTCTTGGTGTTCTTTATCATACAACCAATCCACCACTATATATTTAATTAACCATGCATACATTTATCTTTTATTAGGGTTGAGAAAACTTATTTTCCATTAAAAACTTGTGTTTTCATTTCCCACACATTTTCCCACATAAGTATCCATAATTACTTCCAGTAATTATTAATAGCCTATCATTTCATAATAATAATATCTTCAATAATAAGCTAGTGGTAGAACTTAGCTTCATTTTTAGGCTCGTAGTCATAATTTGGTAAGTAGGTAATAGACATTAAACTAAATATAACTTAAACTTAAGATGACAACTAAATATCTTAAGCTAATCAAGTAAACATCCATTGTTCGCCTTTCTTCCCGTTCCCATGACACCAAGATGACTCCTGTCATCAAGCTCATGGATTCCCAACCATTTTGCATCTCCCCTAGTGGATTCGTGCCCCTTTCATTTAGTTGTGTCAAGCCTTCTGTCTCCTAAGTCTACAAATTCCAACTTCCAAAACAACTTAGGAAATGAAAACATTACTTACAGAGTTTATCGGTGGGGCCTTTTCCTTGAGATCCTCGCTAGGAACTAATACCTTGTACATTTACATTTGCATTATTGTTACAGAAAATGTGGGGTCCAGAGATGGTATTACAGCGTGGCTCCCCATTGGTTCCTAGGTAACCATATGGGAGAGGGGATAGGTTGAGGTTGAGGTTGGGTTTCTCCTTACTCGAGGAAATTGTACAAAGCTTTGAAATTTCCACTTTTGGGGGTGGAGGAGGGAGAACCTGAAAGGTTCCGATCATGGGGGCATCGTGAAAAATGTCGATCCCAACACTCGTATAAATCGGGATAGACGCACAGTCAATATTGTTGTCTATCATGGGTAAAACATTCTCTGGACAAACTAGTCCCTTAGGATTGTAATATGTCAGTTGGTCCAGCTTGACGATCTTCCCTTTGTGGGGAAACATCATAAGTCAAAATATAGATGATGCAAACACTTTAATCGCATACATATAGCTACACCCAAGGAGGAGGTTGTAATCTAACTGGGCATTGACTACTTCAATGTTGATTAACATTGTTTTACCAACTAAATCTACTGGGACATTCACGAGAAGACCCTGGGTTGAGCTATGTGACTATCGTAAGAACGTAATGTCATGAGGGACGGTGCCATCTAGGGGGGTCTAAGCTTTTCCAAACATGATCTAACATGACGCATGTAGAGGCACCTTCATCGATAATGCATCGATGAATCACTAGGTTCCAAATAGTCACCAGGACTTGGAAGGCTACTGAAGAGGTCATTTGTGGCTCCGTTTGATCCCAGTCAAATGTCATCAAATGGGAGTCAGAAATATCAATCGCACCTAGCGTAGATAGTAAGGATTTGCATTGCGTAGGGAAGTTCCTAAGAATTTCCAGAGTTGACATAGGAGTGTGGGACTGCACTAAGTCATCCATAATGCTATAATTTGGAGTGGCTCGAGTGTTGGGGTTGTTTGCAATGTGACGCAAAGGAAATTTGGGAACTTTATGGATTCCCTCAGTAGGTGGTTTAGGTAGGTGTAAATTTTCATCTATCGGAGTGGTATCTTTTCCATTATTAGTAGTGGAGGATTCTACGACTAAACTGTACTAGTTTTGTCGTGTCTAAAGGTTCATGTCGGTGGACAACATGACGAGATGTTGGACCCCATAGTCATATGGTTGAATTGAAAAAGCTGGTTTGGGTGGACAAGGCGCCAATGGTTGTCCCATTACGACTCCTTGTGTTGAGAAGGATTTTTGCAACAGCGTAGGTTGGGTTTGGGTGGGTTGAGAAAAAGGTGGGTTTTCTTGCCCTTGTAGGGTAGTAGTTGCTTTGTGTTGGTTCACCTTGTTCCGCAATTGGTGTGCCTTATCCAAATGAGGACAATGATGGGTATAATACACATACACACCGCAAAAGAACACAGATGATTGGTCCATAGTTGAGTGTTTTTGGGTTGTTTAGGTGGCTTATTAGGGCCCTGATCTACGGGATTTTCTCCAATGTTATCAAGTGGTTTGGCAGGTTGGTTTCCACCTCCTTTTCATTGGTTGATTCCTTTATTATTTTCTCAGTTCTTTTTCTTAGTTTTCATTTGTTGGTTACTGGGTGCAGGTTGGGTATGCATGTTCTACTAGGGGAACACTTTCCCATGAGGGAAAGAAGGAGCAGTGGGGTTTGGCTGCACTAGAGCGGTTGGAAGAGGCCTATGAAAGGGATAGTATGGGTTCATGATCGGAGGAGCCACGAAGCCAATAGAAGCACTACTACACATGGTACCACCACAGGAGATCCCATAAACATGGGGAGCCGAAGAAGGAGATGAATATGAGGTATTCATTCCTGAATGGGATGAAGCACGTGATAAATCAGGGCCATAGCTCAGAGTGGCAACATGGACCTGATGAGGATGTACAATGTTAGGAACATTTCCATATGTGCAACAACTTGATGGGTGAGGGTAAGGTACATATGGATTGGATCAGGATGTGACAGTGCTAATGACACCATCTACAGCATGATATGCCCCTAACGAGTCTCTCCGGGAGGATTCTCTGTAAGGGGAATCAAGGATGATCAGATATAGATAACCAGACTGTGCATATATCAAATTGAACTGTTGGGATTTGAGGATAGCCTCTTCCTCGATTTGCAGTCTTCTAGATGCCACGTCCTTGGAAATGGCTGGGAGCGGGGATTTCAGAAACCATTTTAAAAATATCATGTCATCAAGTTTGATCTTACACAAACTCCAATGCCTATGCCACTCATGGATATGGTTGGTGATGTGGGTAGTGTATTTCTGCTGACAAGAGAGAAGAATTTCTACTCCATCATCATATAAGATGAGAAACTAGAAGAACTGCAGGAAATGGAAGCTAAGGACACGAAATTGGGACTTGTCCCATGAGGTTGGTATTGATACCACTTGGTGGCAACACTAGTAAGCGTTCTTTAAAAGAGGCAGAGTTTGATAGAATTTTCTATGATATTTTTTAAAGAGCACCATAGGTGAAATGACATGATGTGGTTTTGGGGGTCTTCCCCAACCTTTCCTTCAAACTTTGGAATGTCTAACGGAAGTTTGGTCGACATAGGGATCCATTTAGGATCATGGTGGATTAAATCATTGGTCAGCCTCACTAAATCAGGGAGGTTGAGGCTAGCCATAAATGGAAAGCTTGTAGTCGTGGGGCCTCTTGGCGAGGTATTTTTTAAGGATTATAAAAGTATACCTTTTTTTTAACAAAAACGATTAAATGTATTAGTTAAATAAAGAATGTGTCGTGGCTGAAAGACAGAATCAACAAGTTACAATAATCATGATCAATAACAGAGAATTGCTGCAACGTTTTTTAGAAAATAACAAAGAATTGAAAATTTAACTTTTTGCTCCCATTGAAGACTATCATACTTATAACCAGTGTCGAATTTCAATTAGTTCCAACATCAAAGGCTGAAATCTGCTGAAAAAACCGAATCGTATATCAGAGCAGCAAGCTTGTAATTTTGTTGATTGTGTGAATGAAATCACTGGATTCTGTGCATTGATGTTGTTTCTGTGGATTGTCATTGTTGGTAGTTTCCATGTCGAGATGTGAGACGGATTCATATGTTGATTCAGAGTGGTTGAAGCAGAAACTTAAAAAATCAGAGTTCAATTTTGAGCTGAGCTCAGTGATCAACTGTCAGTGGCATGCGTGAGATCAGTGATGTATTGTCAAAGTCAGGGGATGTGATGGTATTATGTATCCCCACCTGATAATTCAATATTCCCATGTGTAAAGCTTGTTCCAGCCTTTGCCTCAATGTTAGCTTCATGGTTTAGGCTTCTCTTGATGTGATAAACCTTGAAGTAATCAAAGGTGCTCGTAATTTTTTGAATCCGATGTATGACTCTTTTGATTTCCAAATTGTTGAAGACAATATTCGTGTTGAAATCCCTGATGATTACAAGGGAGTCTCTAAATACTTGTAGCTTCCCAATCCCGTGCTTTTTGGATATTTGGAAGCCTTTTAATAGTGTTAATGCTTCTGCGATATTTTTGGAGCAAGTTCCAATTCCCCATCTGTATCTAGTTCTCAGCATTCCTCCAGCGAAAAGCAAGACACCTCCTTCCCCTGCTGCTCTAGGGTTTTTTTTGGAGGCACCATCGAAGTACAAACTGTCACAATTCTGCTTGTTTCTCCATTCTTTAAACTCAGTGCTGGAAAGTCTAATATGCCAGGGAGAGGGCTTCCAGCTACAAGAGATTATACCAATTGCGGGCTTAGAGAGAAGAATGTCGATCCATTTTAATTCATTAGTGTTGAGATTTGTATCTGAAGCGTGGCTGGAGAATTTCAAACATTCTAGTAGCAGGACTTTGGCTTGTCCAGCGACTTATAAGGGAGTTAGGTGGATGTCGTGTAAAATTGCTATGTTTCTGGCAATCCAAATCTTCCAGCAAGTAAATTTGGGGATGGTGACCCAAATTTGAAGCCATAGCTTCTTTTTCAAAAGGGGCGAGGGGTAGGAGTATTTCCAGTCATTGAGGAGGCAAGTGGTGGTAATGAATGTGGGTAAGGTTATGTTAATATTATGGAGCATGAGATTCCAAACGGTCTTTGCGAATTGGCAGTCAAGGAAAATATGGTCTAAGGATTCAGAATTTTTGTGGAAAAGGGGGAACCAATGTGGTCTAATAAAACCTCTCCTAATGAGATTGTCCCCATTAAGGACTTTTCAGTGGGAGAGAGTATAAATAAATAAATTAATTTTTGAAAGTCCAAATGGATTCCAGACCATATCCCATAGATTTTTTCTCGAGGAATCATGACTTTGGAGAGTGCTAAAACCCAATGCAGCGGTGTATTTTCCCTTTGGAC